>OZ020293.1:10318972-10558998 GCA_963971205.1 Aethes cnicana
AATCCTGATACAAATTGATCTCTAAGATTTTCATCTAGGGTCGAACAATTCTTGCATTTTCCAAAATTGCATGTCGCAGCAAGATGTTTCAATGCCTGCAAATACTCCATAAGGGTCTCCCCGACGTGTTGCCGACGTAATCTAAACAGGTGACGTTCCGCTATCTCCGAGCGTTGTGGTTCCAAATGTTGCGTCACCAATAACACTAGATCGTCATATGTTTTAGATTCCGGCAACTCCGGTGAACACAAATCACACATTAACGCGTATGTCTCGTCTCCGACTACGGTTATTAACATCGGCACCTTCAATTCGTCCTTAATTTCGTTTAGCAATATGTACTGATTTACGCGACGAATATAGGCCGGCCATTGTTTCGAACTCAGATTAAACGGTTCAATCTTTCCGATTGGCATATTTATAGACTATTTGCACACGTGGTAAACTCAACTTATCGCAAAAAAGAAATGAAATCCCGACTCGTCGTCAGTGTAACGTCAATGAAACTCGAGAGTTAGCGACTGACTGCTTTAATATGAAAAGTACCCTCCACCTTACAATTACTATATCTACTACCGTCACAGGGCACAGGCCTCCTCTCACCACGAGAGGGTTTGGGCTATAGTCCTCACGCGGGCCCAGCGCGGATTGGGGACTTCACACACATCTTTGGATTACTTCGCAGATGCGTGCCCGCCGTGCTTACCCGCTAACCTGCCGCCAAATATCAGTGCTCTAACTGTTGTGTTCCGGTAAGATGCAGAGGCATTCCATCTTAGGCCTCAGGGTGGGCAACGCATTCAGGATCTTATGGCTTCTTATAAAGGTTTCGGTGTCCATGGGCCGCAGTGACACCTCACCACCAGGTGGTCTGTTTGCTCGTTTTCCACTTTACATTAAAAAATTGTTGGAGTCCCGGGGTAGGATATAGGCTACTTTTTATCTCGGAAAAACGTATAATTCCCACGGGAACACGATTACGAGAAGAATATAGTAGCGAGTAAAGGCTAGTTTAATATAGAATCTTTATGACAACTTAGGTCGCACTAAACTCGGCACTGCTCAAGCAGGAAATGAAGCCCAGAACGACCTGGTTTCCCGAAGGCGAAAGGAGGGTAATGCGTTTAGCTAACTGTCGTGATAAATGTGGCTTTTATCGCGTTGATCGCACTTAACTTTCATGTTAAGTGCGATCCCATGTTTAATCTTATCATAGATATATGTAGCAATAAAGGTAATCAAGAACTTTTTAATTATGCTTACTAGAAATGTGACATTTCCCGTAAACATATAGGAATAAAAGCAAAATAGAAATTAATTGATTTAATTTGATTCGAATTGCGAACCTTAAGTGGCAGTGGGCGGGGCACATTTCTCGCAGGACTGATGGCCGATGGGGCAATAAAGTCCTGGAGTGGCGTCCGCGAACCGGTAGACGAGCTGTCGGTAGGCCTCCAACAAGATGGAGTGACGACCTTGTAAAGGTCGCGGGAACGCGGTGGATGCGAGTGGCACAGGACCGATCTGAGTGGCGCGCCTTGGGGGAGGCCTATGTCCAGCAGTGGACGTCTATCGGCTGAAATGATGATGATGATGATTCTTATTCACATATACAAGATATTCATATGAAATCTTCATTCTCAGGTCACAATATGACAGTATTTATTATCTTGGCAGCATCTAGAATTGAACATTACTAAAACAACTTTTTCAGACGATAATGAACGTTTTTCGCCCCTTTAATAGAGTTCCAAACAGAAAAGTTGCCCGGAAGAGTACATTTTCAATATTATGTGCATTTCTGAAAGCGTTGCCAAGCGCTTTGACTTTAAATTGGATACGTGAAATTACAGGTTTCCACAACTTAGAAGGCGAGTGGATAAAGCAATATTAGACTCTGCGCCAACGGCTTAAGTGCTTTGCCGCGCGCCTTCTGAGTTGTGTCGCTCTATACCAGCACAGAGGCATACATAGATAACAATTTAGTCCTCACCACCACCACTACAACCTATTTGCGTCCCACTGCTGGGTCTCATCACGAGAGGGCTTGGGCTATAGTCCCCATGCGGCCCCAGTGCGGATCGGGGATTTGACACACATCTTTGAATGACTTCGCAGGTGTAGTCCTCAGAATTGGAGGAATTCCTCCCTCGTATCCATAGGCCACGGAGACTACTTACCATCAGGTGGACCTGTGCTTGTTTGCCAATCAATTCCAAAAGGCGGAAGGTATTTTTTTGTATAAAGATATGCATAAACACAAAAACTAGTTGCTACGGTGTGTTTTATTCAGGACCTGGGCACAGGGCGGACACGGCCTATAAAAGCACGATTTCGAACACAATAACGAATGAATGAAGTGTCAATGTTTGCGTGCGAGGACGTCTGTACACTTGTAAATGTGTGTGTACCACTACGCGGGTCAACGATTCACTCACCATCTCCGGATGAAACAAATGACGGTAAGGGCGAGTTGCGCGCCGGCTAGATTCAGGCGGGTGATTCCGTGGCCATAGTACTATTATATCCTTACTTCCTTACTTCCTTACTTCCTTACTAATATTATAAAGGCGAAAGTTTGTTTGGATGGATGTATGGATGGATGTTTGTTCCTCTTTCACGCAAAAACTACTAAACGGATTTTAATGAAACTTTACAGTAATGTAGCTTATAGATCAGAATAACACATAGGCTACTTTTTATCCTGGAAAAACGTATAGTTCCCGCGGGAACGCGATAACCGAATTCCACGCGGGCGAAGTCGCGGGCAGAAGCTAGTATATATATATTTGCTCGGGTGAAATTAGCTACATCCGATTTTTCTTAGATATGAGACCTTATAATAGCTAGATCGATTTGTCGCTCCCGTAAACCCCCATATTCCAAATTTCGTCCAAATTAAGAGCCGTTTCTGAGGTCACTTGTATATATAAATAAATAAAAAAACAGAGAAATAGACAAGATTAGCACGTCTAAAATATGAGATAAGATAAGTTGGCCGGGTGAACTTCGTATCACCACGGATTCCCATCCAAAGTTACTTTTCTTTTGTTTTAGCTGTTTTTTTTAGATTCGTTCGCTTAGATATTTCCTATTTCTTAACCTTCCCTGAATCACATGGAAACAAAAAAAAACAGCCGAATTCTCGAGCTTTAGCCATACTAACACATGGCTTCCATGGTTTAAACGAGAGAACATACACCGCTTTCAATAGAAACTATCCGTGTAAACCAGTATTGGTGCCTAACTGATAAATAGACCTACGTTACTTTCTAGTATTCTACATAGATAGATTGAAAGCCTCCAGTTATATCACCGTCTTAATCGATACTAGACTCAATTACCTGGAATCGAATCAGGTCACCTGAATACCTACTGCATTGAAAATTGCGTCAAATTCTTTGAATGCCGCTCAAACTAGGTCGGATGATGCTGGCTCAGTGCGCTTACGATCGCATTAGTTTTTTTCCATGACTTTGTCTGGGTGGAATTCCAAAGGTTCTAAACATTAAGTTACGACTGACGAGATTTCAAAAACTTTTCTTAGTGCTTCCCTTAAGCCAAACGTTGGATAAAGAGCTCCTTTAAAAAGTTTGATGCCTGTCCATAATATACTTAGTGTTAGTGGGAAGCCGTGGTGGCCTAGTGGTTCGACCTACCGCCTCTCATGCCAAGGGTCGGGGGTTCAATTCCGGCCCGCACCTCTAAGTTTACTTATGTGCGATATTCAATTTGAATTTACCACTGAGCTTTTCGGTGAAGGAAAACATTGTGAGGAAACCTGCACGCATCTGCAAAGTCATTCAAAGATGTGTGTGAAGTCCCCAATCCGCACTGGGCCCGCGTGGGGACTATGGCCCAAACCCTCTCGTGATGAAAGGAGGACTATGCCCAGCAGTGGGACGCAAATAGGCTGTAGTAGTAGTACTAGCAGTAGTGGGTAAGAATATAGTTAAAATAAAACACACATCAAAATATACCTACATATTCTTCTCCTATCACATCTTTTACTTTGGGAGTCTGTAAGCGGTATATCACCTGTAACATTATGCCTGTGTAACCTTCCAATACAATTGTCACAAAATTCTGCTAGTACTCGTACGTTGTTTTACTGCTATCTCTTGCTAGATTAAAAATAATGAAATAATTCCCCCAAAAAGAAGCCGGAGAGCGAAACAATAATGGTTTTTGTGCAACTTTGCATCGTCTTCGTCCCGAATGAAACGACTTTCGGAAGCTCTTTGCAAACAAACACATAAAATAACTGGAGTTTGACCCAGTTTACGGAGCAGTCAAATTCAAGGTCCACTTAGATTTAAGTATTAAAAACAGTTTATTACTGACTGACAACAAGAAATCTGAAATCCTTACCTACGTTCGTTGGGGAATGTGGATTCGGAGAGCACTAAAAAGAAACGATTTCCTGACTACGGGAACGGCAAAAGTTTGATTAAAATGAAAACCCCTTGCCAGGTAGTTACAAAATATTACGTTGCCCACGCTTTTTCACTATCAGTATTAGGAAAACTAAACACAGCACAAATTCTCGTACAAAACATAATCAATCAGCTAAAGTTCTAGGTTCTCCTATACTGCTAGCGTCGTCTCGAACTTTCGACTGTAACTATACAAAACAACCGACCAAACAGGTTGCACAATAAATTATTCTATCCTAAATCAATTGTACCCTTGACTTTCAGAGTTTGTTTGGCAAACATTAAACCCAGTCATTTCATGGAGGACAAAAAAGGTAGAAAATTCTGAGTATGTGCGCTTTTGTTGTCTACAAACTTTTCTTTTTTATGATTGATAAATCATACGAAACTCACTGAAGTAGGAGCAATGGGGGCTATCGCGTGTGAATTTGCCACTAGAGGCGCTAGTGTCGCGAGAGGTCCAATAACATTCACTTTTCACTGGTTTTGGTGAGCTTCGTGACATAAATGATAGTTTCTTTAATTAACCTGTTGAAAAGTGATATCCTTCGTGAAATTATCACAAATATGGATTATTTGGTGATGAATGTTAACATTTAGAAAAAAAATACAATTTTTCCGAACAAAACGGAACTGCAGAGCATTGCGGCATAGCTACTCGATATGATGATAGTTATTTATAATTAATAAAATCAATGAGATTCAAGATCCGACGATCTTATAAATTCGCATTTGACAGCTATACCTCTGGACCTCAGTCAACAGTGGCGCCAACTGGTGAGCAAAGAAACGATAGTCCCCATTGGAATAGGTAGTAGGTACCATATCTGACGGAAGTTACATGCCAAATTATGATTTAAATTCGATAATTTACATTCTATGCGTGTACCCGTAATATTCAATGCATGCTTTTAAATAAAATGAAATGAATGAAAATAACGAAAAAAGTTCATCCTTTGTTTATCTAAAAGCTTGAAATCGGCAAAAATAAATGCGTAAATACCTTAGTATTTTTGTTAAAAAACGAACATTAACAAACAACAAATGTTAACTTGCAACTCAAGCCAAGTATTCTAAATTGAACAAGTTCCCAACAAATCAAAATTGTCTATCTCAAACAATCAACACGGAGAATTCAAACGCAAATCCAAGAGAACCGAAGCCGTGACCCACTTCGCTCCGGATATTACGGGTTCAATTCCCCGTTAAAATTAAACTACGTCGGGAGTGCCTTTATTATTGGTGAGATGTGGAAATAACAAATTTATGCTTTCACCCGTTTCGAGCGGAAGGAAATAGGGCGTTTTGATTTATTAACTAGTAATGCGTTGCATGTGGTGAACTCTTGAGTTAATTCTCTCTTCTTCTTTAGATTACAAAAGTTTTGAAATCATGTCAGTACTTAGAATTGAATAAGTATATATAACATTTTGATCCGGACACAAAATTGGGGGTGCTATTAAGTTTTAGTACTGTGCACAGTGGCACACCCCAAAATTCAGTAATCGGCTGCAAATGGTGTTAAAATCATGAAAATCGGTGAGATTGATCTTCAGTGTGAAATGTAATAATGTGATATATTTTTAGAATCGACTCAGAAAGTCCTTTCATTTGATACCACACACGATAGGTTTCATAACATTTTTTTTTCCATACAAAAAAGATCAAGACGTAACAACCGTCTTTTATTTTTAAAATTTTGGTGCTAGGGTTCAAATTGATTTATATCATAGACATAAATAATACTTCGTATGGACCCGGCCTAACGTAGATACATGTCATGTTTCCCCACTTCATTGGTGTCCAATACAAAGTTAAACTTATATCGTGACACTAAAGCTGGGTCACATTTTTTCAACAACGAGACGAGTTTTTAGATACTGAGAAACAGTTTCGAAAAAAGTTTTTTTAAAACGCTTATTGTCACGCACGCTCGGTGACAGAACTTTGGATTGGACACCGTGGAAGTGGGGACATATTACGTGTACGTTAGACCGGGTCTATATTATTTACGTCTATGATTTATATGGACTAAAGATCAATCGTACCGATTTTCATGCTTTTAACACCATTTGCAGCCATTTTAGGCCTACCAGCTGCACTATTTGCGGTGAAGGTAAAGTATATGTCTACAACCGATAAACCGATTTAGATTTGGTTTTTTACCTGACTGCACCAAAAGGACGGTAATGTTCTTCGAGTGTATGTATATTTCTTTGGGCCGTTCTGTAGCCAATGCTTGATGGATTTTAGCTTGTGAGGCGTCGTTTAATACGTCTTGAATGAGGGTGACACTGGGTTTATCCAAAGTTATAATACAGTGTTTTTTTTTTTCATAAAAAAAATAGTTATTGTTTGATAGGTTTCGATTTCACTTACTTAAATGCTTGCGACTTCTGCTGCGTGGAATTTGGTTATAGCGTTCCGCGAGAACGACTTGTGCGCTATTCCGAGATAAAAAGAAGCCTAATAGAATTCGAACTCAATTTTTCACAATATTTATATCTGCATTTATAAATGTACTGGGAGCATTGTACTGAAAATGTTTTATTTTAAGGATGTCAGCCGAATTCCATTCGGGATCGCGAGCGAAATCTATTTCTAGTCTAAAGCCGGTTTAATAGAGTGGAGTGACTAATTTTGTGCAATGTAGACTACTTTGCAAACACTATGACGGCTTAGTTATTGTTCTCTCTTATAGATGGCGTTAAGAAGGAATTCAGACCAGTAGGTTCAAAGTCATACTTCGTTATTAAGTACCTACTTATTTATTTCCTTTTTGTTTACATTTAGATAAGTAAAAAATATTTCATTTATTAAAGGAACACATAAATACCAGAAAGAATATTCACAACATGCTTCGTCAAATAGAAAACACCGTAGGTAATCCACAACACGCTTCGTCAAATAACAATCTCAAACACAACTCAAGAATCCGTAGCATACTTCGTCAAAAACACAAGTAGAAATAAATAAAAAAAATACATAACACACGTCCATCAACCATCTAAACCTCTGTTCTGGACCGCACCTAATTCAAATGTCCCCATCACACCCGCTGCATTGCCACGCTGAATCGCAATGGACATCTGCTGAACCAACCACGATCCAGAACGAGGGTCACGGCCCCTGTCCACCAGCCGACGCCCCAACTCTTTAAACAAAGACAAAGCCTCAGCACTCCACGGTCCCGCCGTCTCGACCGCGACCGGAACAAAATCGTACGCTGGCTCCAGGGCGGAGTATTTTGCGTGTTTAAATTTAGCAGCGCTCTGCGCCGCCGACCCCGCTGCTTTCATTGTTTGCCTCAAGTGGGACGCAGCAAATGTGCTAACACACGTTGCGTCCCACAAGAGACAACGTCCCCTCCGCCATGGAACCAACGTCAATCCGTCAGGTCTTTTTCCATCAGTACCTACGGCACAACCCTG
This sequence comes from Aethes cnicana, assembly GCA_963971205.1. Lineage (NCBI taxonomy): Eukaryota > Metazoa > Arthropoda > Insecta > Lepidoptera > Tortricidae > Aethes > Aethes cnicana. Next base: position 10,326,840 of record OZ020293.1, read on the forward strand.
GAGGCTCTAACACACAAGGGACGTTGGCTGCCACCATGGCCCGACGAACAATTTCATTTAAAGCGTGGTGTCTAAGAAATCGCCCCGCACACCTCTGACAACTGAGGCCGTGGTGACCATTTTCCTCCACCATGACCCCACAACCACAGCGATGCGCCTCACAGACCTTGCAACCCAGCCTCAGAGCCACCGCTATTCTCATGGAGTCAGTGTCTAACAAGGTACCCAACTGTGGTGAAGGTAAAGCGTGCAACCAGGCTCCGGACTCGGGCCTTGCAACGGCTTTCAGACGAGCAAGATCTGCTCCCACCGCACCGTCTACCAAGACGTCATATGCCTGTTTGCACTGCAGGTCGTCCCACTGCCTCTAAGATAAGTAAGATAAGATAAGATAAGATGTATAGATAAGTTGTATAGTTAATTAGATAATCCGGTATACAATATTCGTATGTTCTTTCCCAGGACTCAAACTATCTCTATAAAAAAAAAAATCAAAATCGGTCCAGTGGTTTAAAAAAGCGTCAAGAGGAAACAAACAGACACAGATACAGATTCTTTATTGATAACTCCCAAGTTACATGTCGTTTTTGTTTACATTCTATTTACATTTGCAAATTCAGATTTTTTTATACATTTTTTTTTTAATTTTAAAATACCTATAAAATTTTAATTTTAGTTAATTTTACAATTAACAAAATTAAAATATTCCTTAATACTATAAAAGGCTTGAGTTACTTTCGCATTAATACGAGTAATATTAAGAATGGATATTTGAGAGTTTCGAGACATATCGAGCATGTTATCTTTCGTAACAAACACAAGGCGCCTTTTATCCTCATACCGTGTCATATAGAAAACGTGTCATACATGTACACAAAAGATTATGTGAGACTAGGGATGTGATTGGTGGTGGCCTAGTGGAGAAGCCGTGGTGGCCTAGTGAGAAGCCATGGTGGCCTAGTGGTTCGACCTGCCGCCTCTCATGCCGAGGGTCGAGGGTTCGATTCCGGCTCGCACCTCTAAGTTTACTAAGGTGCAAAATTCAATTTGAATTTACCACTTTTCGGTGAAGGAAAACATCGTGAGGAAACCTGCACGCATCTGCGAAGTAAGTCAAAGATGTGTGTGAAGTCCCCAATCCGCACTGGGCCCGCGTGGAAACTATAGCCCAAACCCTCTCGTGATGAGAGGAGGCCTGTGCCCAGCAGTGGGACGCAAATAGGCTCTGGTAGTAGTAGTAGGGATGGGATTCGGGCATTTCGGAACATTAATATGAGAAGATAATTCGGAAGGTAAAATATGTGGTTTTGTGATCTACTACAACCTAGAAAAGGTGTCTCTATAAACATAGGCACTATACCCGCTGTATATGCCATATCTTTTGTGTAATTACATTATGTCTGTCTGTACTGTTCCTTGAATGTGTGTTCAATCTACTATATAAAAATAAGTCGGGTTTTCCTCCCTGACGCTATAACTCCAGAACGCACGAACCGATTTCCACGGTTTTGCATTCGTTGGAAAGGTCTCGGGCTCCGTGAGGTTTATAAAAAAAAACTAAGGCGGTACGGAGTCCGCGGGGTCAGCTAGTAAAGTATATTTCCAAGGGCCACGAACAATAGGAGGAACTGGCTAAGACTACATGTCCCCCGTTGTCGGAGCAAATATGCTCTCAATGCTTTTATAAAAAGGGTTTGCACCACATTCAACAGTACATACTCGGAAAGATTCTTATGGCATACACCATATATACACCATATATACACACACACACACATACATCCACACTCTCTCACATACACTCAGGGTTTAAATGAATAATAATTAATAACTACATATGTAGATACATAACAGTCATGCGCATGCTTAATTACTAATCATTGTCGACAAGGACAAATTATGTTAAGAAAATTAGAAAGAGCTAATGTAAAGATTTGTAGGTAGATTTTTACTTTTTTCAACGAGGTATTGGCGAAAACTTATTCCTGGCTAATTTGTACCATAGTTTTCTGTACCACTTACTGTTTAGTATAAGATTGCTGTAAGTTTTCCTAAAATAATAAAATAAAATAAAATAAGATATTGTATTGTATTGTAGTTAAGTGTACATACCTACTAAAGTAGGTAGGTACTAAAGATTGGGGGGCGAGGTAACGATGTATGGTGAGGGGGTTGAAGGTCCTATTATATATACGAATATATACGAATAAATGTATTTCTTCTTCTTCTTCTTTTTTTTAAAATTGTGATACGAATTATATATATTTGATTGTTACTTACTGAATAGTGTATTTAATACAAATAAATATAATGAGATTCACATACAAATTCGGCGACTTAAAAATAAAATAAATGAATTAAAAATAAAATTTAAAACTAGAACTAAAAATAACTATAGAAAAAACACCCCTTCCAAAATTTCATTTCATTCTTCTTCTATTTCTCATTAGGTATTTCAAATAGCGTTCATGATTCCTTTCAAGATTTTTTTTTCCAAAAAGTCCATAATCACTACAGCCTATTCGCGTCCACGCATATATAGGCTACTTTTTATCCCGGAAAAACGCATATTTTCCGCTGGAACGAGTCAGAATCTAGTTTTTAATATCACTGGGTACCTATGCCATATAATTATGTAAACATAATAGCTATAGTTCGCTTCAGTTCAATAACTGCGTGAAGCGTGGAAAATTTACTTCCCACCCTAAGTTCCCTTCACTATGTACGTCATAACATAAAGCTTTTTCAAGCGGGATACGAACAAAGGGGAATTTCCAAGGATGCCTAGGATATTACAAAATGGTTATTACCGACATAAAAGAGCACAAAGGATGTTGGGACGTGACATCTGTAGCCTATTTTAATTTAGGTGCGTACAATGTTTAGGAGAGTTTGCCAATGTATACCAAAGATAAAGATAAAGAAAAGTTTATTCAGAAAGCAGACATGCACATACAAACGGCATTCTTAGAAAACATACAAACATATATTACAGACTATGTGACATGCCGCAACTGAAAAGGTCTCCACTCAGCATGTGCTGTTGTCACACGGAGTGTGGCCGCAGCGTTGGTTTTCAGTGGAGCCTACATACACACTCTGGCACCTTTCTCCGCTGGCATAAGATCCAAAAGTATACTCATATCAATGGACTCAACTGCACCTACAATACCTTTGCGAGAGCCCAGTGCGGGTTAGGAACTTAACACACACAATTTGAATTATTTATCACGTTCAGATTTTCTCATATTTCCTACACGGAAAAGCTGAAAAGGGAGAAGGTGGTGGTGGTGAGTAAATTAAAATTTAATTTCGTAGATAACTATAATACTCAAAAGGTGTGTAGTGAGATTCGAACGCCTATAGAGATCTTCTACTGTCTAAAGTCCCGCGCCTTCACATTTCAAAACGCTTCAATGTATTTAAAAAGCACCACCAACACTCTCAACGCATAGTTGATGGCTGTCTCAGCACGCACACATGTGTTGAGAGTGTTGGTGGTGCTTTTTAAATACATTGAAGCGTTTTGAAATGTGAAGGCGCGGAACTTTAGATAGTAGATCTCTACTCTAGATGAGAGGCGGTAGGTCAAGCCACTAGGCTACCAAAGCTTTTAAACGCAACCACAACTTTTTAACACGCTTAATTTACACAAAGAGACTGTTATTTCCATTCCAGAACATGAGCAACGCTTTTACCACCGCAAACCGCAAGCGAGGCCTATTGAATCAAAATTAACATTCTCTGTTCTGTGGTATGAAAATTAACACATAGGTTCACACTCGTTCGTTCATTTTGTCGGCTGCAGTCTAGGCTTAAAGGTTATTTCTATCTACATCATCATCTTCATTTCAGCCGAAAGACGTCCACTGTTGCTGGACATAGGCCTCCCCCAAGGCTCGCCACTCAGACCGGTCCTGTGCTACTTGCTTCCACCGGTTTCCCGCGAACCTCACGAGGTCGTTGCTCCATCTTGTTGCGGACGCCACTCGAGAACTTTCCGGCCCCATCGGCCATCAGTCCTGCGAGCAATGTGCCCCGCCCACTGCCACTTAAGGCTCGCAACTCTTCGGGCTATGTCGGTGACTCTAGTTCTACTGCAGATATCCTCATTTCTGATGCTATCACGCAGAGAAACCCCGAACATAGCTCTCTCCATTGCCCTATGCGTGACCTTGAGCCTTCTTCAGACCCATTGAAATTATATCTATATAGGTATATGTCTGTATAAACTATCTGATTTATTAGTGGCTCCGAGAGCTGTAGACCTCGCAAAACCGTCGTACATTTTTGAATAGGTAGCTAAAACAACTTTTTTATATTAGGAACACCATCTACCGCCATTTTGGGAAAATTCTCAGAACTTTAATTTTGGAACGTGGTCACAAAGTTTCTCAAGAACCGGTTAAGAGGCTGTAAAGGAGAACAAACGAAACGGACATACGAAAGCATATTTGACCAATTTGAAACGGACAGGTAAGTACGCTTCGGTTTCGCTTCGCTCGACCAATAAAATGATCTCATTTATACCAGGCACGTAATTAAATTACTTGTTATATTATATCACGATATTACCATGATTTATTACTGGTGGTAATGACCTCGTTTGAAGATTAAACCGAGCCAGTTTAAATTAAGAACAATCCTGTGCCAAATTATTATAATTACGTATTACGTATAATAATTCGAATATTGTTTAAAACTGAAAGCAACATGTGCAAATTTGCATACATACACATATTAAAGTTTAAAAAAAATACAAAGCTTCTCTAACAAACTTGTTAACTCCTTGATCATTTGCGAGATAAAAACTATCCTCTGTCCTTTCCATGATATCAAATTATCTCCATAGGTACCGAATTTCATTCAAATCGGCTTAGCGACTCAGGCGAGAAAATGATAACAGGTAAAAGTTAGGTACATTCCCGGCGATATTAGTATTTTGGATGATACCTTTTTTCCTTTAGGGGCACTAGAATAAGTTTCACCTCTTAATTTAGTTACTGAGCTACAGTATAAGTAACTACATTCAACAGCAATGCAAACGGGTCATAGTATTGTATAGGATTTTCCATACAAAATTACCAGTTTTCATTGTTGTTGAGTGTACATGTATATATTTGACTAAGTAGGTACTGTAATGTAATTAATGTAAAAATCGGCTGAAAACCACAGTTTCACCAGACTAAAATAAAAACTATATTAAAATAAATTGGCACTCGGCCGACCTCGAACTCATTACAAAAAAAAAACTTCACTCAAATAGTACCTAGTTACTTACTTATAGCAACCGCTCTATAAATAACTTTCTAATTAACCCGCCATTTTTGAACACCAAACTGAATATGGCAACGTTGATTAATTACCTTGAAAAAAATAGGATCCAATACTCCTTTGAAATTCGGCCCTGACTAAAATAACGTGGGCTATTTCCATAAACCTGGTGACACTGTTCACTTAAAAAAAAAAACACACTTTCAATTCAAAAACCGAAAGAAGAACACTATTCGAAAAACGTCACTGAATTTTTGAAATTCGAAACACGTGATTCCAGTTTTCTCGCGCGGAAAAGCGTGCTTTCCCTGCCGCGGCGGATTGGCAACTGAACGTAAGCTGAAAGAAAGGTGCGAACCGATCTCTCTCTGAGATGTGAGCATGCTGAAATCATTGCAGAAATGCATCTTCCATCCTTATTTTATTCTCTATAGTGTGAAAAGGATAGATGTATAGGTCTTGCTGATGGAGTGTGGTAGCTCGCGTGACTATAATTAAGATTGTATGTATGTATGTACTTATAGTTCCGATATAGGATATTCTGGATGGCGATTCATGCAATACATATGCGAACAGGAAACGTGTAATTACGTCAAGTGCAATTTGTCATTTATTTTCTCAGAAATTCAGTGGCCCCAAAATATTATTCTACCTACTTTCAGTGATTAAAAGTACATTTTTTACATCACTCTTATTTAAGTTATTTTGCACTTTAAGTATACAAAAAGCTTTAGATATAACATATAATTATTTAGAGATTTACAATGTACCTACATATATTTGCATTATAAAAATTAGAAATAGGCCCCTATTATATTGTAATAATATAGATTTTTATCAAATGATTTTCAAAAATAATAAGTATCATGTGCGTATTTAATTGGATAATTCTTCAAAATCATTATAATTCACATAAAAATTCATCATCATCATCATCATCATTTCAGCCGATAGACGTCCACTGCTGGACATAGGCCACATGTGCCACTCGCATCCACCGCGTTCCCGCGACCTTTACAAGGTCGTCACTCCATCTTGTTGGAGGCCTACCGACAGCTCGTCTACCGGTTCGCGGACGCCACTTCAGGACTTTCTTGCCCCATCGGCCATCAGTCCTGCGAGCAATGTGCCCCGCCCACTGCCACTTAAGGTTCGCAATTCTTCGGGCTATGTCGGTGACCCCAGTTCTACTGCGGATATCCTCATTTCTGATTCTATCACGCAGAGAAACCCCGAGCATAGCCCTCTCCATTGCCCTCTGGGTGACCTTGAGCCTTCTTATGAGGCCCATCGTAAGCGCCCACGTCTCGGAACCATAAGTCATCACTGGCAACACACACTGGTCGAAGACTTTCGACTTAAGCCACTGCGGTAATTTGGACGAAAAGACACTACGAAGCTTCCCGAACGCTGCCCAGCCGAGTCGGATTCGACGATTGATCTCTTTCTCGAAGTTGGACCTACCTAACTGGACTGTTTGTCCCAGGTATACATAATGGTCAACAACTTCGAGCGCAGAGCCTCCGATTATTACTGGAGTTGGCACAACATGGACATTGGACATGATCTTCGTCTTGTCCATGTTCATTTTCAGACCAACTCGATCGGAAACTCTGCTGAGGTCAACGAGCATAGCACTGAGGTCTTCCATGGTCTCAGCCATAACTACTATATCGTCGGCAAATCGAAGGTGAGTGATGTACTCGCCATTTACATTGATGCCTCGTCCTTTCCAGTCCAGAACCTTGAAGGCATCCTCCAATGCAGCGGTAAACAGCTTCGGAGAGATTACGTCTCCTTGTCTGACTCCCCGCTGCAGTGGAATAGGCTTCGTGGTCTGGTCCTGTAGTCGGACGGACATGGTGGCATTTTCGTACAAACACTTCAACACTTCGATGTACCGGTAGTCAGCTTGGCACCTCTGGAGAGACTGCAGCACAGCCCAAGTTTCGATCGAATCGAAGGCTTTCTCGTAGTCCACAAATGCAAGGCAAAGGGGGAGGTTATACTCTTCGGTCTTCTGTATAACCTGCCGCAACGCATGTATGTGGTCTACGGAACTATAGCCCTTTCGGAAACCGGCTTGTTCGGGAGGCTGGAATTCGTCAAACCTGCGCGCGAGACGGTTCGTAATGACTCTCGAAAACAGCTTGTAGACATGACTCAGAAGTGAGATGGGTCTATAGTTCTTCAGCAAGGTGTTATCACCTTTTTTGAAGAAGAGCACCATTACACTTCTGTTCCATGCTCGCGGCGTTCTCCCTTCATGGATGACGGAACATAAAAATTCAATACTGATTTTTTTCAGGATTGAAAATTCATAGCTAGCTTTAAGCTAGACTTTGCATATATTAAGATGCTTTAGTTTCATCATGGGAGCTTTGCTTGGCTTCTCATATTAAAAGTTAAGCTCTACCACATTATAAGAATAGGTACAGTAGTTCAACGTATGATCTCGCGAAAAATGATAGATCGAGGCGGGAAACGAGACGATAAGAAGCCGTGGTGGCCTAATGGTTCGACCTACCGCCTCTCATGCCGAGGGTCTGCGTCCGATTCCGGCTCGCACCTCTAAGTTTACTTACGTGCGAAATTCAATTTGAATATACCATGAGCTTTTCGGTGAAGGAAAACATCGTGAGGAAGCCTGCACGCATCTGCGAAGTAATTCAAAGATGTGTGTGAAGTGCCCAATCCGCACTGGGCCCGCGTGGGGAATACAGCCCAAACCCTTTCGTGATGAGGGGAGGCCTGTGCCCAGCAGTGGGACGGGAATAGGCTGTAGTAGTAGAGGCGGGATACGACGGTCCTGAGCTACATACGACAATTACGACACTATACTTGTAGTCAGAAAGATGTTAAAACTAGTGCTCCTGGTCGTGACCGTGTTTCGTGTACCCGTAGCCGAATCTCCGTTGCCGTGTTACTCGGCAACGGAGATCCGCTCCGTTTGCTCCGTGTGATTCGGCTACGTGTAATTAAGATACGTAGCTACGTGTACACGGAGATACGTATCTTATTTATACGTAGATCGGATCCAGTCGTGACCGTGACGTTAAGTGTAGATTTTATGCGTGTTATTTTATTAAGACCCCCGAATGTAATGCCAATATGTAATTACTTTAAAAAAAAACATCTGGAATCAAATCAATGCAAAGACCACGAGTATAACACATAATGCGAAGGGTCCGTTCGACACAAGCTCTCTTTCAACAACCGAGCGGAGCGGAGCCGAAGCCGAGCGGAGCCGAAGCCGAGATTCGCGGGAACGTAGCCGAATCCAGAAACGGATACGTATCTTTGACGTGACCGTGTAGTACGGGATCTTAGCACCGCCGGTGCTAAGGCTACGTAGCTACGGTTCCGCGTGTAACACGTATATCACAAGCCCTAGTTAAAACCGACTTTTGACAGCTGTAAGGATCCAACCTAAAAACACACCAATATAAAAATGAAATTACTCATCACGCGTGAAAAGAAAAGGATGTGGCACGTAAACAGCTGTCCTCTAAGACAGCTGTTTACGTGCCACATCCTTTTCTTTTTAAAATTAAACTATAGCGATAAGACAGTCAGTTGTCACCCTACTTCTTTGTTTATACTTGTGTAATTTCTTTTGGTGTATTTAAGAAGAGTATGTATGTATGTATGTGTGTAAACTCTTTATTGTCTGTAGAAAGAGTAGTTATTATTGTATTGTAGTGACTAAAAGTAATTTAAAATCCTTGTCACATAGCCTTGCCATGCCTCGCCCCGTTGCTTTTGGCAGCATTCTTTCAATGCACAACTTTACAGCCTATTCCACCTATCCCTACTGCGATATCCCGACCAGTGTGGACATATGGAATATTTTTCCATTTAGTTCTACTGGTAGGGATACATGGAATCGAGTCGTCCATCTGTCCCTCCCAGTTTTTAATGGTAGAGGAAGATGGAATTTATTCCATTTATCCCAATGCAAGGAAATATTAAATAGTCCACTCAGTCCGTTACGTCAAAGGTGTGAATGTAGGTTAGGTTTGTTAGTCATCTATATACGCCCGAAGGGCAAACTACCTAGAAATAGGGGCCCCGCGAGTCCCTACCGCAGTGGATTTTAGTAGGGATAAATGGAATAATATCCCTACCAGTAGAACTAAATGGAAAAATATTCCATATGTCCACACTGGTGGGGATATCGCAGTAGGGATAGGTGGAATAGGCGGACTTTACCGATACGGGGTCTCGACGATATTTTGTCTATGGCTCTGTCAAGACGGCTTCGTTGAACTCCTGTACGGTTTAGTACACTGTGAGTATACGTGGGACGATTTAAACCTCTTGTTTTCTTTAAAAGATGCAGACTGAATAAACCGCTATGAATTAAATGCTTTAATGGAATATTTCTCCAATCTTATTAATATTTTGCCAGCGTCGATGGACGTATGAATTAATAAATGTTCATGCTAAAGCTGTCTGCCTGTGAGCGTTTTAATTGAACTGATTTTTAAACGAAATTTTGTATGGAGATTGAACCAATGAGGACAAAGAATGGTTTTGATCCTTGTAATTAGCCTATTGAAATGAAAAGGGTAACTTGGTTATCGGAATAATAAAACAAGTAAGCATGAAGTTTGACAACTAATATAGACTGCATGCTCGGCGTTTCTCTGAAAGATCGGATCCGCAATGAGATGATCAGGCAGAGAACGAATGTTGTCGACATAGCCCAAAGAATAAGCTCTTTGAAGTGGCAGTGGGCCGGTCACATCGCGAGAACTGCGGATAGTCGTTGGAGTAAACGCGTTCTTGAGTGGAGACCACGACAAGGCAAGCGAAGTGTAGGGCGCCCTGTTGCGAGGTGTAGTGACGATTTGCGCAAGGTGGCCGGTGTAGATTGGATGCGGCACGCCTTGGACAGAGCTCATTGGCGTGCATTGGGTGAGGCCTACGTCCAGCAGTGGACTACCATGGGCTGTTGATGATGATGATGATGATGATGATGATGATAGACTGCATACTTACCTATATGTATACATTGGATTTAAATATGCACAACAGCCTATTTACGTCCCACTGTTGGGCACAGGCCTCCTCTCATCGCGAGAGGGTTTGGGCTATAGTCCCCACGCGAGCCCAGCGCGGGTTTGGGACTTCACACATCTTTGAATTACTTCGCAGATGCGTGCAGGTTTCGTCACGATGTTTTCCTTCACAGAATAGCTCAGTGGTAAATTGAAATTGAATTTCGCACATAAGTAAACTTCGAGGTGCGAGCCGGAATCGAACCCCCGACCGTCTGCATGAGAGACGGTAGGTCGAACCACTACTAGGCCACCACGGCTTCAACCTGGCAACACCGCGGTAAAAATACACTAATTTAAATATACAAATGCGATTTTTTTTAATCAATGGAAATGGCATACGAGCGCACAGCCCACCTGATGGTAAGTGGTCGCTGCGGGCCATGGACACCGAAATCTTATGATCCCCCATTAAGAAACAATAAGATCTCGAATGAGTTGCCTACCCTGAGGCGTAAGATGGAATGCCTCTGTGCCAGAAATAAATGCCTTTTGCGAAAAATATGTCTCGAATTCGAGAGCCGAGTTTCAAACAACTTCACTTCGTAACTTTGGTTGTTAGCAACAAACACCCTTTGACATACGATCCTTTTGATAAGTATGAAAGAAAATTTGCATTCGAATTCCGTTCGTAAATTACTTTTTTGACAACTTTAAAATTAAATATAGCGAGGCAAATATCGGGATTTTTGAAACAACATGATTTTAAAAAGAATCAATGCTGGTGGAACTTCGTAAATAACCCTGATTTTTATACACGGTGGATCAGAAAATATGGCAAATAATTAACCCACAGTATCGGCTATCGATTCTAAGTATATTGTATAGGTCTTTAATTTTTTTTGAGATGGTAAAAAAAAATGTATATGGGATTGGTTGTGTGAGCGACGCCTGAATCCTATACAAAATATTTTTTTTTTTACCAACTCAAAAAAAATTAAAGACCTATACAATATACTTAGAATCGATAGCCGATACTGTGGGTTAATTATTTGCCATATTTTCTGACCCACCATTTATATATCTTTCTACCTATAATACCTACTTAGAACGTATGCAAAAAATATCCCATTCCATTAAAATTATAAATAAAAAGTTTTGACGTTTAGATTGTTTGTTTCTAATCAATCGACTTAAAATCGTGTTTAAAATTGACGAAGATATAAATATTTACCTACTGGCTTCTGGCCGCGACTTCGCCCGCTTGGAATTCGGTTACCTATCGCGTTCCCGCGGGAACTATGCGTTTTTCCGGGATTAAAAGTAGCCTATGTCCTTTCCCGGGACCCCAAATATCTCCATGCCAAATTTCATCTCAATCGGTCCAGTGGTTGAAGCGTAAAGAGGTAACAGACAGACAGACAGACAGACAGACAGAGCTACTTTCGTAGTTATTATATTAGTATGGATAAATCACGCTAAAACGTACAAACAGACCATTTCTCCCCGCATTCACCATTTGAAATGAAATCGCTAACAAAAGCCTACTAAACAAATTTAAAATATATGAACAAAGCAAGTTTTTTAAGGAAAAACTTTTACAAAAGAATAATAAGTACCTTAATGAAACACGGTTTTTCAACTAGCGCAAACCACACCCGACCAAACAGTGTTGTTACAAAGCAAAACATTTCTTTTTAAACACGAAATTGAATATTGCAAAATTTACAACACACAGCTCGATAAATTGTGCTTGTACGTTTAAAAGTACAATAAACGTCCGATTGAAATAAATGTTCGGTCTCAGCTTAAAGTTGGGACATGTAGTGTCACTTTCCAACTTATTGGGCGTTATATCGTGCAAAAAAGCAAATTGCTCGTCATGTGGGACGGATCATCGGCCGGGGAAACTCACGGACAAACGGTCTGACTAGAGACGCAGCAGTTTTTAATAAAGATAAAGATTTCTTTCTAGCCTATTTGAATGTCCCACTGCTGGGCAAAGGCCTCTGTGACCTTCCAACTCCCTCTATCCTTGGCCATTGTAGGCCAGTTGTTGTTGAACGTGTCCAGGTCGTCCCGCCACCTCCGCCCGGGCCTGCTGCGCCGTCGCTGAGCGTTCTGTGGCACCCACTGCGTAGCGATATGAGCCCACCTTTCTGGGTGCATACGACAAATATGTCCGGCCCAGTCCCACTTGAGCTTATATATAAGATAAAGATAAAAAGATAAAAAAACCTTTTTGCAAGTAGGATTTTACAATCACTTTTGCATCGTCATTATGTACAATTTGATGTAGTTATCATTAAAAACATACAGTTATCCGCTGCAAGCTTCGTCATTGAATTAGATATCTACATCTTCTTCTTTGTATTATAATTCCTCACATACGTATGCTCTCTGAATGAGTTCACAACAGTTACGTGTGTATGTACTCTGTTTTGACTCAAACACGTAAATGTTTATTTATTTATTTATTTAATTTTAGACAGGCAGCAAGTGAAAATATGATTTAGGCGCTGATGCGTCTAAATCATATTTTCACTGTTACAGTTCATGTTAGTAAGAGAGTTTATCTAGTCTGTTTTTGAACTGGTAACACGTGTAGAGTTCACTGTGTCGGCGGGTAGTTTATTCCATACGTTAACAATCCGGTTTGAGATAAAGTTCTTAGCTATGTTGGTGTTGGATCTTGTAATAGCCAGTTTGTCAGTGTGCCCTCGTGTACACGTGTTGGTGTTGCGCTTGAACAGGTCTTTGAGTTCTGGACAATCATAGTAGCCTTTGATTATTTTAAAAGTCTCAATTAAAGCTCCTCTTTCTCTCCTTTTCTCTAAAGTTGTTAGTTTTAGGTTTTTTAGCCTCTCTTCATAGCTAAGTTTTACATAACTTTTTTTTGTTATTTGTATATTTATGTATAAAATGTGCTTCACTATCTAAATGGGTAAAACTGTAACAAAAGATGTAAGTATTGGAAACCAATAAATAAAATTGTAACGAAATAAATCCATAAGTACAGTCAGCAGCAGAAGTAGATAAGCTGTCCAGGTGTTCAAAATGACCTACACACGACCTTATTCTTAAGACGTTAAGGGCGTGTGTAGGTCATTTTGATCACCTGGACAGCTTGTCTACTTCTGCTGCTGACTGTACCTATTATATAAATATGAAAGTAACTCTGTTATTACCTCTTACGCTTAAACCGCTGGTCCGATAAAAACCGCCTTCAAACTACGAGTGACTGCAATTTCGATGTCAAAGTTCACTATAAGATTGTCATTTACTTAATTAAGTTTAGTTCACTTGACACCGATTTCGCACTCTGTCAAAGTTTGAAGGCGGTTTTTATTCTTGTATTTAATTTTTTTCGGCTACAGTTTCCATCCATTACTATAAGAGCACATAAGTAACTCCGTATACGTTCTAACCTAGGAGTCCCCTCATTTTCTCATGTATCCCATTGTCAGAAATTGTTAAACACTGCGTTTGTATCCAGGTTCGAATCCCGTGTGCTTCCAAAATTAATCGAATCAGAGTGAAATGAAATTGCCCCGCATTTAGCAACCCGGGGATCAAGCCGGAGTGCGCTGGCGCCGCTGCAAGCTGCTCATGAAAAATTATTTATATTAAAAACTAAAATAGCTGACGAACTAAGTTAAACCTGATATCAGTTTCTGTTAAATTACATTTACTAATATTCTTACATTATATGTTACATGTAAGATTTTTTCTATTAGATGTCTGGATAAATATTAACTTAATATTATATAGTACCTAGTGATGAACCCTCTCGTTATGAGAGGGCCTGTGCCCAGCAGTGGGACGCCAATGGGCTGTAGTAGTAGTAGTAGAAGCTAGTGAAGAAAAAAATATAATGAAATTCCTTTTTAACGTCTTAGTTTTCAAAAAATAAGGCATTTTGGTTTAAATCTACTTGTCTTATTTTTTTTTAAGTCTTCACGTTGGTTTTCGGGACAAACTGCCTATGGAAATATAATTAAGTACTTAGCTTCGATTATCGCATTCCCGCGAGAACTTTGCGTTTTTCGGGGATAAAAAGTAACCTATGCCCTTTACCGGGTCGGGTGTTAAATCGTAAAGAGGTAACAGGCAGACAGACAGAGTTGTACTTTCACATTTATAATGTTAGTATGGATTTATAGTAGTTTATGTAACTGCTACATAACAAAGGTCATTAAAACACGAGTGGGGTTTTTTTTCATAATAATATCGCACGAGTGTTTAAGGCGTAATTGTGTACAGTTGCATACACAACGTTATTTACACTCATTTTATAAATCCTCTTATCTAAGATTCAAAATAGGCGAACAATGGCGGCAATTCGAATACGTCAGTGTCTCACATTGGATTTTCAAAAATCATAGACTAAATAGAGCCAACATTTGAATTTGGAACAAACCTTCGCTCTGGCTGGCTGAAGAATATAGGCGGGGCATTGCTGTTCGAAGATCAAAAGAAGAGACCATCGAATATGATGGTCTAATACTGCTATTAGAAGTATTAGAACATTTTCACAGATAAGGAATCTCTTCTAACTAAACAGTTTATCTTAATGCTGGTCATAATTTGCGGTTTTTGAACGCATCATAGAGGGTTTATGATATGAGTGTAGATAAAAGTTTTTTTTATTCCATTTGAATTAATGGTCTCTGAAGTTGGAGAGTGGCTTTACCTGTCCGCTGTGGACCTTTCACAAAGGAATGGAATCTACGGCGAGATTCCAAACGAGACAGCACGTACAGCCAGGTGAGTTGTACCTAAAGTGGAATTTATTTATTGCATTCACTTCATTGCACGATGTACGAAAAAAGGTGTGTATCCACTAAAGCCAGCCTCGGCCAATCAGCAGCTTGTTGGAAGCAGAAAACTGACTAGCTAGACCGAGACGAATTATCTTGGAACAAGTTCGGAAAAGTCTGGTCAAAAATACTCTAAACAAACCGACAAGCATTTATGCGAATTGAAATTTTTTTTAAATGTCGATGGTGTATAGGCAAACGAGCGCACAGCCAGATTGTAGGTACCTAAGTGGTCACTGCGGCCCATGGACACTGAAATCCTTTGATCTCCCATAAAGAAAACAAAAGATCTCGAATGCGTTGCCTACTCTGAGGCCTAAGATGGAATGCCTCTGTGCCAGAAAATTCACCGGCTGCCTTAACCCCCTACCGGAACACAACAGTGCGAGCACTGCTATTTGGCGGCAGGTTAGCGGAGAAAGATGGTGGTACCTGCCCGGACAAACCTAGCACCAGGCCCTACCACTAACAATACCTCAGTTGTATAGAAAATGGAAGGAAGTGGTCTCTGCCTACCCTTGAGGCATAAATATTTCTTCTTCTTCTTCTTAATGATCTTTTGTTCTGTTCTTTTGTCTCTATTATCTGGGTGGTGTTCAATAAAGAGTATTTGTATTGTATTGTATGTTTGTATACATGATGAAAGTTCACACCCTTTCTAGGTATAATTTGTAACTATCCAATCAAGTCGACGGCCAAGATGGCCATTTCGGAGGTCGAAGGCTTTTCGGGTTCACTTGGATCTAAAGGAACCTGATAATTGTTATTGCCTCAGCCGATTAAAGGGGGATGAAATGACTTGATTAAAACTAATCAGAGACCATTTGAAACACCGGACGAGAGTTAAACTCACGGGAGTTCGAATCCGCGGCTCGCATCTCTGAAATTATTTATGTGCGAAATTCAATTTGAATTTCCCACGATGTTTTCCTTCGCCGAAAAAGTCAGTGACTGGTAAATTCAAATCGAATTTCGCACATAAGTAAACTTAGCAGCCGGAATCGAACCCTCGGCCCTCGCATGAGAGGCGGTAGGTCGAATCACTAGGCCTCCACGGTTTCCCATACTACTTATTGATACAAGTTAAATTTTGTCGCTTGCCTATAGGTACGCCCACGGGGATAACTCGCAACTGTCGCTACGTGGGTTGCTACATTACCAGAAGTAATATAATATCCCTATGTCCATGTGTCCATTTGTATGGGGATTGTTTGACAGTTTAGACAGACGGAAGCATGAACGCAACGTTTGCTAAGTTTCAAACTTACACGGTCTCACGTCACTCCGTCTTGTTGGAGGCATCCGGCGATAGGCCGACGCCATTCGAGAACCTTCTGGCCCCATCAGCCATCACTCCTGGCAGCAATATTTACCTTTAGTGTATATATTCGTATATCTTTGTTTATATGTATAAAATTTATTTTTAAAAATCAAGTTTTAAGCTGACTACTGGAAGGAGGGTTATGTGAATGAATGAATTAATAGTTTATTGGTAAAATATCACAGTATGTTTTCGAGTGTACGGTTATGTATTGTATAATATCACCTTGGCACGGATCTATTTTAAATGGATTTTAGCTTTTGAGATATCGTTAGATTCGTCTTGATTGTGAGAGTGACGGTAGGTATATCAAAAGTTTGTAGGATGTTTATTTTTTCAAAAATCGAGTTATTAGTAAATTCTTTTCTGACGTGTAAAAGTGCCCCTATGTGGCCAATTTGCTGAATAAATGATTGAATTTTGAATTTTTGAAGTACCTGCATGTTACTATTTCGTTAGTTAAGTAGGTACTTCATTAAAAACTGTTCAGATTCATGAACTACATTAATTTCATCCAATAAAGTCCATCATTTTAATTATATCATGCAAAGTGCAAATTTCAGGAATTTATGACCAGTTTCACCTAACATTTGTGTACAGTTAAATCAATGGAGAATAATTTAGGGTTTGATTGGTTATTTAAGTTATTAATCGAATTTCAAATTTGATTAATTGCACTCGGAATTTAAATGTGTACCGATGGATAAAATGGGATTAATTCCGGGTAAAACAAACATAGGAATAGAAGAGTTATAGACGGGCATTGCTGTTCGAAGATGATCGAAATTTGAATGCTATTAGACCATCGAATTCGATGGTCTAATACAGCTATTAGAACATTTTCACAGATAAGAAATCTGTTCGAACTAAACAGTTCATCTTTATACTGGTCATAATCTGCGGTTTTTGAACGCATCATAGAGATAGATGGGTGTAAATAAAGATATTTATGGTTTTTAAACCGATTAAACTAAAAAATCAAATCAAGTTCATTTACATCCAAATTTAGTACACAGGTGTTAAACTCAGAGATGCGAGCAGGGTTTCAACCCCCGACCCTCTCCGGCGGTAGGTCAAACCACTAAGCCAGCGCGGCTTATTTGTAACCTTAAATACGATGTCTTGAAAGATTTCATTGTCCATGGGCCACAGTGACCGCTTCCCATCAGGAGGCTTTTGTACTCGTATGCATAAATAAAAAAAGAACTTGATTTTTAAATATACTTACCTAGATGTATTTTATCCCGTTAACGCACCTGAATCTATCCCACGCGCAATTCGCGCCCAACTCGCCTTACCGTCATTTGTTGCATCATGAGATGGAGAGTGGATCACTGGACCACGTGTGGTACACACACATTTACAAGTGTACAGACGTCCTCGCACGCAAACATTGACACTTCATTCGAATTGTGTTCGTAATCGTGCTTTTATAGGCCGTGTCCGCCGTGTGCTGCAGATTTAGTCGTGGGAAAAACTAAGTAGTTTATTTATTGATTGAATTCCTTTAAAATGATGATCAACACCAGACATAAACATAAAACAGCAGTACCAAAATTTCGTGTGAGAAAAGTTTCAAGATCATTTATGGGTCATTGTATTCTTTATTGCAATAAACTACCCCGAGAAGCCATGAACCTGCTCCTCCCGGAACATAAAAAATATTTAAAAAGTGCTCTGCTGAGCAAAGGTTACTATTGTGTAGAAGATTATTTAAGTGACAAGAATGCCTGGCCTGAATTGTCTAGTAAACATGTGTGCGCTTAAAGACTTAGTTAAAATTTGATATAGTGCGTGTGATTAAAAAAAAAGTTTGATACAAAGTAGAAGATGTAGGTACCTAAATCAATGACGAAGCTTGCAGCGGATAACGGTATATTTTTAATGATAACTACATCAAACTGTACATAATGACGATGCAAAAGTGATTGTAAAATCCTACTTGAATAAATGTTTTTTTAATCTTTTATCTTTATCTTTTATTGCCTAAACAGCAGTTTAAATGCTAAACAATATTACCAACCCGTTAATTCGGTTACAACATATAAAAATATAGCCTTATTTAACGAGGTTTCTTATTTACCCTTCCGTATCTCCCCTGTAAGCCTACCGCGCACAAACCTCTTCCTGGCAAAAATAATTGCTTCAAAATTAAGAACTGTAAGCCCCAGATTCATGCAACTTCTTGTAATAAGTATAGATTTAATTACAGTAGAACCAATTTTAGTTACCTTTCAAATGCCTTTTGGGTTTGAAATGTCTCTCCCCGTGTAATAAGTGTAATAGACAAAAAAGTGTCCAAAATCTATGAAAGTTAATTAATACTTATTATGAAGCCGTGGTGGCCTAGCGGTTCGGCCTACCGCCTCTCATGCAGAGGGTCGGCAGTTCGATTCCGGCTCGCATCTGTGAGTTTACTTATGTGCGAAATTCAATTTGAATTTACCACTGAGCTTTTCGGTGAAGGAAAACATCGTGAGGAAACCTGCACGCATCTGCGAAGTAATTCAAGAAGTGTGTGAAGTCCCCAATCCGCACTGGTCCCGCGTGGGGACTATAGCCCAAACCCTCTCGTGATGCGAGGAGACCTGTTCCCAGCAGTGGGACGCAAATGGGCTGTAGTAGTAGTAGTATATGAAATGTTTTCTTTTGGCACTATCCGGAGATTATATCATTATGTGACTAGCTTCTGCCTGGGACTTCGCCCGCGTGGAATTCAACTATAATGTTCCCGCGGGAACTATGCGTTTTTCTGGGATGAGAAGTAAAGTATTTGTCCTTCTCCGGGACCTCAACCATCTTCATGACAAATTTCAGTTCAATCGGCCCAGCCGTTTAAAAGCGTGAAGAGGTAACAGACAATAAAAAAAAACATTGTACAAACCTTGCAATCCTAGTTTAATCTTTATTTTCAGTGTTATATCTATTAAGTTAACCTATAATAAGTTAATGTATTTACGTCACACCAGGCCGAAAAGCGGGATTTACCGCCCTTGGGCGCTACGAAAAATTCCTCTTCACGGCCAGGTGGTGACGTAAAATCGTATACTAACCACGGGCGGTCGTAAAGAAATCCTCAGACCGCTAGATTATAGCCCTCGCCTCCGGCTCGGGCCCCAATTACCCACGATCTGAGACTTTCTTTACTTTACCGCCCTAGGTGTGTAATGTACTATTAATGGTGTCATTCGAATGCCGTGCACGGTTGTAATCGAGTGGCAGGCATCGCACTAGTTTACTTTTAAAATAAGCATCAAATACAGATTTGATGCTGTAATTTGTTTGTTACTTGTTACTGTGCCTAAATTAAATAGATAAATAGACAAACAGACAGAGTTACTTTCGCATTTATAATATTTGTATAGATAGTAGATGTAGATACATGTGAGCGAACAAGGGTTATCATAAATATCTGAAAATGCACTCTAGCGGCTTGAAAATAGGATTCCTTCCATATATCTCATGGCGACTGTACGTAGACAAGCGAAGATAAACATAAGACAGTATAAGGATAAGAATAAGAATAATGTTTATTTACCAGAAAAAATATGCAGATTACAGTCATAGAAATAATAAAACAACAAATTGGTTTACGAAAGTTACATTAGTTGGCAGCGGTTTCCGCACTAGATTCTGGGCCTGCATCGCGGAGCCCAATGAAGACATACTAAATCCATACTAATATTATAAATGCGAAAGTAACTCTGTCTGTCTGTCTGTCTGTTACCTCTTCACGCTTCAACATCTAGACCGATTTTGATGAAATTTGGCATGGAGATAGTTGGAGTCCCGTGAAAGGACATAGGCTACTTTGTATCCCGGAAAAGCGCATAGTTCCCGCGGGAGCGCGATAACCGAATTCCACGCGGGCGAAGTCGCGGGCAGAAGCTAGTAATATTATAAATGCGAAAGTAACTCTGTCTGTCTGTCTGTCTGTTACCTCTTCACGCTTCAACCGCTGGACCGATTTTGATGAAATTTAGTATGGAGATAGTTGGAGTCCCGTGAAAGGACATAGGCTACTTTGTATCCCGGAAAAGCGCATAGTTCCCGCGGGAGCGCGATAACCGAATTCCACGAGGGCGAAGTCGCGGCAGAACCTAGTATTATATAAATATCTAACTAAACTATACGAAATATATATTTTGAAACACATACAAAAAAAAAACAGGTTAAGTAAATAGGTACAGTAAGTTAGTATGTTTGTATTTAGTAACCTTTTTATTATCGTTTAAAAACCCTTAACTTTTTAGTAACCCATATATATTTGCAGTGAAACCAAACTACTGTATTCCTTGCTCATTTATTTGCATTATTTGCCTTTTTAAATTCTAATTAAACAAGGGCCCAAGGTGTCCCGGACTAATCTGATACTGATCCTTTTAATTAAAAAAAATATACCTTTTTAATTTTCATTCTTGGCACTTGTTTTTTTTTTTAATGGCTTATTTTTTATGCGTGAGGTGCGTCTTTGTTTGGTTTATAAACAAGGGGTATTTGAGGCCGTATGTGACTCTAATAGTATGGGAGCCAGAGGGGATTCTTGGACTGATTCGAGCTCTACATTCAAAATGGCTCATTTTTTATGCGCGAGGTGCGACTTTGGTTTATAATTTATAAACAAGGGGGGATTTAAAGCCGTCTATGACTCTAATAGTCTGGGAGCCTAAGAGGGGATTTTTGGAGTGATTCGAGCTCTACATTCTATCCTATTAAACGTGCAATATTTTTATACATATATATGTATGTGTGTGTTTTTATTTATTGTATTTAATTTTTATGTGCACCACCTGCCTAGTTTTACGTTTTTTTTTTTCACACATTCCACTACCCAAAGGTTGTCTGGAAGAGATCGCAGCGATAAGACCGCCTGTTGTCACCCTTCTTCTTTGTTTATTGTATTTACTTGTGTAATTGTTTTTTGGTGTTCAATAAAGTGTATTTGTATTGTATTGTATTGTATGTAATCATGTTCTCGAGAACGGCTCTAACGATTTCGATGAAATTTGGTATGAGGGATTTCGGGGGTGACAAATCGATCTAGCTAGGTCTCATAGCTGGTAAAATTCATTTTTAGCTATTTTCACCTGAGCAAAGCTCGTTCGCCCAGGGTACTAATGATAACTTTGTGAACGGAGGCTAGCTGCTAATAGGGATGACGACAGGGTGAAGAAATCGAAATTCTAATTAGTCCGTCAGTCAGGTAATAAAAAAATATTAGACACGTATTTTTTGTTTTATCAAATTAACAAAGAATGACTAAGTGAAAACGCATTAAAGGTGGAGAGTGGGGGCTAACTACGTCACCGTTAGGTATAAATCGTACCTAACCGTGACGTCACGCGACATTTCAACTCAATATATCTCCGTTTAAGTTTGATTACGTGAAAAAAGAAAAAAATACGTGTCCAATACTTTTCAATAATCTTCATGATAGACTAAGAAAAAAAAAGTTGTCGTCATCCCTATTAAGTTTGGAAGTAGGTAAACATACAAAGAAATTCATTAGTATGTGCCGTCAGCATGTTGTGGATTAATTATCTATGTGGTTTCATTCATGACGAAGCATTGTGTGGATATTTTTTACCTGTTTTTTTAAGCTTTTATGTTATTAAAATTTAAAGAATTCATTAGTTTAAAAGAATATATATATATATACACGGTGGTTCAGAAAATATGGCAAATAATTAACCCACCGTATCAGCTATCGATTTTAAGTATATTGTATAGGTCTTTAATTTTTTTCGTGTTGGTAAAAAAAAAATTGTATATGAGATTGGTTGTGTGAGCGACGCCTGAATCCTATACAATTTTTTTTTTGGCAACTCAAAAAAAATTAAAGACCTATACAATATACTTAGAATCGATAGCCGATACTGAGGGTTAATTATTTGCCATATTTTCTGACCCACCACGAGTACATTTAAACTACGACATAATTTTGCCTGAGTCTCCAAAAAATCTAGCTGTCCTAATAATCTTTCGGCAATAAGAAAAGATATGATATGCACAATGCGCTCAAAACTCAACTCTGTTTTTGAAGAGAGTAAAGTAAAAATGTGTGTAGCGCAAAAGTTAGCTGACTTAGACTTTTAGAGACAGTAAAAATAGTAATTTAGGTTATGGCGGGGACTCCAGCATCACGGCCTAGCGGCCATAACCGTGCAACACCTCAAACGACCCGCAGCACCACTCCAAGGCATGAGCACAGAATATTCAATAGTACTACATACAGAATGGCCACGGAAACACCCGCCTGAATCTAGCCGGCGCGCAACTCGCGCCAAACTCGCCCTTACCGTCATTTGTTTCGTCCGGAGATGGAGAGTAGATCGCTGGCCCGCGTAGTGGTAGGTACACACACATTTACAAGTGTACAAACGTCCTCGCACGCATACATTGACACTTGATTCGAATTGTGTTCGAAATCGTGCTTAGATAGGCCGTGTCCGCCCTGCGTCATACATAGACAACATTGACAAAATGTTGGCCATGTCTTGGACATCAAAGAAAAAACCGGTCGAGCGCGAGTTGGACTGGCGTACATAGGGTTCCGTATAAACTCGAAGGAACTATACTTAGACCTAATTTGGGGACATCCTAAAAATGCAAATTGAATATTACAATTTGCATTTATTATTATCATTAGCAAAATATATAAATATTTATATCTATAAATACTAGCCTCTGCCCGAGACTTCGCCCGCGTGGAATTCGGTTATCACGTGTTCCTCCGGGATGAAAAGTGGGTATGTCCTTTCCCGGGTTTTCAACTATCACCATGCCAAATTTCATCCAAATCGGTCCAGCGGTTGAAGCGTGAAGAGGTAACAGATAGACAAACAGACAGACAGACATAGTTACTTTCGCATTTATAATATTAGTATGGATAATATGGATATCTTTTGATCGCGTTTACTAAGTAAACGCGATCAAAAGATATCCATATTATCCTGGTAAGTAAACTTTACTTACCAGTTTGTTTTTTTCGCAGCCAAAAGAGACCCGTATCAAACTTGACAGCACTAGTGTGCGTTCCTGAGAAAAATGGTCTTGACAGACGGACAGAAAGATGGACAACAAAGTGATTCTATAAGGGTTCCGTTTTTTCCATTTTGAGGTACGGAACTCTAAAAAATTGGTTGTCTGTAAAGTCGGTTTACTGACGATAACTTTATACGTAATAACGTTACGTAACGCTACACAACGCTGCTATTGCGTCTTGTTCCTTCGTGTGCGCCCACGTTATCACGTCAAAAATGGAAAAAATACGGTCTCAACCGATTTGAACCTGCACCTCCAAATCTATCCGGAGCAGATAGCGTGCAACCACCACACCATCGAGACCTAGGTACCTGGGCTGGCCGTGGTCCTTGACAGTCTATAATTTAAAACAAATGCTCAAACCGCTGGTCTCCCGTCACTTCTTTAGTAAAATAACAGCGAGAACTTACTTCAAACAGCCGCACAAAACTTACAATGCCCAATTTTAAACTCCTGTAAATTCAGCACTCCTCATTTCAGGGCAAATTGAATCTATGTTCAGTCACAATACGGCCCAATTTAGTTTGTTACATTCCAAGTACTAAAGAGGGCTATTCAAAATGAAGGTTATATATTGATGTGGAATAGCTTCGAAGAGTTCCCGCGAATGGAATGGTCTTGAAGTAGACTCGTTGTACTTTGGTGGTGAATTTATTGGATTTAACCAGTTTAATCCGGTTGTAGCTGGATATTGCAGGATAATTTTGGGTCTTATACATATCTTTCTAGCTAGGTGGCTTTTGTTACTGGTAAGAAAAATATTAAGGAATAAGTTTTCTTGCACCTTAGTGGCAAATAAACTGTGGCCTGTGAAAAACGGAACCCTTGTAGGTTTCACGTGAACGAAAATGTCGAAATCATACGACAAAATGTAGACTTTACTTCCGAATCCTGCTTTATTTTTTAGATACTTTTTTACAAATGATTTCTTTTTTTTTTCCGGCTAGTTTAACTGGTCTACTCCCGCTTGGGCAACCACCCCTCCCGAATACATGGCTGGAGTTTCCTGGATTGCTGGTCATGTGTGGAGATAAGACCACGTTGAGTAGGGACGCCAGGGCCTCCGCGTCCGTAGGCCCCTCGCCCGGGCCCCCCGAGGCCCCCGAAACGTAGACGTGCAACGCCATCACGACGTTTACGAAGATCAGCAGTTTGGATGACATGCTTCTGAAATAAAATTATAATTTCCCTTCAGTAAATGATAACACCTGCTCGCTAACATCGCGCCTAGGGTAGCCAACTGTTTGTATATTTTTTTTCTTTATTTCACAAAATCTACAGCACTTCTGATATATACATGTTTATCTTAAAGTTGGACCCTACTGCCAATAACAGATTTTCATTATTTAGGCTTACCATTAATAGGAGTGAACTTTATTGAGTGAACGAACAGTCAAAAACTACCTCAACCAAAACGAGAACTGACAGAATTATAATATAACATAACCAAATAAGAAAGTAGTTACAAGCAAAATAAACTGAAAAATACTTTAACGGTTGCGTATAAAGCATGCGTGCGCGTGAATGTGTGCATGTGTGTGTTTGTGTGTGTGTGTATGTGTGTGTGTATGTATGATAAATACATGAAACGTATAAAAACATAGAATTAAGTTAAATGTGTAACCGTGTTACTGACTACTTATTTATCCCTCAGATTCAAACAAATCGCGTGTTTAAAGATCGTTTTCAGGATGTGGATTTGTTAACCTGTAGCAAAGGTTAACAAATCCACATCCTGAAAACGATCATTATACATTTTTATAGCCGGGATAGAACACTGTTTCGGGCATAATTCGTGGCATAATTTAGCAGGACATGTTTGGCTTTTTGGAGTTATGACCGGCCAAATATCATATGTCCGGCCTGTCCGGCTTTTGTTTGGCTTTTTGGTAATGCCTCAAGCAAAGCAATCATCATCATCACTACTCTCAGTCATGTCAGTACTGATCGAAGGAAGCTGAAATTTGGCATGTAGGTTCTTGAGGAGTGTAGGGGAAGTCTAGGAGAGGATTTCCCGAAATTCCCATGGGAACGGGAAAAAAGGCGGTTTAACATTTTAAAAAAGGTATGTCCGGCTTTACATATAACTTTGTCTTTGGCTTTTAGGTTATGGACGTTGTGGTGTTATCAGGCTTTTAGGGTAAAAGTTGCCGGCTTTTTTCTGGGCAGAGTCCGGCTTTTTCACTTTAGGAGATGGCAACCCTACTCCCGCCACACAGCAGTGTTTGTACTGTTGTGTTTAGGCACTCACGATACTCCATACAAACTGAATGTAATCTGCACACTCGAATATTTTCTTGAACACAAAAGTGCGCGTGTGTGCGAGAGTGCACGTTCCGACCGGTATTGCTATGGTAGCCGCGCATGTTCGCTGCGGGCGGGGTGAGGTAACTTGTGTTGGTGCGGGGCGGAGCGTGTCGCTACTGGTACGATAGTAGGTACTAGTTAGCTTCTGCCCGCGACTTCGGCCGCGTGGAATTCGGTTATCGCGTTCCCGCGGGAACTATGCGTTTTTTCCGGATAAATAGTAGCCTTTGTCATGCCTCGAGACTTCAACTATCTTCATAAAAAAAATTCATCAAAATCGGTCTAGTAGTTATCACGTGATGCGCGGTCAAATAAACAGACAAAAATTCTAAAAACTATTGGAAGGTGTTCTGTTATCGATTCTATGTATCCCCAGCCAACTTTTTTTCGAATATCTCCCATTTACAGTCGAGTTCGCCAATATATACACACTTTTGCACCTGACCACGTTGTAATAAGGTCCAAAAGTGTACACATATTAATGAACTCGACTGTACAGACTTTCGACCCACTTTAGTTTTACTACATGTATATGTATGTATAGATGTATAGAATACTGTGGTTTCGGTAAAGATGTAGGAGAGTCGGTGAAATTACCAGAATATAGGCATTCAAGCTTAGTCCTGCGGGTTGGCAACTCGCATACGATGTCCATAGACCGCAGTGACCACTTACCATCAGATGGCCCCTGTGCTGTTTGCCAACCACTGCTACACTCAACAGCAATGAATTAGGGTAACTTTTTATGAAAAATGCTATACAAAGTGACCCGAATTAATTGCTGTTGAGTGTATTACAGATAATAATAGTAGTAACGATCTAACGATATCCATACTCTTCCATATACTGATCCAGTCCATACTAATATTATAAATGCAAAAATGTCTGTCCGTTACACTTAAACCGCTGGATCGGTATAGATGAAATTTGGTATCTTTTTATTCCGGAAAAACGCATAGTTCCCGCAGGAATGCGATAACCAAATCCCACGCGGGCAAATTTGCGGGTAGAAGCTAGTAATAAATTAAATATAATTATCTATAACATGCAGTGTGTAGATAACCCATATTCCATATTCGAACCCGTTCGAATATCAGTATAAATATGCAATATCACACCAAATTTTATCCAAATCCGTTTAGCAGATGACTGATAGAAGGTACCTAACTAATGTACATGACAAACTATCGGGTTTATTATTTTAGTAGAAGGATATAAAGACTCACATTGCTGTTCTTTGCGGCAAGCAGTTACCAACTGACTGGGATATACATATTTTTATTATCCTTCAATAATATTATGTCAAGGAAATAATACGGGAAAACCAGACAAAAAAACCCTTTGCAGGGAACGAACACGTTACGCATGGACAATCTAATTTGCATGTAATTTAGATTTATTTATTTATTTATTAGTGTCCTAAGCGTAGCAGTGGGGTTCGTAAGTTCATAACTCACCAGAATTGATTCAGCCAAAGGTGTAGCCGTGAAAGCGTAAAAGGGTTACTTTCGCAGTTATAATATTAGTTTAGTATATTATATGCGGATTGGGGACTTCGCACTGGGCCCGCGTGGGGACTAGAGCCCAAACTCTCTCGTGATGAGAGGACGCCTGTGCCCAGCAGTGGGACGCAAATAGGCTGTAGTAGTAGTAGTATATTATATACTTGGGAGTTGGGAGTTGTTGGGAGGTGTGAAGGCCGCGGGAAACCGGTGGAAGAGAGTAGCACAGGACCGGTCTGAGTGGAGCCTTGCTTATGTCCAGCAGTGGACGACTTTCGGCTGAAATGATGATATACTTAATGTTCCTGTGAGAACTAAATAGTGGGATATTTTTTTTATATCAACTAGCTGACCCCGCGGACTTCGTACCGCCTTAGTTTTTTTTGGGTATGAAAAATAGCTTACGTCCTATTCTCAGACCTACTGAACATACACTCCAAATTTCATAAGAATTGGTCGAGCCGTTTCAGAGGAGTTTGGTTACAAACACTGTGATACGAGAATTTTATAGGTAAGTATATTAGACTTGCTGGCCCTGCGGACTTCGTACCGCCATGGAATATTTTTGGGTATGAAAAATAACTTACGTCCTATTCTCACACCTACTGAACATACACTCCACACAAATACTGTGACACGAGAATTTTATATACATATTAGATTGTACCTACTTACCTGTATTAAAGTAGAGATCTTCTACTATCTAAAGTCCCGCGCCTTCACATTTCAAAACGCTTCAATTTTTTTATTATTATTTAAAAAGCACCACCAACACTCTCAACGCATAGTTGATGGCTGTCTCAGCTCGCACACATGCGTTGAGAGTGTTGGTGGTGCTTTTTAAATACATTGAAGCGTTTTGAAATGTGAAGGCGCGGGACTTTAGATAGTAGAAGATCTCTATCTGATTGTACCATCCGAGTTCTTCTTCTGGAGACCTAAGAGGCGGAGTACCTAACAAAAGCTATTTGAATGTTAATCCGCGTCAGACCCGGTTAAGCCGGACATAGAAGCAGGACCCGGGTGAATGTTAATACTCGGCCATTCAGGCCCGGACAATAAAGGAATCCCCCTTTTGAAAACTAACCCGGTCTAATCCCGTCATTAACATTACCATACGCAATAATCTGGGAACTAGAGTGCGTTTTACAAACTAGAGACTCGCCCCGGCTTCGCACGGGTACTACACTACTCCTACAGCCTATTTGCATCCCACTGCTGGGCACAAGCCTCCTCTTATCACGAGAGGGTTTGGGCTATAGTCCCCACGCGGGCCCAGTGCGGATTGGGGACTTCACACACATTTTTGAATTGCACAGATGCGTGCAGGTGTCCTCACGATGAACTATCTCCATGACTACAGATTCCCCATCCTACAGATTCTCTAATCTACGGATTCCCAATTTAACAGATAACCAATTACACAGGTTCCCAATTCTACATATTCTTTATTCCACAGTTTCTTATCTGACTACTATTTTACCGGTAAGGGTCCACTCAGTCCGTTAGGTGTGAATGTAGGTTAGGTTCGTTAGTTATCTATATACGCCCGAAGGGCAAACTACCTAGAAATAGGGGCCCCGCGTAGCGGGGACCCGTCGACCCAGTTACATTCCTTGTATTATTTTGTAGAATACCAATTATGTAGAATTGGGAATATGTAGACATAGAAATCTGTAGAGTTGGAATTATGTACAGATAAAATTCTGTAAAATTGGGAATCTGTACACTTGGGAATGTGTAGAAATAGAAGTCTGTAGACATGGTATTCTGTAAAAGAAATCTGTAGAACTGGGAACAATTCCTCACGATGTTTTCCTTCACCGAAAAGCTCATGGTAAATTAAAATTGAATTTCGCACGTAAAGATAAAGATAAGATAAAGATAAAAACCATTTATTCAAGTAGGATTTTACAATCACTTTTGCATCGTCATTATGTACAGTTTGATGTAGTTATCATTAAAAACATACCGTTATCCGCTGCAAGCTTCGTCATTGATTTAGGTACCTACATCTTCTACTTTGTATCAAACTTTTTTTTTAATCACACGCACTATATCAAATTTTAACTAAGTCTTTAAGCGCACACATATTTATTACTCCAATTCAGGCCAGGCATTCTTGTCACTTAAATAATCTTCTACACAATAGTAACCTTTGCGCAGCAGAGCACTTTTTAAATATTTTTTAAGTTCCGGGAGGGGCAGGTTCATGGCTTCTCGGGGTAGTTTATTGTAATAAAGAATACATTGACCCATAAATGATCTAAAAACTTTTCTCACACGAAATTTTGGTACTGCTATTTTATGTTTATGTCTGGTGTTGATCATCTTTTTAAAGGAATTCATATTTTTTACGACATAGATAATGGTTTCGTAAATATATTGTGAGGCCACAGTTAGTATGCCAATCTTTGGAAAAAGTTCCCTTAGAGATTCACGTGAACCCATGTTATAAATTGCTCGTACTGCTCTTTTTTGTAAAACAAAAATTACTTTTATATCAGCGGCTTTACCCCAAAGTAAGTAAACTTAGAGGTGTGAGCCGGAATCTAACCCCCGACCCTCGGCATGAGAGGCGGTAAGTCGAACCACTAGGCCACCACAGCTTCCGCACGGGTAGCAGACAATAAATCCATGCTAATTTTATAAAGGCTAAAGTAACACTGTCTGTCTGTTAAGTACTCGATTATATAGTTATCCTTTAATGCCTCTCTGCTATTGCAGGTACCTAATTCAGAACAATTGCAAATTTTCGAAGAACCTAGAATCATGAGTAAACGTTTTAATTCTATCGACAGTTGATAAAGTCAATATTCGAACAAAAAAGCGTAACTAGCATAAGCATACGATTAACATATTATTCTTAATCTAGGACATTTATATTTTCATGTTGAATTTATAGTTTTAATAAATATCTTGGAACATTTCACACAAACTGACCTAGCCCCAAACTAAGCAAAAGCTTGTACTTTATGCTAGACAACGATATAAATACTTATATAGAGAAATACATACATATATAAATACTAGACATCCATGACTCGAGTACAAACATTCGTGTTCATCACACAAAGTTTGCCCCGAGCGGGATTCGAACCCGCGACAGTCGGAACAGTGGGCAGGGTCACTACCAACTGAGCCAAACCTGTCGTCAAAATGATGATTTACTTAGGCCCGGTTCCTATATCCACGAAACGCCTCGTTTTGCCTACGGACGGTTGATTTTTGACATTTGTTCCATAGAGAATCTGTCAAATTTTAACCGTCCGTAGGCAAAACGAGGCGTTGTTTGGATATAGGAACCGGGCGTTAGTTGCATGCCTAGTAGTAGGTAAAATATGTGGAATTTTTATTTATTTATTAAGATATATCTAAAGCACATAAACGTTCGTTCATTAAAAAATATCTTATCTCTCATAAGGTTTCGTTGACATAAAAGAAATGGTACCTTCATAGAACCTTTTCACATTACGGAGTGGTAATCTTTTTATCCCTTTCCTCACAATAGATCGATTCTCCTCTATAGAACCTTCCGGAAAAATATGTTATGAAGTTTCCGAACAAACTGAATTACTTATTCAATAATAAACTTAACTCGATTGTCGATGTCGACCATAGAAATGATATCGAGAGTATTTCCTTACGTTTGTGATATCAATTTAGTTGCATTATGTTAGAATAAGAAATGATGATGTCTGCAGTAGAACAAGACATAGCCCGAAGAAGCACGAGCCTTCAGCGGCAGTGGGCGGGGCACATTGCTCGCAGGACTGATGGCCGATGGGGCCGGAAATATCTCGAATGGCGTGCGCGAACCGGGAGACGAGCTGTCGGTAGGCCTCCAACAAGATGGAGCGACGATCTCGAGAAGGTCACGGGAAATCGGTGGAAGCGAGTAGCATAAACCGATCTTGGGGGAGGCCTATGTCCAGCTGTGGACGTATTTCGCCTGACATGATGTAGAAACCTCGAAGCTCCTGCGAAGTAATTCAAAGATGTGTGTGAAGACCCCAATCCGCACTGGGCCCGCGTGGGGACTGTAGCCCAACCTCTCGTGATGAGAGGAGGCCTGTGCCCAGCAGTGGGACGCAAATAGGCTGAAGTAGTAGTAGATCTAGAAACACTATGACGGTGCAAACAGCTGTGCTCGCACTGTTGTGTTCAAGTAGGTACCTAACGCCCACTTGCAGCAACCCGCTAACGTCGAGTTAGGCTCTTAATTCAAGGTCAGTTCTATCAACTTAACTCGAGTTAGAGGCTGACTCGAGGTTAGTGGCATTGGTGGAAGTCGGGCTAAGGGGTAAGAGAGCTGGTGAATTACTGGCTTAAAGGCAATCTTAGTCCTCGATTTGGACATGAATTCCTAATATTAACTTATGATCTCTTATGGTCCCTGGGCGAAAGAGACCACTTTCCATCAGGCTGACAGCAGCTCTATACAGCTAAAAGTTTTCTTTCTCCGTGGTGTGATGTGTAAAGTTAATGATTGTGATGACATATTTTTATTAAAATACATAATTTACAAATTACTCACTGAAGTTTTTCCTTGGACGGTTTTCCGCGTTTAATTTATTTAACATCTTGTCGAAAAACAATCTCACTAATAAATATTTGTAATAATAATGTAATTGATCACAAATGCAGTGGCCGCCCAGTGGTTCGGAGAATCACAAAATATTTAATAGTAATTAATCTAAATATATAAAACTCAAAGGTGACTGACATAGTGATCTATCAACGCACAGCCCAAACCACTGGAGGGATCGGGCTGAAATTTGGCATGCAGGTAGATGTTATGACGTAGGCATCCGCTAAGAAAGGATTTCCCGAAATTTCCACGGGAACGGGAAAAAACGGGATTTTTCATTTTAATATTTCTGCGCATACGAAGTTGCGGAGAAAAGCTAGTAATATTATAAATGTGAAAGTGTGTTTGTCCTTCCTTCACGTCGCAACGACTGAACTTTTGGGTGAATTTTGGTATGGACATTGTTTGAGACCCTGGAAATAACATAGGATACTTTTATCCCGATTTTTTCACGGGAACTGGTTTTCATGGTCATACCAGTTATACATATGTATAGTATCGTCGAGTACGGGTAAATTCTAATTCTACGCGGGACGAAGTCGCGGGCAAACAGCTAGTTCTACATATAGAATTGCCACGGAATCACCCGCCTGAATCTAGCCGGCGCGCAACTCGCCGTGAACTCGCCTAATCTCCAATCTCCATCCGGAGATAGAGAGTTAATCGTTGGCCCGCGTGGTGGTACACACACATTTACAAGTTTACAGACGTCCTCGCACGCAAACATTGACACTTCATTCGAATTGTGTTCGAGATCGTGCTCTTATAGGCCGTGTCCGCCGTGTGCCTCCGTCTCGCACGCAGAGGGTCGGGAGTTCGATTCCGGATCGCACCTCTAGTCTACTCATATGTAAAATTCAATTTGAATTTACCACTGAGCTTTCCGGTGAAGGAAACCTGCACACATCTGTGATGATGTGTGAAGTCCTCAATCCACAAATCCGCCTTCAAACTCCGACAGCCTGCAAAGTCGGTGTCAAGTGAACCGACCCAACAAAGCCTATGACAAATTAACAATCTTATAGTTAACTTGACATCGAATTTGGAGGCTGTTGCAGTTTGAAGGCGGTTTTTTTTATTTTTTAAAGCTTCTTACAAATAATAAATGGCATCATTACCTTAATAAACAGTTTAGAAAAGTGATGCAGTAGGTAGAGATCTTCTACTATCTAAAGTCCCGCGCGTTCACATTTCAAAAAGCTTCATTTTTTATTATTATTATTTAATAAGCACCACCAACACTCTCAACGCATAGTTGATGGCTGTCTCAGCACGCACACATGTGTTGAGAGTGTTGGTGGTGCTATTTAAATACATTGAAGCGTTTTGAAATGTGAAGGCGCGGGACTTTAGATAGTAGAAGATCTTCTACTATAGGATGTATTGTAATGTTTACACAACGAAACGCACTTTATTGAGATTTTATAATTTTTATCCTATACCTCATATACCTCAATCGGGACGTACTTACAGCATTGATCTAGGTATAATAAGTAATAAATGGACGAACTGCCTAACAGAATATGTCAAAATATATGGAGCATACTGACATTAGACAATACGTTCCAATATGCTAATAACGCCTCTTTATAACGAAGGCCAAACGGGTGATCTAGCTATTCGGGCACCCGTTTTGGCGGGGCTATTTTTCTCCGGCTGATTGTGAATCCTATGGGGATCAGGGATCCTATAGGGAACGTCAAAATGTCACGGCGCTCAAATTGAACTTTAAATCTAGAAACTTGAACTTCGGTTTCAAGCTACAACGCATTGAGGTTTTGACGGTAGGGATATGAACGCTCCTTAAAATAAAATAAAATAAATGAAAATTAGTTTATTTATCTGCAGCACAATTTTTTTCTTAAGCCTGTTTGAATGCCCCAAAATTAACTATTTTTATTGTCGTAGTGGAGACGGGTGCCTGAACTATTTAATGAAACTTTATATCAGGTCATATTCCCAGCCCCCAGACATAAAGCGACAGAAACTTGAGTACAATTAGTTCTACGAAAAAGGTAGTGAAGTGTTAATCTAATTATTTAAATATCCCTAAATATAACTACCTAAAACTAAATGATGTGCTATCATTGCTTCTGTGTGTTAGAGCCTTTTCCAAAAAGGTTGGCTGTGTAGCCGGCTTCGGCTAGGAGAATAATATTCTATTATTCTATTCTATCCCATCCTCGGCGCCATTATGTTACAACTTAAAATGCGTGGCTGTTAATCAGTAATAGTTTAATATTCAGCTAACAATATAAGATAGTCAGTCAAAGTAACAGATATATATGACAAAGACACGTCAACGAGAAGCAAGCCATGAGCTAAACCTCGTTGCTCTATAGCATAGGGTAGCACCATGATACAATAATATCCTTCGCCAGGTATGACAGTCCGGTATTCTGTAGTAGTGTGGGTGACATCCTAACGTCATTCGCACTGCCGTGTGTTGCAAGTGGTCTATTAAAATAATCCCCGACCCCCATGTACCCTGTGAGTGTTTCATTAAATTATTACGTTAATTTGTTTTTAACGTGTCCCATTTTGTGTGCTTAAACAAGTAAATAAAAATTGTAATGCGCAAATAATTTATTTTGCATTATAACGGCAGCAAATATTTCCTTCATTTTTGTTTTATTGCAATAAAGTGGCAACTCGACTTTGACGTTAGGGTGACACGTCACCCGTATCGGCAGACCTTGTTTTCTTAGACCATGGGTAGCACAAAACTTCCAAGCCATGTAAACAATAAGGGCCTTATCCCACTTGCGATTTGCGAGCGTGTTTTGTATGGAGGCGAACACGCCGCGAGTTCGCCGCGTAACGAGTTTTGTATTGAAAAACGCTTTCAACTCGCTCGCAAATCGCAAGTGGGATAAGGCCCTAAGTGTTCGTGTTTGTTGAGAAATACACTAGCCAAATAGAATTGGTTTATGTCTGTATCTGCAAAATGCCCTTCCACCTACGATGATTCTGATTGTCCCACGGGGACAGCCGTATAGTGAGCGCGGCA
Organism: Aethes cnicana; assembly: GCA_963971205.1. Lineage (NCBI taxonomy): Eukaryota > Metazoa > Arthropoda > Insecta > Lepidoptera > Tortricidae > Aethes > Aethes cnicana. The sequence continues at coordinate 10,361,712 of OZ020293.1, forward strand.
GTCGGTTGGCTTGTGACGTGAACAGATCTGAGGCTACCACGGCGCTATCTGTGAAACTGTGCTCCAATTGCAATAGTAGGACGACTACGCACAGCGCTGCAAATAGCTTCTGAGACATTCTGGAAATATAGAAAAAAAAAACAATTTTAATAAAGTCGTGTAGTACTTACAGTCGAAGGTAAAATAGTACATTACACACCTAGGGCGGTCAAGTAAAGAAAGTCTCAGATCGCGGGTAATTGAGGCCCGAGCCGGAGGCGAGGGCTATAATCCAGCGGTCTGAAGATTTCTTTACGACCGCCCGTGGTTAGTATACGATTTTACGTCACCACCTGGCCGTGAAGAGGGATTTTTCGTAGCGCCCAAGGGCGGTAAATCCCGCTTTTCGGCTTGCTGTGACGTAATAGTACATTACAGACCTAGGGTGGTGAATTCGTAAATGTCCCAGATCGCAGGTTTCTGTGGCCCGAACCGAAGGTGAATGCCATAAATATGCGATCTGGGGCTTTACGAATTACCACCCGTGGTTTGTCAAAAGCTTTACGTCTTGCCTTGGCCAAGAAGTTAGATTTTCTCTCCGCGTAGCGGGCAGAAAATCCCACTTTACGGCCAAGGGTGATGTAAAAAATATTTAACGAATCTCGCTCATTTTGTCAATAGACAGCGACGATGTTTTCTACTTCAATACGGCTGCTTTCATCGGATGATTGTAATTTTTGCATCAAAATTAAATTATATATTAAATTAGACACACAGAATAAAAAATAATAAGTTACACTACCTATTTCGTTATTTACCAAGATGACAAATAAAAACATACGTGGAGTAAAACGATACACGGTAAAACTAAATTAAATACCTGGTACAAACACCGGATGAGACACACAATAATTATTAATCGTTATAAGTTGACAACTGGACCTTTTTCCCTTTGGACAATATTTATATGGATTTTTTTAAATCCGTTGATGACTAAAATTAAAACCACAAACAAGGACAACAATATTATACATTCAAACTAATGTGTCTGCGTCCAAAACAAAACAAAGTGGTAATATTCTGTCACGTATTTAAACATGACAGAATATTACCACTACCAATATTATTTACCACTTATTTTTTATTTATATCTTAAATAATTCAGATACAAATAATGTTATTGTTGACTGACGTAATAGTAGTTTATGTAGCTACAAAATAATAAAAGTTTAATTTTGTATTTTATTCCACTACCTAGTCGTACAAAAAATATTGTATACAACGTTTAGCAATCCACATTTGTATCATTTTGCCGTATCGTATCCGTTGCGTAGCACCGACGCGTATCATGACCGTGTGTGGACGCGAAAAGACCGCAATTATGCTACGTACCGTATCCTAATATCCTTACCGTATCTGAACACTCGCAATTGCTGCTGTTACGCGTACATGTATTGAAAACTCCGCATATTCGCGATCGGATACGCGTATCAAGATTGGCAAGTATGGACATGTTTGGATACCGTATCATTATGATTTGATACATGATTCGCCGTGATCGCTCTCGAGGCGTTCAAACTAGCAAGCTAATAATTACGATTCGGCGTCATGATGGGCTGCTACAATACGGCTAGTGTAAATGCATTTCTCACGATGATGTGGTAGTGATAGGATCAGCATTATGCCCAAAATTAACGCCCATATTTAGGATACGCGTGCTCGATACGGTACGCGTGATCGTGATTGTCAAATTCATTATACAAATGTGGACTCGTATTTGAAAGAATAACCTCAAGGCGGGCACGGCCTATAAAAGCACGATTTCGAACACAATTCGAATGTCAATGTTTGCGTGCGAGGACTTCTGTACACTTGTAAATGTGTGTATACTACTATGCGGGCCTATGATCCACTCACTATCTCCGGATGAAACAAATGACGGTAAGGCGAGTTGGGTACGAGTTGCGCGTGAGCTAGATTCAGGCGGATGATTGCGTAGCTATTCTGTACATTAGTAGATACTATTAAATATTCTGTGCTATTGGATAAAATATATCATAGAGAGGCTTCATGGCATGACTTTACGTGAATTATGTTTTGGTGGGATATTTTCCTGTGGTGTGGGACAGCCGTGACGTACATCATGAGTTATTGACGTATCACGTGCGTGTGAGTGGCCATGCATGGTTCGAGACTAGGGATGACGACAGGGTAAAGAAATCGAAATTCTAATTAGTCCGTCAGTCAGGTAGGTAATAAAAAAATATTAGACACGTATTTTTTGTTTTATCAAAATAACAAAGAATGACTAAGTTAAAACGCATTAAAGTTGGAGAGTGGGGGCTTACTACGTCACCGTTAGGTATAAATCGTACCTAACCGTGACGTCACGCGACATTTCAACTCAATATATCTCCGTATAAGTTTGATTACGTGAAAAAAGAAAAAATACGTGTCCAATACTTTTCAATAATCTTCCTGATAGACTAAGGAAAAAAAGTTGTCGTCGTCCCTATTAAGTTTCCTTTGCCTTTTTATAAGAAAGTTTTCATGGACATGTAATTCGTTGTCATACGAAGGCCGAATTGGGCAAATTTCTCTTTAATATAATAACATAGATTTATGGAACATTGTGTAAAAATCAGGAAGTTTACGACTATGTTTAAAGAGCATTAAGGGTTTTAAAATACAGTTGGGTTGAATTTTTAAATATTTTTCATTAAAATTACTTGAATTTGGATTGGACGCGAAAAAAGTAATAAGAAATAATGACTCCAAACAGGTATTTAACTCAATTTGTGTAAATAGATTAATTCTGCACAATTTCCTCACTTTTGGAGAGAATCCATTTTTCGCTTATAATCAGTAGGGTGACTATGGTATCTGAAAGTAAGCAGGAGTGAATAAGTAACTTTTCTTTTTACCCTACCGCGCAAGAAAGAGGGTTATGTTTTTAGAGTGTATGTATGTATGTATATTTCTTTGGCACGCTGTGTAGCCTAAATGGCTGGATGGATTTTAGCTTGCGAGGTGTCGTTAGATTCGTCTTAATCGTGAGAGTGACACTGGGTATATCAAAATTTAAAAAAAAAATGGCTGACTTTTGGAGGCATTTTAATCGTTTCCAAATATATATTTTTACCAAAGACTATCGAGTGGGATATCAAAATGAAGGGTTGAATGAATGGATCACATAAATATAATATATATAATATATGTGACGTCAAAGATTTGTTGGCAGTCGTTTTTTTTTTTTATTTATACATGACATTAGTTAGTTCTTGAAGCTGCTGTCCATTCCCAGATCTCCAAATATATTAATCAGAATCAACTTCTGTCTCAATTCCAATCGGGTTTTCGCCAGGGTCATAGTACCACTACCGCCCTACTCAATGTCATTGAGGACATGCGTCAAAGTATGGAAGACACTCAGGTGACGGTTCTGGTGCTTATTGACTTTTCTAATGCTTTTAATTCCGTCGATCACGATCTCCTTCTTGCTGTCCTAGCTCATCTTGGTTTATCTTCTTCAGTGATTGAGTGGTTCTCCTCCTATCTGTGTGATCGTGTTCAAGCGGTTCGTGCCGGCCGTGCACTTTCCGACTGGCTCGATCTTCGTTCCGGTGTACCTCAGGGTGGCATTCTCTCTCCCATACTGTTCTCGGTTTTCATTAATGTTATTACGTCTAAGTTGAAAAGCTCTTACCATCTTTATGCAGACGATCTCCAACTTTATGCCAGCGCTGATGTGTCCTGTCTCGAATCTGCAATATCTCTCATCAATGATGACTTGGTATACATTGCTGAATGGTCCCGAAGCTTCGGCATCTCTGTTAACCCTGCCAAGTGCCAGGCCATCATTGTTGGTAGTTCTCGTCAGCTGGCTAAAGTTGACAACTCTCGGATCGCGCCGGTGGCGTTTGAAGGCTCTCTCGTACCCTGGTCAAAGCAGGTCAAAGATCTTGGGCTTGTAGTTGACTCATGCCTTTCCTGGGATGCTCAACTAGCCGAAGTAAGTCGAAAGGCCACTAACACTTTACGGGCGCTCTACCGGTACAAAAATTTTCTGCCGATTAGTACCAAGACTCTGTTAGTGCAATCGCTTATCCTGCCTTTAATTGATTACGGTGATGTGTGCATGTCCAACATGACTCAAGACTCTCTTAACCGGTTAGACCGCCTGCTTAACAATGGCATGCGCTTTATTTTTGGTCTTCGAAAGTATGACCACATATCTTCTTCCCGACGTCAGCTGCGCTGGCTCCCCATACGCCAGCGTAGGTCCCTCCGTATTCTGTGCACCCTTTTCTCAATCCTGTTCGACCCTTCTACTCCTCGTTATCTCAAATCTAAATTTATCTTTGATACTCCTCGTCCCGGTTGTGATCTGCGTTCCTCTCGTTCTCTTAAACTCGTCACTCCTTCTCACTCCACGGGTTTTGTTTCTAATTCTTTCACCCTTCAGGCAATCCGCCTCTGGAATTCGCTACCTCTAGATATAAGACAAGCTCAAACCAAGCTCTCCTTCAAGCGAATGCTGCGTAAGCATTTGTTTGAGAAGGTCGCGTAGACTAGGCTGATTTATGTGTGTATTAGTTTATGTATGTTTATCTTTTATATCATTTTTATGTACGTTTATGTAAATTTATCCTCTTTTGGAATTATTTGTTATCTTCCTTGTATTTCTGTACCTAGTTTCTTTCTGATATTGATGCACCTACTCATTTTTCTTTCTGTTTAGCCTTATGGTTGACTGGTAGAGAATGCCTTTAGGCATTAAGTCCGCCAATTGTATACATTTTGTATGTGCAATGAAGTTTAAATAAATAAATAAATTAGTTGATAAACGAGCACACAGGCCACCTGATGGTAAGTGATCACTGTCTTGGTACAGTCGAATTCATTAATATGTGTACACTTTTGGACCTTATTACAACGTGGTAAGGTGCAAAAGTGTGTATATATTGGCGAACTCGAATGTACTTGTTTTATCTTTGGCATCTTCCTATGTTTATATATCTATGTGTTTTTATGTGTATGTATTTATATATTTGTATTTATATTTATAGTTATATTTATGTATATGTACTTTATAATGTATACCGGGTGTACAATCCAAATGGGTCAGTATGGTGAAGTCGGAAAATATGAGAGATAGCGAGATCTGTTCTTAGGAACCATGACGTCGATTTTAGATTTAATAATAATTACATTCAAACATTTCAACACATATGCACCCCATAAAAATACGAAATGCAATCTTGCGATCGTTACCCAAAAGAATTAATCTTTGCATTCAACAGAATGGCTAGCATTTTGAACATTTACTGAAATAAAATAATTATCTTATTGGTGGGTTTTTCTTTCAATTATTTAAACAAGATTCCATTAGTGTTGTGCTTTTTGCGACTTGCAGAATTTATACACATTGATTTTGACCAGGTTCGATTCCCGGTTATGTATGGGAGTTAATAAAAAAGTTTGAATGTAATTATTATTAAATCTAAAATCGACGTCATGGTTCCTAAGAACAGATCTCGCTATCTCTCATTTGCATTGTACACCCTGTATTACCTATTGTTTGTAAGTACTTATTACTTAAAGATAAAGATAAAAAAAGATAAAAAAAACATTTATTCAAGTAGGATTTTACAATCACTTTTGTATCGTCATTATGTACAATTTGATGCATGTAGTTATCATTAAACATACACATCCACATACCGTTATCCGCTTCTCTGTTCTACTTTGTATCAAACTTTTTTTTTAATCACACGCACTATCAAATGTTAACTAACTTAATGGCTTTAATTGGTAGAGAATGCCTTATGGCATTAACTTCGCCTTTTGTATTAATTTTCTTTACTAATGTGCAATAAAGTTAAATAAATACGTAAATATCCCTTGGACATAGGAATCATACGATTTCGAATGCGTCCCCAACCCGAGGTTTAACATTGTAATAGCACCTATGAAAAATGAAGTACACCTAGTCCCTAATCCGCACTGGGCCCGCGTGGGGACTATAGCCCGAACCCTCTCGTGGTGAGAGGAGGCCTGTGCCCTGCAGTGGGATGCAAATAGCCTGCAGTAGTAGTAGTAGTACCTGACTATTTGCTGGTTATTTCACTTTATCGTACCCCTTACCGGAACACAGCACTGCGAGCGCCTGTTTGGCGGCAGGTTGGCGGATAAGATGGTGGTAGCCAACCGGCTGGACCCTACATCAGGAGCAACACGTCAGGCAGTCAGGTAATTAGGTTTATTATCTAAATAATAGGTTTATTTAAGTACTTTCGGCCAAAGGTTTCCCTGAAATAACCTTCACCTTCATTTTTATAGCTTGCTTTACGATCGAAAGTTTCTTTTATAGCGAAACCTTAAATAATTTGTTATTTCAGAGATCTTGAAACTTTGATTACGGTAAATAGCCAACGTTAAGTTAAATCTCATTAAGTTGAGATCAGGTTTGCGTCGTAACTTGATCGTTATGAGGCTGTGCTTAAACGAGAGAATTACCTTGCGTTTATGCTGGAGTGGGTAGGTACCTAAGTATAAAAACTTTTTTACAGACCATTCGCAATTAATCTGAGTCGGAAAAAGTGTATGAATATTCGGTCTAGATGAGCCACGTAGTTACACAAACGCGTCATATTGTTAGATGATTTAAAAAAAACACCTTCAAACTCCGACAGGTTGCGATGTCAATGTCCAGTTCACTATATGATTATCATTTCTTTAAGTCGGTTCACTTGACACCGACTTCGCAGTCTGTTGGAGTTTGAAGGCGGTTTTTATTTTTTTTATTAAAATTTTTTTTTGGCTACAATTTCCAAACGTTACTAGAAGTAAATAAGTAACTCTGAAGTTGACACCAAAATCATCTACGTGCTAGCAAATTTCGAGGAGTTCCCTCATTTTCTCATGGATCCCATCATCAGAACGGAAGTACCACCTTTCGAACAAAAAAAGAATCATCGAAATCGGTTCACGTTTACTATTTATTTTGGTACATACATAAAAAAAAGATTTCGACGAATTGAGAACCTCCTCCTTTTTTGAAGTCGGTTAAAAATAACACTTTACACATTATGCAATAAAGTATAGCAATCGGATGACAGTTGTTGACGTCTGGCAGTGAAGATCCTGGCGTGTTTTCGTACCGTCTGACTCGGTGTGTGTGTGTTGTAACTATTTTCCTTTATTTTTATTATTATTTTATTATTATCAAAGGCTGGACTTTCCTTTAATAGTATCAAAAGGTGGATACTTCTACAGCAGCGCACGGCCACGCTACGCATCGAGAATAACGAACTTGGCGTACATAGCGTGCGCAGCACTGGGTTTCCGGCCTTTTGCGAATAAAAAAAAGTCTCTGAAAAACCGATGCGTTGGTCACAGCATCTTGAATAAATCAGCATTATGGTGGTCCTAATTCCCTCGGCCATTAGGGCTGCATTATGCTCTGTTTATGGAAGGAATATTTCGCACGTCATCCCCAATTAAAGGGCGATTTTAGGGGAGACAGGTACAGAAGGCTAGCTTTCGCAATGCCGTTACAAACTCGCTCGCATCAACCGGGGTCGCGTTGCCGGTGAAATTGCCAGCATAGAGGCATTCAATCTCGGTCCTTAGGATTGGCAACACATTCGCGATTCTAATCTTTATGTAACGAATTCCACGCGGACGTTGTCACGCACAGAAGCTTAGTATATTAATAATAATAATAAATTTTATTCAGTAGATAAGTTTATACAATATTTCATAAAATTACACTAGGCGTTTATGATTGGCGTGTATAATTGTTAAATGTCCGTATGCGGCGGTGAACACTTTTTTTTGTCAAAACATAGAAAACTAATGTCACCTTGACAAACTAATTTTTCTCAAACATGCTCGGAAATGTTCGTGTTACTTTCAAAAAAAGAAGACGCGAGGCTGTCCATTGCCGGCCTTGGCCAGCAAAAACATTATTGTCGTGTGTTTTTTTTTTTTAATTCGCTTGCTATTTGAGACACCTGTAGAGAAACTTACAAATCCATGGAGGTAATAAGTACACTTCCATGGCCAAATCATCCACGATCATGGAAGTAGTAAATACTGATGTGGGGTAAGTGCGCCTAAATTTATTTCGCCCCTATGCCTTGTAAACAGCCAACTACTAGTTGAGTAATATTTATAGGTTTCGATATATTTATGTTAGGCGCACTTACCCTATCCTGGAGCACTTGCCCTGACTGACCTTACGTATTTCCTCGTTGTTTGAGAAAAGCATTATATATACCTCGGCCGCAATTGCGATTGCCGGACTCGTACTAATAGAAGGCTTCGCTTCGCTCAGCCTTCTAACTGACTCGTCCGGCAATGCGCTACTTGGCGGTCTCTGCAACATTTGGATCGCATAGCTCCGCCACGCCATTTTGAATATAATACAAAAATTTAATAGACAAAAAATTACAAGTAAAATTTTAAAACCTGCTTACAACGTTTCACAATAATCGGTTGAGACCTGCGACCTGTAGAGGTTTTTTTGTCGAAGCTGAAACGCACTTACACTCACTTAGTTAAAAAAAACAGAAACTATCCTACTGTTGACCTTGTTCATAATGTGACAAGGGTCACAGTTTTCAATATATCTTTGTGAGACAATATTTGTTTTACAAAATTAGTTGATTGATTGCCGTCCTTCGCGGCCGCCATTTTGGGAAACAAATTGTTCCTTCAAAAGAATTTCTTCTGAATCACTGATTTTTAGTATGAAAAGTGGACGACAGTCATCGGGCGTGACGTGCGGTATAATTATTAATGCAAAATATTAGCTTGATGACGATGAACTTTGACCATTAATATGAATCACAGCATGATTATGGTAAATGACTTCCATTATTTATTTTAATAATAGGTGCAAGTAATCTATGTTTTTCCTAAGCGCGGTGGCAACACTGGTTTGGTCTACCGCCTCTCATGTAGCGTTTCTTATCTCTGAGTATACTTATGTTTGGAATTCAATTCGAATATTCAAGATTACAAAGCACTGGGCCCGCTTGGACATTATTTAAAGCCAAAACCCTCTAGTTCTCGATGAGAGGATCCTCGAATTCTAATACTCTATTATAATTCCTGGTGTTGATTTTTTTCTCAGTGCGCAGCAGTTGGATTTGCCTACTCGTAAATAGGCAGAATCGTGAGGCGTCAAGGCTGAAAGGTTATCATCTAATTTACTTTAAAATACTCCGTCCTATAAGGCAAGAGGACTTCTTAAAATACTTTGGACTCAGCGTCAAAAATGTAATTTGTATGTCTGTTTTATTTAGCTAATAGTAGCTTCTGCCCGCGACTACGCCAGCGTGGAGTTCGGTTATCGCGTTCCCGCGGGAACTATGCATTTTTCCGGGACAAAAAGTAGCCTATGTTCTTTCCCGGGACCCCAACTATCTCCATGCCAAGTTTCATCTGAATCGGTCCAGCGGTTGAAGCGTGAAGACGTAACAGACAGACAGACTGAGTTACTTGCGCATTTATAATATTAGTATGATATGGAAAAAATATGGATTTCCACTATAGGTATCAATTTCGACCGTTACTATACTTACCGACTTAACTTAATTTATGTTCACTTTCCAAGACGCGTACCGGATGAACTAATTCTCCTAGTTAGAAAAAAGTCGAGACTTGTAGAGGATATTAGATACTGGAAAAAATAGCTTTAACATAATAGGGATGACGACAGGGTGAAGAAATCTAAATTCTTATTAGTCCGTCAGTCAGGTAATAAAAAAATATTAGACACGTATTTTTTTGTTTTATCAAATTAACAAAGAATGACTAAGTTAAAACGCATTTTAAAGTTGGAGAGTGGGGGCTAACTACGTCACCGTTACGTATAAATCGTACCTAACCGTGACGTCACGCGACATTTCAACTCAATATATCTCCGTATAAGTTTGATTACGTGAAAAAAGAAAAAATACGTGTCCAATACTTTTTAATAATCTCCCTGATAGACTAAGGAAAAAAGTTGTCGTCATCCCTATTGCAAAGAAAGCCCTTATAATGCTTTTTTTGACTGAGCTAAATCCTGATTTCATTACTAGTTTATTTTATTTGTTTATTTTGCTGATGGTTTCAGCTGACCTCTTTAGTTAGGTATATGTTGGGTGACCAGCAGGGATGCTTAATTAAAATTGTGTAGTTAGTCTCAATAGCGATAAGTTAGTTATCTTTGCAAATGTGGAATCCCCGGACAAACAGCGTATTACTCATAATTGAGATTATTTTATTGAGGTTAAAACAGGCCAAGTTCGTCTTAAACAAGGTTACGTCCTTTAAAATTAAATACAATTAAACTTAACAAAGTTCTGGCTTCGGAACATAATGAAAATTTAAGCCAATCAGATGTGTTTTTTTTTACAAAATGTAAAAACGCGAATTAATATTGAGTACTAATACAAAATACTAAAAATTTAAAAGCCATAGCCGCCACACGAGCCTATCTGCGTCCCACTGCTGGGCACGGACCTCCCCTTGTCATCGTCATCATCATTGACAATGGAGGTTATCTCTATTAAAATTATTTATTATTAATTTTGTACCCTTGGAGACTATACATCTCCAAGAACTTAGATTTAAGTTTAATGCAGGGACTACAACCCTGAAAATGCAATTTCAATACCTATCTATTGTGGAATTGTAACTGAAATGAAAAAGCTTTCTGCTGAATTTTGTTTGGCTACGTAGTTGCGCAACGTATAAACCGATTTTGATTCAGTTTCTTTGGTATGACATATTTGTCGTACGTCGTACCTATACTTACGTTTAATTTAGAGTTTTGAGGATACTTGACTATTTAATTGGCTTACAACTATTTGATGTAGTTCATTAGACGGCCTATTTTTTTATTATAACTTGTCTTGGCCTGTGCACTGCCGCGGTGCTTTAATTTTATCTGTCTTTATATAAAAGCTTTCCTTACGAGATAAAGCAGTTAGTTTGTGTCTCGTGCATTAATAAACAAGGTAAGGAACTTGGATTTCGTCCGCGTGGAATTTGGTAACTGCCTTCCCGTGCGAACTGTGGTGCTATAGTGAATCCCCGGATTCGGCCAGGCTACCAAAAACGACGATGGTTCCGAGACGTGGGCGCTTACGATGGGCCTCATAAGAAGGCTCAAGGTCACTCAGAGGGCAATGGAGAGGGCTATGCTCGGGGTTTCTCTGCGTGATAGAATCAGAAATGAGGATATCCGCAGTAGAACTGGGGTCACCGACATAGCCCGAAGAATTGCGAACCTTAAGTGGCAGTGGGCGGGGAACATTGCTCGCAGGACTGATGGCCGATGGGGCAAGAAAGTCCTGGAGTGGCGTCCGCGAACCGCTAGACGAGCTGTCGGTAGGCCTCCAACAAGATGGAGTGACGACCTTGTAAAGGTCGCGGGAACGCGGTGGATGCGAGTGGCACAGGACCGGTCTGAGTGGCGCGCCTTGGGGGAGGCCTATGTCCAGCAGTGGACGTCTATCGGCTGAAATGATGATGATGATGATGATAGAGCATACGCCTCTCCATATTTGTTGCATTTACGTTCACGTTCACACTTCCTTGAACCATTCAACAAAAAAAACTAATCTAAGTGAGTACGTCGTGCTTTTATCATGCGATTTTATATTTTTATCCGCCGGCCTATTGAAATGCATTATATTGTCGATTTTGTAATTTAATAAATTACAAAATTGTCAACGCTATGACATTTCCGTGCCCACCTCCAGCTCCATCATCAGATCAGCTCGGTGGTGCCATATTATTGCATTGTCATCCAAGTTACATATACCTGCCAAGTTTCATCATGATACGATAGTTAAAATTGGGTTAAATGTAGCTAGCAAGATTCCTTACAAAGACGACCTAATAAAAGCTTTGTAAAAATTGCTGATTTTAGCATTGATTCCGAAGAAAACTCATTTGCATTTAGACTAGGCGCACATTACCAAAGCCGTGGTGGTCTAGTGGTTCGACATACCACCTCTCATGCAGAGATCAGAGATCTTGTTTAAAAAGCACCACCAGCACTCTCAACACATGTGTGCGTGCTGAGACAGCCATCAACTATGCGTTGAGAGTGTTGGTGGTGCTTTTTAAACAAGAATAAAAATAATTAAGCGGTTTGAAATGTGAAGGCGCGGGACTTTAGATAGTAGAAGATCTCCACGTCGCACATCTCGCTATTTGTTCTCGCCTGTCAGAACCATAAAAGTAGTAACTAATAACTCGAACTGCTTGCATATTTCCTTAACTTACCGTATAACGAGAGATAGAGGCAAAAAAGCTTCGGGTGAAATTTTGGCCACGTTTTTGGATTGTGAACGATAACGACCTTCGGTATCACGTCTTTAAGCTCGATTTCTATTGTTTCGAAATTGACATGACTCACTCCAGATGAACTTATGTAAGGTCTGAAGCTACATTTTCGCAATCTGTGTTCTGAACTGACGCGAATTTCTGATAGCCTAGTACAAAATGTATGGCAAACACGCCTTCCGCCATTTCTGCTGTCAGAAACCTTTCTGACGCCCGGCCGAGGTGCCGTCCGGTGTGCATCAGAGAAACGGACGATCGTTCAGAATTTTATCTACACTCAAATCATATACCCTCTATGATGCATTCAAAAACCGCAAATAACGACCAGCATTAAGGTAAATTTCATTTTTCAGCATTTGTAAAATGAGTGTAGATAAAGTTGTGTATGCAACACTCGTGCGATATTATTATGAATCTCGCCTGGCAGCTCGTTTCATGAAAATGAAAATAAAAATATTTATTCAGCAAATAGGCCACATCTGGGCACTTTTACACGTCACTTTTAAATGAATTTAACAGAAATGAATTTACCAGCGCTTCCTGGACCCATTGCTTGAGAAGAAGCGCCGCAACAATCTCAGCAAAAGGCCTTTTTTCAAAATTTAAACATATAGATTTACATTAAATTTACGTTAATATGTATAAAAATACATAATTATATAGGTACATACTAAAATCACATTTGATACATTTGTGGGATAGTCCTTAACTTAAACTTAAATCTAAGATCTTAGAGATGGTCTTATATTAGGTACAAATTAATGAAAATATTAATTAAAGTACTTATCTAAATATGTATATACTAAAAATAATAATAAAAATCGCAAATGTTTAGAGATTGTATACGTCTCTAGGTATCCTAAAGTTGTACACCGTCTCTAAAATTATATCATACAACACAAGTTTAGGAGATGTATACGGTCCCCTTAGTCAATTTTGGAGATGGAAGGTGTCTCCAAAGGTCAAAATAACAATATAGTTATTTTTAGTTCTAGTTTTAAATTTTATTTTTAATTCAATTATTTTATTTTTAAGTCGCCGAATTTGTATGTGAATCAGTTTTAATTAACACATATCCATATAAAAAAAAAAGAAAAAAAAAACAATATTAGTATTAATCTAAATTAATATAAAATTAAAGGTGTAGATGGTCTCCACCGTCGAATTTGATACAGTTTTGGAGATGTAGGGTGTCTCCAAAGGTCATAAGCAGTTAGATTGAAATATAAACATATATTTCAAGTAATTCATAAAACCCCACTCGTGTTTTGGGCCTTTGTTATGTAGCAGTTACATAAACTACTATTTCTAACAGTGTGTTCACCTTTCCGGCGAGCGTTAGAATTTTTCTATTAGAAATCTCTGATATGTACGCTTAGTATAAATGTCTTCCTCCTCAGATGGCCCTGAAACTGCTGGCGCTCGCCGTTGCCGTGTTCGTGGGGTTCAGTGAAGCTGGCACTTTTGTACGTGAGGAATGTCCAATGGGCACGAAACCCGTTAAGATAGGAATAGGAGGAATCCTCCGATGCCTTCCGATGCAGCGTCCTAAGAGGGATGCCTGTCCTTTCTACACTACCTGCCCTCCTAATAGAACTCTAATTACAATAAAGGGAAAAAAATATTGCATACGAAAACCTGTATTTACTTCTAATCACGACACAGATTCAGAGAAAGGCACAGTACTTAATAAGACATAAATTGTTGAACATTAAATAATGAAGTCTGTCTGGCTTATTGCATCTTTTACATATCATCCCTCTTCTCTACTTGGTTTTTGATCAAACTCCGACCCATTGCGAGGTTGGTGTCAACAATGTAATTATATGTATAAGACTGTCAATTTTCTTACATTACGGCGTACATCGGAAATAGCCAGTTAGCTTCAAGTGTTTCATACTTCGCCTGTACAGCGCCATCTAGATGTAGCTCATACAGTTCAAATTATATTGAGGCTACCTAGGCAGTGACATCTATTATCGCATTTAACACTTATTTCGGGCATACGCTGGTTTGTTTGAAAGTTGTCATTCTAAGTGTAAATAACTTCTTCTATGGTGTCAAGTCAACTGGCCTGTAATGTCAATCTTATAGTGAGTGAACTTGACACTGCGATGTCACTTGATAGCAGTCAGTCGAAGTCTAAAAACGGTATTTTTTTTTTTTGTAAAAAAATGTTTTTGTGTGAGAATATGTCTACGTACACTGTTTCAAACAACTGTTCTTTTATTAACTTGTTTAAAGATGATGGGTTAATTGTATCCATACTTAATATTATAAATGCGAAAGTAACTTTGTCTGTCTGTCTGTCTATTACATCTTCACGCTTCAACCGTTGGACCGATTCGGATGAAATTTGGTATGGAGATAGTTGGAGTCCCGGGAAAGGACATAGGCTACTTTTTGTCCCGGAAAAACGCATAGTTCCCGCGGGAACGCGATAACCAAATTCCACGCGGGCGAAGTCGGGAGCAGAAGCTAGTCTTCTATAATAAACTAATTTTTCTTTTCGTTTTCTTTTCAGTATGTAACCTTTTTTAATATCCCTTGACGAATTCATTAAAAAATACACTAGTACCCTTTTTAGGGTTGCGAAGTCCACAAGGAACCCTTATAGTTTCGCCATGTCCGTCCGTCCGTCCGTCTGTCCGCACTATTGCTCGGAGATGCTTAGTTCTAGAAAGCTGTAATTAGGCATATACATATTAGTTACGCTGACAAAGTGGTACAATAAAATTTTGAAATATTTTTTTTTATAGGGTACCTCCCCTACTCGTAAAGTGGGGATGTATTTTTGTTTTCTTGCGTACCCCATGGTGCGGCATATCGTTGAATAGGTCTTAAAAAAATATTGTGGGTTTGTTAAAACCATTTTTTTATTAATTGATGCGTTTGTGAAATATTAAGCTTTAAAGTGTTATTTTTTGTTAGAGTCACCTGCCCCCCCCCCCCCACCCCCACCCCTGCCAGCTAAATGGTGGTATTTGGATGGCTGAAAAAAAACACGATTGTGGCATAATAACGTAGTTGAAAGGAAAGTAGGCTGTACAAACTTACGAGTCATAGTCGACCAACTTATGAAATGATTAAAAAACCAATGATTTTTCTCGAGCAGCAGGGGCGTCGGGCGGGCACGTGACCATAGGCTAGCTAGATGCTAATAAGTCTTAGAAAGGTACTCGTCAACTTCGGAACCCTATACTTTGCGCGTGGCCCAACACGCACTTGGCCGGTTTTCTTAAAGTCCCTTTGAATATACTAGGATCGTATTTAAATTGATTTTAGGGAGACAATATCGAAATGAAGCGTCACTTGGGAGCAGGCAGGCCTACGGGTCGCAGATTCGATTACCGCTGGCCCCGAGACAGCGGTTGAGCCTTTTACATTTAAATTAGCGTCCGGGAGAGCCTATATTAAATTTGAATCTTTAAATTTTAATTGTATTTAATAGAAATGATTCAACGAGAAAAATTGAATCTACCAGTGAAACTTTCGTTAAAGGAAAACTACTATACAACCTGCACATCTTTGCAAAGCTATTATTTATTCAAAGATTTTTAAAACCTAAACCCATAGTTCCCGGGTGAGGACTGCAGACCAAACGCTCTCATGTTTTTTTTTTATTAGGATTATTATATGGTAAGTGACGATGCGGTCGAAGGTGATGCATGCTTACTTAGATTGTACCTGTTCACTCTCGATTATAAAAGGACTAGCTTCTGCCCGCGACTTCTATGCGTTTTTCCGGAATGAAAAGTAGCCTATGTCCTTTCCCGGGGCCCCAACTATCTCTATGCCGAATTTCACCTCAATCGGTCCAGCGGTTGAAGCGTGAAGAGGTAACTGACAGACAGACAGACAGAGTTACTTTCGCATTTATAATATTAATAATATTATTTAGTATGAATATGGATTGTGCCCTCGGGTGGGACGATTAACATACGATACCCTTATATTGTGATATTAATTCAAGGGTTTATTCAAGGAAACCCCAACTGCGTTTATTCTCCGTTTATTGAACAACTGCACTCTAAACGAGCATTATATTGTATATTTCTTAGTAATCTCGTTCTTGACAACGGCTCTAACGATTTCGATTAAATTTGTTATATAGGGGTTTTCAAATCGAGATAGGTCTCATATCTGGGAAAATTCATTTATAACCATTAACACCCGAGCAAAGCTCGGTCACTGAGGTACTTATAATTACTTTGACCTTGACTTTTAAAAATAATCATTAGCTTTAAATATATTACTAAGTCAAACATTTTAAGCGAGAGACCTCATCATGTTCTTATTGACATGTATTAATGAACTCTTTTATACATGATGTATTTCATTATTTATTGACATTTTGAGACTGTCCACATCTATGGAATTTATATTTATTTGACAATGGAGGCCATCTCCATAATATATATTTTTTGGACCCTTGGAGACTATACATCTCTAAGATCTTAGATTTAAGTTTAAGTTAGGGACTATACATCCCTTCAATGTAATTTTAGTACGTACCTATATGTATATTTTATACATGTAATGTAAATTTTGTAAATTTTGAAAAAAGGCCTTCTGCTTGAGTTTGTTGCGGCGCTTCTTCTCAAGCAATGGGTTTAGGAAGCGCTCGTAAATTCTTTTTCTAACGTGTAAAAGTGCCGCCACATAGGGCCAATTTGCTGAATAAATTATTGAATTGAATTGAATTGAATTAATATAAAACGCTAATCTCGTAGCTCTCGTAGCTACGCCGTAGCGGCCTACGCCAAGTCACGCGTAGCCCGAGTGATTGAGTCGACGTAATTGGCTGCTGTTTGAGACACATCAGCTGTCAATCCGAACGTCACAGAGAAAAGCGGTTTGTTTGTCGATTGAAAGCCTTCTTTATTGCCATAAACATGCCTTGTAGACCTCGAAACTACTATTTCTACTAGTGGATACTAAATTAGTCCTATTTCTCGTTTCCTTCAACCTAGTTTCATAGTAAATGAAGAACTTATTTTACAAACAATCGTACTTGTCTTTTTACACGTGAATACACACACTCACTCACTCACACATACACACACACTCAAATATACATACACCCACACACCAATTCTTGCTTAAACTTAATATAATCTATAAACTTAGCTATAAATTGTACTAAATAGAAAGATTGTATTTTTTAGAGTTTTTGTAACTACAAGTTTGTTTTAAGGGGAAGAGCGCTGCTTATCCTAAAGCTCAGGTTTAACCTACTTAGGGAGTAGAGGTCTAGTTTTAAGGAACCTGTTATAAAGATGTATGTTTATTTTTAAATAAATCATTCATTCATTCATTCATTCATTCAAATATCCTTTAAATTAATTTGGCTAGTAAAATACGACCCTCGATCTGATTGGATCACATCGTCCTATCCTACGAAGAGGGGCGCAACCGTCCTTATGACCGTATTCCGATTATTACAGTATCGCATTCTCTGATTTTTTTTTTACACCGTTTGAGTCTTTGAAAATAGTTAAAACTGAAATTTTGAAAGAATTATTTAAGTTTTTAAATTTGGGCGCAACTGTCTATCGCTATTTTATCCGGCGAACAAGGTCGCAAAATACTTAAAGGTCTGTATTCCATGAGTCGACGGTGCGCGGGGCGGGGTCGCAAGCGCACACGCGCCCGTTACGCACGGAGCGCTAACGTCAACGGCTGTGGTTTTGCATATCACGAAAAAATTAACATCGACTATGAAAAGAAGTCAAAGACTTGTTAATTTAGTGACTGGTATTAATGTGTATAAAAATAGACGAAGAAGGATCGAAACACGTAAGCAATTTTTTTTTTGTGCTATGTATAAACGTAATTTATAAGTTTTTGTTAGTCTTCGATAATGTCCAATTTTATTTACATTGTAATTGATATAATATGTTTGAATTATAATATTTCTACACAAAACAATTGTCGTTATCCCAATAATTAAATATCTAGTACGATTTAATGACTGGACGTGGTAAAAGGGCATAAAGTTAGTAACATAACGCCCTTTTTCGACGAACTCGACATCGACGATCACTGCCAGTTAGGCACTTTCGCCGGGGCTGTTGCGGCTTTATTCGATGGAAAATATTTTGAATCGGTATTTTAAAAGCATTTATCCTTAAAAAAAACATTTTGACTGAAAATAATGTAAATAAATCGTCATTTCCAAATAATAAATGGTATTATTTTCCATCAATACGGAACTTTAGTATTTTTATTAAAAAGGGCTTAATTGCCATTAGGTCCCTCAGGTAGGCTGTAAAAAATATAATGATAACGATATTTTACTTTTGTTTTAGCTTCGCCGGTACCTGTTGGATCGGAAAATGAAGTCATGTACTTATCTGATAGAGTGTTTAAATGAAAACCTTAATGTGGTGGTGGGTTTTTCGCTTCTTAACTACCTAATTCACGTTCTTGTTTCAGTATGAATTCTGTACAGCCTACAATTTTAACTATCTTTTAGAATACGATTTCGACTTTTCAAATAAGTAATATTTTTATTTTATGTTATTTTTTACAACTAACAATAGGCAAACACCGATAATGTAAGAAGTAATTATGTTTAACTGTGTAGTTTCTTAGTAGAAGACGTTTTGAAGAATGTGATTCTTAGATGTTCGCTGTAATAAATTTGATCTCATTTCAGAAGTACCTAATGTTTAATTTAGTTCAAATGTTATATTTTCATTTCACAAAGGTAGGTAGTTTAAAATGATACCATGCTTTTATCTTTTATGATATATAAATTCATGAACGGAGGGACTTAATCTACCATTTTCGTCCTTGTGTGATGAACTTGACAATAGATTTCAAAATAAGTAGGTAATTAATATGATTAACATTCATCACACAATAAAAAATAAATAAAGCGTCAGATTACCTTTAAGTCCTTAAAAGTACTTGTTTTTTTTTTTAAATCCATCCTAATTAATTAATAATGGGAGATTAGAAAGAAAATCGTGTTAATTATTTTTAATTATACCTACTTTGCCCAATAAAAGTTAATTTTTCATCATCATCATCATCATCATTTCAGCCGATAGACGTCCACTGCTGGACATAGGCCTCCCCCAAGGCGCGCCACTCAGACCGGTCCTGTGCCACTCGCATCCACCGCGTTCCCGCGACCTTTACAAGGTCGTCACTCCATCTTGTTGGAGGCCTACCGACAGCTCGTCTACCGGTTCGCGGACGCCACTCCAGGACTTTCT
The DNA here is from genome assembly GCA_963971205.1 of Aethes cnicana. Taxonomy (NCBI): domain Eukaryota; kingdom Metazoa; phylum Arthropoda; class Insecta; order Lepidoptera; family Tortricidae; genus Aethes; species Aethes cnicana. Next base: position 10,381,268 of record OZ020293.1, read on the forward strand.
TGCCCCATCGGCCATCAGTCCTGCGAGCAATGTGCCCCGCCCACTGCCACTTAAGGTTCGCAATTCTTCGGGCTATGTCGGTGACCCTAGTTCTACTGCGGATATCCTCATTTCTGATTCTATCACGCAGAGAAACCCCGAGCATAGCCCTCTCCATTGCCCTCTGGGTGACCTTGAGCCTTCTTATGAGGCCCATCGTAAGCGCCCACGTCTCGGAACCATAAGTCATCACTGGCAACACACACTGGTCGAAGACTTTCGACTTAAGACACTGCGGTAATTTGGACGAAAAGACACTGCGAAGCTTCCCGAACGCTGCCCACTTTTTTTTTTACAACCTATAAAAAGTTAATTTTTACTTCCTATTAATTTCAAATATGGAGGTAGTTTAAATGAAACTTACCTACCATAATTATTTCTTAAAAATATCTCTAATAAGCTATAATAATTCATTGATAATAAAATATTGAGAAAAACTTTTTGTTTCATAATTTATTTATTTTTAATTATGTTATGCTTACAAAAGTCTATTTTAATCTTTGATTAAAAATATAATATTTAACTATGCTCAGTTTTATAATACTTATTATTCATAATGGTCACCAAACCTAACGACAGAGCTTTCAAAAAGTCCTAACTACTGTTGTGACCCCCGCTGCATCCGAGGAATAAGGTCGTATTAAGGCTTCCGCCTTTATTCTTCGGAAAATTAAAATGTCTATTTAAATTTAACGCGGAAGAAAGAAATATGGGACATATCACTGTAAATAAAATAAAATTTAAAATAATGTGATGACTAATATATTTCGGGGTGTTTTATGTACCCATGTAAAAAGTTTCAAAGCGCCCGCTATGGTGGTGATTTTTTTAAACACAAAAATGCTTCTCCTGTAAAGTTGACTTTTTGTAGTTGCGCCCCTCTTCGTAGGATAGGACGACATGGCAGTAGACGCTGCAGCATGCGGCGGTATTCCGCGGCATTCGATCGCATTCCGCCGGATCCGGCGGAAGACGACCGCATTATTGTCTCTTTTTGACCGTCCAAGAAAAAAAAAACATTAGCGTTCAACAGCACGTGGTCGAATCGAGTCGCAAGTGATTTCATTCGAAATGATGCAAATTCCATTCAAATACGAGTAAGTATAATATTTATTACTGCTTTACCAAACGCTCTGAGCTCCTTTGCGATTTGTTTAGTAAAATTCCCTTTTATCTTTTTGATTCGATAGAAGTGAATCGTACCTTAAATTACTGCACATAATCATGTAATTATACACGGTGGGTCAGAAAATATGGTAAATAATTAACCCACCGTATCGGCTATCGATTCTAAGTATATTGCATAGGTCTTTAATTTTTTTTGAGTTGGTAAAAAAAACAATTTTATATGGTATTGGTTGTGTGAGCGACGCCTGAATCCTATACAATTTTTTTTTTTTTACCAACTCAAAAAAAATTAAAGACCTATACAATATACTTAGAATCGATAGCCGATACTGTGGGTTAATTATTTGCCATATTTTCTGACCCACCATGTATAGACTGTCTATCTCCTTACATTACATCGGAAGGGAGCTTGAACTTTTCATACTTCGCCTGTACTGCGCCATCTAGATGTTGCTCATGGAGTTCTGTATGCAGGCTACCTACGCAGTGACATCTATTATCGCATTTAACACTTATTCCGGACTTACGCTGATTTGTTTGAAGGTTGTCATTCTAAGTTTACCTTACTTCTTCTATGACATAATCCACGAAACGCGAAAGTCGATCACGCCTCGAACAACTAACTCAATTATAGTGTCCAACTATTTCGAACTCTGAAACTTGCCGTGTTATACTTCGTCCTAATTATATGTTTACTGGCACACATGAGGCTTTAGGGAAAGAACTATCAAGATCCAGTAACACCTAATATAACGCGCGCGTCGCGTTCACATTATAACTTGCGACTTTCAAATGTCAAGCGCGCGAACTTTAAAAAAATATTTCAATATTTTATTAGTTTATTTGTTGTTCATTTTTTTAGTTTGTTTGTTTTGATTTTCATTGTTATTTTTTCAATGTTCTTTGTCGTTCGTGTGGTCACTGAAAATCAGCGCCGACGCTCCCCAGCGTTCCGGCATTATGCTGAGTGGCGCCCTGTTTGACACCGTTCGGCACAGAGTTTTTATGTAGTTTTATTTTCTTTCTGTGTTTTTTTTCTCATGTATTAACATCTGTGTTGGTTTGTTTCTCTGTGCCGTCCGATTGTCAATAAATGTATTCTATTCTATTCTAATAACTCGATAAAAAAAGCCGATTGCATACAAACAATATTATTATTAAATATTATAATACATGTAACATAATACATTTACACACTAAGGTGTTTCACTTTTATATGGGGGAATAAATGTCGTATTTCTTTCTGATTTTGCTCTTTTTCTGAGTGTCACTAATATTAATAACGTCTTTGCCAAATTTCAAAAAGATTATTGAATGTTTAGGGGTTGCACAAAATGAAAAGCTAGAACTGAACTCGATTTTTGAAAAAAATATATACCGACTGCAAACAAACTTTTAATGTCACATTATATGTTTTGTAATCCGTTAATTTTTGTTAAAAAAATTTTTGGAAACGTTTAAAATGCCTCCAAAAGTCAGCCATTTTGTTATTTTACAAATTTGATATACCCTGTGTTACTCTCACAATTAAGACGAATCTAACGACACCTCGCATGCTAAAATCAATCAGCCACTCATACATACATACATACACTCGAAAAACATAACCCTCCTTCTAGCGCAGTCGGGTAAAAATGCACATATTGAGTGAGACAAATAAATAATTGAACTCTAGTAAAGAAAACATCTTTTCAATATTAAACTTAAATATGAAATAATATAGATCATAATTATACTTAATTATAGAAGAAAAAAAGAAAAAGAAAGAATAATAATTTGTTACACACTCGTGAGTTGCAATTTCGTATATATTGTTCGCTTGATGTAATGACTCCTTTTCCGTGATATTCGACAACTCAAGATAATTCGTTTCTGTTGTTTGTATTTCACGAAATCATTGAAGTTATAAAATCCCCTTCCTGCGCTGTCATGGACTACCTTATGACCATCGATGTATCAGTAATTAATTCACAGAGAACCTATTAACTCTAACATTGCCAATGACATTTTCAAAAATTACACAGAACATCAAAAAAGTGCCCTAGGCTATTTGAACAAACACAATTAATTTATCAGGCGATAAAATGGAGTTTCATGTGAAAATAAAATAAAAGTGAATTCCCATAAAAGGCCGCGTCATTCCGGGAACATGTTTATTTTTAACGAAATTAATTAATTTTGGTCCGCTGTTTAACGCGGTGGTTTTAATTTGGAGAATGGTTTAGGGTTCATGTTTATTATTAAAAGTAGAAAAAAATGCCACTATCACAATGGGTGTGTAAAATTATTTACATCACCCTTGGCCGTAAAGTGGGATTTTCTGCCCGCTACGCGGAGAGAAAATCTCACTTCTTGGCCAAGGCAAGACGTAAAACTTTTGACAAACCACGGGCGGTAATTCGTAAAGCCCCAGATCGCATATTTATGGCCCTCACCTTAGGCCAGAAACCTGTGATCTGGGACATTTCCGAATTCACCACCCTAGGTCTGTAATGTACTAATAATTATGTTGTGAATCGCACGAGACGACTACACTACTCCATAAACACTATCACAATCTTGACGCTCGACGCGCCGCCCGATACTTGATCCGTGAAAGCCTAATCAACCACAAAATTCACTACCATGGACAGGCAAGCGAATAAGCATCTCGTAAGTCCCATTTGACATTTCATACATCCAGAATTGCCAACCGGGACACTCAGGTATTCCATTCATAACAGATGCCACGGAACCTTCTGCCTTCAAAAAACCAGACGGTCCCGAGGGGGGGCTTAATTAACCCCCCTACAATCCCACTCGATATGGCACAATGTGTGAACATTTGTGACGTGTTGCGGGACAGCCATGTTGGATTGTAATAAAACGATCGTTTTTCAGAAAGACGGATACTATACTGGGTGGATTAAAACCATTTGTCATTTGAAATCAATCATTTATTCAGCAAATTGGCCACACAGGGGCACTTGATTAAACTTGAGGCTGTCAAAATATATGGAGCAAACTGACATTAGAAAATACCTTCCAATATGCTAATAACGCCTCTTTATAACGAAGGCCAAACGGGTGCAAGAGCTGTTCGGGCACCCGTTTTGACGGGGCCATTTTTCTCCGGCTGATTGTGTATCCTTACTTATAATAGATCAATGATACAATGGCGTAATGATTTTTTATCGCTCAGTACCATCTTCTATCTATACATATAATAAAGCTAAAGAGGGTCGAAAGTCTGTACATGGGAGATATTTGGAAAAAAGTTGGCTGGGGATACTTAGAATCGACAACAACACATTCCAACAGTTTTTAAAATTTTTGACTGTTTATTTGACCGCGCATCGCGTAAAAACTACTGAGCCGATTTTGATGTAATTTGGTATGGAGATTGTTGGAGTCCCGGTGAAGGACATAGGCTACTTTTGTATCCCGGAAAAACGTGTATTTCCCGCGGGAACGAGTTAACCGAATTCCACGCAGGTGAAGTCGCGAGCAAAATCTAGTTACAGATAATATTGGTATACAATTATGTCTTTTAATCTATCGCCAAGTTATGAGAGCTGTTTAACTTAATCCTATGGAACTGACTAAGTTAAAAAGGAACGAGACTATTCTAAGGATTTATTAACTAACAAAAACGCGCTGTTTTCAAAGTGAACAGGCTGTTCCGCGTGGGTCGCTATTCGTAAAAACCGCCGGCTTTTAATAAGCCTGGTCTTATACCTCTGATAAAATGCAATTACGTTGAGTCACCCGAATTATCCTTCGACGGCAGAATTCAAGTGTTCAGTTTGTGTTCACAACAACTCGCACTTGGTGAAGCCAAGGTTTTCGTTTCCAATCCATACTAAATTTTATTTTCTCTAGCCTGTTTGAATGTCCCACTGCTGGGCAAAGGCCTCTCCCATGTTTTTCCAATTCCCTCCATCTTCGGCTATTGTTGGCCAGTCACTGGAGAACATGTCCAGGTCAATATGCTGATACCGTCACTTCAGTCTTCTCGTGACCACTTCCGCTGCATCGCGGCCGAAACGTCGAGGTAAAATATAAATGGTCTTTGACGCGATTAAGTCCCGTTAAGAGTGTTTTTAATATGAGTATGTCCAGGTCATCCTGCCATCTCCGCCTGGGCCTTCCCCGGCACCCATCGAGTAGCAATAGAAGCCCATCTCTCTGGGTGCATTCGGATGACATGGCCAGCCCAGTCCCACTTAAGCCTGGCAGTTTTGTGTCCCACGTCGGCTATTTTTGTTTGGGAGCGTAGCGTGGTGTTCCGAACACGATCCGCTCTTTTAAAAGAACAGATAGATCCATACTAATAATTATTATAAATGCAAAAGTAACTCTGTCGGTCTGTTACCTCTTCACGCTCCAAATGCTGCTCCGATTTGAATGTAATTTGTTATGGAGATAGTTGGAGTCCCGGCAAAGGGCTAGGCTACATTTTTCACTGCTGATCAACACACGGTCATATCGATAATATGCTTTTTTATGTGCGTTTTAATATATCAATATCAATTTTTATTATTTTGTGTAACATCCGTGTTCTATCAAACAAAACTTATGCAATTTTAATATATTAAATCTCCAGTGCATTAACAGCGAACGCTACAGTAAAATTACGTTTTTAACTGCCAATGTAACACCTGGCAATTTCGGATGCTGTAAAAAATCAGAGAATAATTTACAAGTGAACGTGCTGCTTTACGAATCTTTCCTGAATTTATAATGAAAACACTGCCCCGGCTGATGTTGCAGACCACCAAAGATCGGAAAATTGAGTACTTAGGTCACGTGCTTAGGCACGAGAGGTACGCTTTATTACAACTCATAATGATGGGCAAGATTGAAGGCAAAAGACGCGTTGGCCGCAGAAAGAAGTCGTGGCTGCGAAACATTCGCGAGTGGACCGGGGTTTGATCCGTCGAGCAGCTGTTTCGTGTCGCGATGGATCGAGAGGCATGCAAGAAGCTAGCGGCCAACCTTCAGGACTGAAGAGGCACGCTAAGGGAGAGAGAGACTATGACATAAAACTTAGATTGTTATAAGAGTGTACAAGATTTATTTATTTATTTATTTATTTATTTATTTATTTTCGGGATAATAAACAATTGTACACTGTAATTACAACAATTTGCTTAAAGTTAAGTATGTCTATGTACAATCAACAACATTATCCACATATTACTAAATGAGTTAGTAGGTTGCCAAAAAGTGAGTGCGAACAATTAGTTACTTTATTTTTCTTAGATGTTGTGAATAACAGACAATAATATAGGTACTTAGTAAAAATAAGTAGGTTTAATTAATTAAGAACATAATACGGCAGAGTTACACCAGTTGATAAAATTTAAATTTAAATAATTTTGAAATTTCGACACGGCTTTTAATGTCCTTTATCATCTGACTGAATACTGTATAAAATATGTAAATGTTGGTTGGTTAATATTTAATTTATCTTATCTTATCTAGGCAGTAGCAAGATTACAGGAATACTTATATTCGAGTTATTTATTTTAAGCTATCAAGTAAAGATTTTTTTAATCTAGTGGTAGATAGACTAAATATGTCTATATGGGTGAAATACTGATTATAATTATTGAAGAGCCTGCGCATGGGGGCGCGCTCGCCGGCGTTGGTGCGGCACTGCGCCGTTGAGAACAGCCGGTAGGCGCGCGTCCTGCGCTGGATCACATTTCTAGGAACTACATAACGTATTTTACTGACTAATTGCGTACAATTAAAGTTATTGTGACATATGCCATGGAGGAACATAATCTCGAGGAATAGCCTTCTTTTTTCTAGTGAAATTAATCCATATTTAGTAAGTAAGTTATCATATGTAATACGACTATTCCTAAATAATTTATAATTAAGATATTTTAAAATTTTGTATTGTACTTTTTCAATTGCATCTTTATATTTGTTGTATAGGGGATCCCAAATCATACACGCATATTCTAGTTGTGATCGAACTAAGCTTTTGTATAAGTAAGTAAATGTTGACTTTTTTTTAAAATCTGAAGCCGCTCTGATAACAAAGTGGTGCATACGAAGTCCCTTTGAGACTATTGAATCAATGTGTTGATCTAAATGTAGTTTGGAGTCTATTAGTAAACCGAGATAGGGGTATAAAAATGCTTTGACCCGTGGAAATATCGGTATAAAACATTATCATCATCATCATCATCATCATCATGTCAGCCGGAAGACGTCCACTGCTGGACACAGACCTCCCCAAAGTTGCTCCAGTCAGGCCGGTCTTGTGCTACTTGCTTGCACTGGATTCCCGCGACGTTTACGAGGTCGTCGCTCCATCTTGTCATTTCTTCTTCTTCTTATATGCCTCTCCACTGCTGAAGGTCACCTGTCAGCTCTGCATATCAAGTTTAATATTTTGCCGGTCGAAAAAGGTCTTCCACGCTGGCGATGCTGGTCCATTCCCTAATGTTATGGAGCCACGATTTCTTCCTTCTACAGACGCTTTTTCCCCTCGATCTTGCCGATCATGATGAGTTGGAGGAGGTAGTATCAGTCTTGTTATTTGACAATTTATTACTACTGCCTATTTGCGTCCCACTGCTGGGCACAGGCCTCCCCTCATCATGAGAAGGTTTGGGCTATAGTGCGGATTGGGGACTTCACACACATCTTTAATCTTTGTTTTACTTCGCAGATGCGTGCAGGTTTCCTCACGATGTTTTCCTTCACCGAAAAACTCATTGTAAATTAAAATAGAATTTCGCACGTAAGTAAACTTAGAGGTGCGAGCCGGAATCGAACCCCCGACCCTCGGCATGAGAGGCGGTAGGTCGAACCACTAGGCCACCACGGCATTTGACAATTTGAATTTGAAATATTTTTACTTGCGTCTGCTCCAGTAGGAGGGTTACGTTTTTCGAGTTTATGTAAGTATGTTTATTTCTTTGACATGCCGTTGCCTTAACGTCTTTATGAATTTTAGCTTGATTGTGAGAGTGATACTGGGTAAGTATAACAAAAGTTTGTATGCAGTCGTCTTTATTCTGTTATATTTTTTAATCGAGTTCAATGTCGAATTCAATGTCGATTGTCGTCTTGTAACTAATCTACATATAATAATAATAAGTCTGCAGAAGAAGTCGCGTCTGAAACTTGAAAATTAAAAGAAACTATCAAGTCGAGGGGACTATATAAACGATAATGAACACAAAGTAACTATTTTTAGAAAAATTGTCTGTATACTCGTACACAGTGGGTCAGAAAATATGACAAATAATTAACCCACCGTATCGGCTATCGATTCTAAGTATATTGTATAGCTCTTTAATTTTTTTTGAGTCGGTAAAAAAAATTATTGTATATGGGATTGGTTGTGTGAGCGACGCCTGAATCCTGTACAAAATATATTTTGTTAACAACTCGAAAAAACTTAAAGACCTATACAATATACTAAGAATCGATAGCCGATACTGTGGGTTAATTATTTGCCATATTTTCTGACCCACCATGTATATGTATGTATGACCTAATTTAACTCGAAAACTACTGAACAGATTGCAACAAAATTTGGTATGGGGGTAGTGTATAACACCGGTCAACATATAGGCTACTTTTCATCCCGGAAAAATGCATAAATCCCGCGGGAATGCCATTAACGAATTCCACGCAGACGAAGTCGCTGGCAGAAGCTAGTAACTATAAGACATAAACTATGTAAACAATTCTTGCAAACTTTTCACCCACATCCAGTTATTGTATTACGATGACACTTGGCAATGGCAAGTATGTACATATATGAAAAATGGATGACGATACAATGGACAAGAATACGCAAAGCTGGACTCAGATGGCGCTGCAAACGCTTGACCCAAACCAAAACCCAAACACTGCAGCTGTCAAATTTTTACGGGTTTTTTTGTTGACAATTTTAAGTAGATTTGTTTAAAATTGTTAAATATTGACCGCAATTTTAATTTTGGTTCAGTTATTTGTGATGAAAATGAAGACATCCCAATGCAATTATACCTGCCCCAGATACAGAGGCACCCAAGTATTTCGGAAATACGTGTCGTCCGTTCTCATTGCATCCTGGAACTGCGCGGCATTTTTTAATAATTTAAGTAAAACCATTAACAACAAATATTTCTCTAAGTAATTGACAGATGGTTTGGGTCAAGCGATCGCAGCGCCCCTAGTGGCCAAATTATGCAGATTTCTTGTCCATAACATGGCAACACCGAGCTGACCTGATGATGGAGCTCGGGGGAGAATACGAAAAAGTCCAAGCGTTGGTTTAGTTTATGATACTAATACATCTATTATTATTTAGCTAGAAGCTTCTTGATTTCAAGAGGCCACGGTCTATAACGACGAATTTTTGCTTTCCAGGTTATAAATAACTTGTTTTTGATTTACTCCAAACCTTTTTTCAATTTGACGGCCGGATTGGTCCAGTTGGTAGTGACCCTGCCTTCTGTTCCGATGGTCGCGGGTTCGAGTCCCGCTCGGGGCAAACTTTGTGTGATGAGCACGAATGTTTGTACTCGAGTCATGGATGTTAGTATTTAAATATGTATGTATTTCTCTATATAAGTATTTATATCGTTGACTAGCATCCATAGTACAAGCTTTGCTTAGTTTGGGGCTAGTTTTTAGCCCCAAACTTTAGCAGTTAATTAGTTTCGTACTTTCACTGCAAATAACAATTATTGCTTACGCCGGTAATTTCCAGGTTATGTCTCCACTATCACTGTCGCATCGTTTACGCGTGAATGTAGATAGCGCTATTTCCTTTTTCGCCGGCTCGCAACAGTGGCCTCATAATAGTTACCATTAAATAGTTACCGAAAATATAAATACTTGAAAGTTTATTCCTTCGCCGCGAAAGACAATTAAATCGTGAACCCAGATGGGATATATATTGAAAGCACTAGCTTTCAACCAATAATATAACCGAGACATAAATAATCTTCACTTCAGAAAATTATAGACAATTCAAAGAAACTACTCCAATCGTTCAGTATTGAAAGGCAATATTATTAGTGGAATGGATTTCTTAGAACCAGTTAATTATTTTTGATAATCGCCTTTGAGATTAATTTTGTGATTGCTCCCTTTCTGTTTTGTCAATAACGTCTGGGGCAATGAAATTGCGATCTTAATTGATATTTCAATATCATTCTAAGTCTAGCTTTGAGGTGGGGAGGGGACCAAGATTTTGATTTTTAAATATATGTACTTACTTACATTTTTAGTCTTCAAGTGTATCTGGCTACACTTTTTGTTAAAATGTAAAGCATTTATATTCCTTTCTGTTTGAGCTTATCATTGACCGGTACCGAACCGAATGGCCTTTAGGCATTAAGTCCGCCAATTGTATGCTTTTTAACGTGCAATGCAGTTTAAAAAAATAAATAACATGTTACTTGTAATTTCGACAGTAACTAAAGGTACGTCACGTAAAACGATAAAGTGATAGAACGCCTACCTGATATAAATAGCTACAATTCATAGCACGCACGCAAAAAATATTGCTCCTATTTTCAATCAGGCGCATTATGAAATAAAAGATGGAAAGATGTTTAATTATTTATTTCATTTACACGGCTACAATTCTACATATTCGTACTTATTCACGTTCAAATTACTCATCAAATATCACATTATTATAAAACTAACATAAGTCTTAACTAAATTCCTTCATTAGAAATATTAAAACGAGATTAACAGTTATCTAAACAAAATTTTGACGATTCTATTTACATTTGTTCTAAGTGTTCGAGGAAAACATCGTGAGGAAACCTGCACGCATCTGCGAAGTAATTCAAGGATGTGTGTGAAGTCCCCAATCCGCACTGGGCCCGCGTGGGGACTATAGCCCAACCCTCTCGTTATGAGAGGAGGCCTGTGCCCAGCAGTGGGCCGTAAATAGGCTGTTGTAGTAAGTGTTCGAGTCCGTTATGACTTTAAAACTTATAAATGCTCGCCATAATCACTGATCGTCCTCTTTAATTGGTAATGACACTGAAATAAACCTATTTTATCAAATCAAATTATTTATTTGTCCAGGATACAGGTAATATTATAGGTGTTACATAATTTTTAGGTACACAGTTTCTCGCCACAAGGCACACAAATATATTTAGTTACAGATCATGCAGCATATTTCAAATCGTTAATTATTAGGTAGATGTTGTGACCCTTTTTTTGTTGTTTGTATTCACTATTGTGTAATTATTTTTGGTGTTCAATAAAATGTATTTGTATTGTATTGTAGCTACTACGCACTTCACTGAAGCTTTGAATAAAATATATACCTAGGTATCTATTCGTATTCGTACCTATATTCATCATCATCATCATCATTTATTACAATGATTTATTAATGACAGTCGTTTTAGCAAATGCATACTACTACTACTACTACAGCCTATTTGCGTCCCACTGCTGGGCACAGGCCTCCTCGCATCACGAGCGGGTTTTGGCAATAGTCCCCACGCGGGCCCAGTGCGGATTGGGGACTTCACACAGATCTTTGAATTAATTCTCAGATGCGTGCAGGTTTCCTCACGATGTTTTCCTTCACCGAAAAGCAGTGGCAAATGCATACAACATCTTAATATAGGGTCATGTTCAAATGATAAAACAAACACTTAAAATTAACTATTATAATATCACACTTTTAAACTATTAAGTTTTTACTAGCGATACTAAACTAGCGAAGATTACGTTGTCTACGCCATTACTGCAAATAATTTCTTACCCCTAATCTATTCTATTATTCTAAAAATAATTGCTCGTTTTATACGTACAACAGAGTAGAGCTCACAGAACTGATGTATAAACCATAAGGATGGTGAAGGTAGCCAAAAATGCGGACCCAGGGCTGTTTTTTGAAGCCAACTTTTAGTGTTCAATATCGGTCATCTCTTGGCTTACAAGTTGATGATGAAATGGCCACAAACACTGTCAAACACTGTCACTGTACGTTTGTGGATAGAACATTATCACTAAAGGTGTACCTCAAGGCTTCCACCTATACCACAAACTCTTTAGAGTTAAGCATTCTAATGAATGATGTGACAATCTCATTTTCAGCCTTCAGCCCTTCCCTGCCTTTATAATAGGGTATTTCATTAGTCGTTGCCAAGTAATACACACCAGGTTTACTAAAATCAGTATTCTTCCCCATGACATTGGTCTCCGTGCTGTTAAAGCAGTTAGAATACCTCGCATCTTGGACAGAGTCACACTTTTGTCCTATGAACTTGTTAGGATGTTCAATGGCTTGCCACCAGTAGAGAACTGATTTGACATGACTGCAAACGATGAGGCATGGTAAGTAAGGTACATCGCTCGGCTGGAACTCTCCTCCGTTGACATAAAAGTCAACGTGACCTAAAGGTTCTGGTGTGCCGAAGCCATCTATGTTGGTGTGGACAACGTCTACCCGCTCTCCATCGTTGGAATTGAACCTATATTCTAAGGGGAGTGTTTTGAAGCAGGGTCCGGAAGGATCTAAGCCAGTTATGCGGGAAGGCTTGGTCCCAGTGACTTTATAGAAGTGTTTGGCAGCGTAGCTCACAATGTGAGATCCCAAGCTCAGACCCACGAGCTCCAAGTTATCAGCTGTCAAACCCTGCTCTGTCAACTTGACGAGGAACTCTCCCATCTTTTGCCCGATGACGCGCGAAAGGCGTGCTGACCTGATATGAGAAAAGCATGTGATAGAATCAAGTATTACTTTGCGAATTGAATGCAATGGGCCTTGGAAGCGCTGGTAAACTAATTTCTGATTTGTAAAAGTGCCGGTATGTGGCCAATTTGCTGAATAAATAATGAAATTTTAATTATCCATAAAAAGAAGACGCCAAAATGTACAATGATTTTCGGCTTTTAGGTAAGTAATAAAATATAAAATATGTCAGTTTGTGACACATGTTCACAAACGATTATGCCTCAATTATCGCAGGAGTTCTTTCACATGCATCTGTTATCTTAGGATTTGTTTTTCAAGCTGTTGTGGTGATGCCAGACCATCTGTTCTTGACTTACTTGGGGTAGATGTAGGTGAGGAAGTTGAAGGACTCAGTGAGGAGGACATTGTACCCGCGGCGCGCGTATGCCGTGCCGACGGCCTGCGTGTGCGGCCACACCGCGCTGTCCAGATAACCCACAGCGTATAGCACCGTCTTTTTGCTCTTGAAATCTGTTGAACAAGCATTTATCAGTGTTTAAGTATTTTTTCAAGACCTGAAACTCTTCAAATGTGTCAATTGCCACGCGCTACCTACCCCACAGTCCAATCCTACTCCTTCTTCATAGTCCAATGTTTCCATAATGCCGAAGACCGCAACAAATGGAGACGCATCTTCATGCATCAGCAGATGCGTCGTCATGAAACCACGACCACTCTGTCAAGAGTGAACGACTAAGGAGGAGGAGGACCTACTCCACGGGATATCGCTTTACGTCCGGCACACTAGCGACACTCCATACAAACGGGAACTAAACTGCGCACTACAATAATATGGTGTATAAATGCGTGGGCGTGTGTGCATGAACCTGTTTTGCTGCGATGAGGTGAGACACGACGCTCCTAAAGACCGGAGAAAAGAAATAAAGACGAGAACCAATGCGAAAAAGTTAAAACTTTAAGCACACGGCGAACGCGGCCTATAAAAAACACGATCTCGATCACAACTCGAATGCAGCACACTGCATGTCAATGAGTGCGTGCGAGGGCGTCTGTACACTTGTACCGTTGCCATTCTGTACGTAATCTTATACTTTAAACGCGCTAATCTTGTATATTTCTCAGTTTATTTATTTATCCAAGCGATCTCAGAAACGGCTCTAACGATTTGGGCGAAATTTGGAATGTAGGGATTTACGGGGGCGACAAATCGATCTAGCTAGGTCTCATATCTGAGAAAACTCGGTTTTAGCTATTTTCACCCGAGCAAAGCTCGGTCGATCGGCTCGACTCGGTCGGTCACTCAGAGGGCAATAAAAAGGGCTATGCTCGGGGTTTCTTTGCGTGATAAAATCAGAAATGAGGATATCCGCAGTAGAACTAGGGTCACCGACATAGCCCGAAGAATTGCGAACTATAAGTGGCAGTGGGCGGGGCACATTGCTCGTAGGACTGATGGGGCCGGAAAGTTCTCGAGTGGCGTCCGCGAACCGGGAGACGAGCTGTCGGTAGGCCTCCAACAAGATGGAGCGACGACCTCGTGAAGGTCGCGCGAAACCTTGGGGGAGGCCTATGTCCAGCAGTGGACATCTTTCGGCTGAAATGATGATGATGATGAAGGCTCGGTCGGTCGTGCTACTATTAAATATTCTATGCTTTAAGCTCATTGGTCTTCGCTCCTTACCTATCCTCTTATCCTTGGCGAGCATCCTCGGCGCGGCCAGCACCGGCATGGGCCTCCTGGAGACCTGGCCGTCCAGGACCTGGTGCAGCACCACCTGCAGCTGCGGCATGCTGCGCGCGCTGATGCTGGAGTTCATCATGAAGCCAGGACCTAGAGGGGGGGGAGATTTTTTTCATGATACATAGGTGGACAAGTAGCAGACAAGAACAACGCGGGTTGCACCGCGAGAAAGTTTACGTTATATATGTAGATTGCATAGGATGGAAAAATATTAATTGTCACCTTAACCAAAGTGGCCTATTGTTGTATAGTATAAAAATACATAAGTATTTAAAACTACTTCTTCTTCATGTACTTAATATTAATAATTACAGCCATTCAGTCGACACGTAACACGATTACAGTAATTATCTACTTAGGCGGCAATAGAATTAAATTACGAATGGTGTTATTTAATAGTATAATCGCGTTAAACGACATAATTATAATGATTCTTAATAATAATTGTAGGATACTATTCCATGTACAGAATGCCGGCCAAGGGCGGTCGCCGTCACACCACAGTTTAAGAACAGAATGACGATGTTTTTAAATTTGCAATGTCATCAAAAACAACAAAGTCAGAATTGTTATTAGGCATTGATGTATTAGGTACAATTCTTAAAAAACGGTCGCCCATGTTTTTTATGAATCAATTAGATTCATAAACTAAGATTTATTGCTCGATGAAAATAGACCATCTAATAATTCCATTTGACATTCTTTATGGTTATCTATGGGTCGATCTTGAAAGAGCTTAAAATTAAGGAGAGATTGTCGTCCGCTGTGCAAGTACGAATTCTCAAATATTTTGGACACATCGCTCGGAATCAGCAATCCATGGAACGACTCGTTGTCCAGGGATAAGTGCAGGGCAAGCGGTCTCGCACGCGCTGGACAGATCTGATAAAAGCTGCGACGCAAGTTCACGCAAGCATCAATATGTAGTCCAATGTTTCCGTAATGCCGAAGACCGCAACAAATGGAGACGCATCGCAGGGAGACCTTCATCAGCAGATGCATCGTCATGAAACCACGACCACTCTGTCAAGAGTGAACGACTAAGGAGGATGGGTGGAGCAGAAATACTTTATATTTGTCTGTCTTAGGGGGGCACTGAAAATCAGCACCGACGCTTTCGAGCGCCACGGAATAATTCTGAGTGGCACCCTATTGGCATTCCGTCACAGAGGTTTTTTTTTCTGTGTTTTTTAATTTTTAATTATGATTTTGTTGTATGTGTATCTCTGTGGCGTTTGTATGTCAAATAAATGTATTTCTATTCTATTCTAAATATGTTTAATTTTGCATTAGTAAATTGGTAAAGCCTAAAGAGAATCATCATGATCGCCTTCATCAAAAACATTATTTGACGTAAGGGCTTTTGTAAAAATATCCGCTATTATAGATAGTCAACTTTGCGCCCTCCCTGGGGGTAAGAAACAGTCGGGCGGCAGGCAAGCACGTGAAATTGATGACGTCATACACCACAACTTACTCATGCGCACGCCCGAGAAAACCTGCATAACGGAACGGTGGCTATTTTCATTACTACACTGTTCTGTACTCACGTGGGTGAGTGAGCAGTGTATGGGCGAAATGTTAAAAAAAAGACGTGTGCGGTACATTTTTTATGTTAGTTTGTATGTTCGGCTGAAAAACAGCGCTGCCTAGAGCCGCCCTGCGAGGAGGCACTAGCAGCATTATGCTGACGCCGAGACCAATTGTCATAACTTTTAACTTACATGGATTTTAAGTTAATTTAAGGTATCAATGTTTTTTATGGCAATAATATAAATATTTTCTTTCTCTTTCTTTCAGTTAGGTACCGCTGTGTACTGCGACTAAAAAGTGTCATTGTCGACCACTTACTGTGTATGTACTGGCACTGTGACACCGTTACATAGCAAGTGGAGATGAGCCGTCAAGAAAGGTAAGGTAAACTATAAGAATAAAGTGGTAGAGACGAAATTAGAATATATTAGAAATGCAAATCTATTATATGTATAATCGATTTATTTGATGTTATAAATGTAGCAATTTTGACGTGATAACGTCTTCTAAATTAAAGAACGCCGGCTGCGCCCATGAAAAAAAAAGAAATTCAAACAAAATCAAAATTCAATCATTTATCCAGCAAACTGGCCACATAGGGGCACTTTTACACGTCAAAAAAGTTTTTCCAGCGCTTTCTAGACCCATTGCTTGAGAACAAGCGCCGCAACAAACTCAACAGAAGGCCTCTTTTTCAAAAATTCAATTTGCATTATATGTATAAAATATACATATAGGTACGTACTAACGACGCAATGTATGTCCATGAATGTACTCATGGCGATGTATGTCCCGTTTTAATTAATGTTTTCATGACGTTATCACATAAAATAATTTAAATGAATACCAAGTCATCATCATTATCATTATCGTCCATAAACCGACTTTATAGACAGCCAAATTTTTTTTGAGATGGTAGGTATTCTATCTGATGAGAGAGGAGCCGCTGGCACTGCTTGTCCATACTAATACTATAAATGTAAAGTAACTCTATATATCTGTCACCGTTGCACACTTAAACTGCTGGACCGATTTAGATGAAATTTGGTACGAAAAATAGTCAAAGTCCCGAGGAATGACAAGGGTTAGGTACTTTTCATCCCGGAAAAACATAGAGTCCCCCTGAGAACGCGATAACTGAATTCGCGGGCGAAGTCGCGGGCAGAAAGATAGTAAAGATATAAATAGTCGAAGTGATCGTGATCATCGCAACAATAATTTAAATTAATACCAAGTCATCATCATTATCATAAGGAAAAACACAAATAGATTTCTCTGAATCATCAATGATCAAATGACAGGTGCATTAAATGCTAATTCGCAATTTACCGGTATCCATAATGACGTTTGAGTGATGAAATTCATATACCACTGATTACTGTTACTACAACAGAATTCACAATCAGCCGGAGAAAAATGGCCCCGTAAAAACGGGTGCCCGAACAGCTCGAGCACCCGTTTGTCCTTCGTTATAAAGAGGCGTTATTAGACTTAATTAGCATATTGGAACGTATTTTCCAATGTCAATTTGGCCATATATTTTGACGTATTCTGTTAGGCACTGTTCGTCTATATGTTATTACTTGTTATAGGTCAATGACTATAAACTTAACATAATAACTTATTCATCCACCATACTAATATTATAAATGCGATAGTTATTCTGTCTCTCTGTCCGTCTGTTAAGTACTTCTTCAAGCTTAAACCGCTGGACCGATTTGGATGTAAACTTAATATGTAATCAGAGTCCTCCGGAAGTATTTAGGCTACTTTTTATCCCGAAAAAGGCAAAGTTCCCTTTAAGGTCTATTTAGTTTTAATATTTTGCTGCACCCTCACAGGGTCCATGTTGGTACTTAAGAAAATATTGTAACATCTTGTAAAAACCATGGTTTGGCAATAAATGATATGAGTATGAGATGATTATTACTCACAGTTAGGTATATACCCCGCCGGATAGCCGTATTCAGGGCGGCGTGATGCCGCTAGTGATGCTGCGAGGACCAGAAGCGCCACTTTCTGCATCGTTCTGCAATGAATCATACCACAGAATATTTAATAGTATACTACGAGTACGTACAGAATGGCCACGGAATCACCCACCTGAATCTAGCCGGCGCGCAACTCTCCCTTACCGTCAATTGATTCATCCGGAGATGAAGAGGGAATCATTGGCCCGCATGGTACACACACATTTACAAGTGTACAGACATCCTCGCACGCACACAGCTGATCTCGCACGCAAACATTGACACTGTTCAGAATCGTCATTCGAATTGTGTTAGAAATCGTGCTTTTATAGGCCGTGTCCGCGGTGTGATGATACCAAAAATTATCATAAAATTGACTGATGGTCGCGTGAATCCGGTGGAAGCGAGTGGCACAGGACCGGTCTGAGTGGTGAGCCTTGGGGGAGGCCTATGTCCAGCAGTAGACGTATTTCGGCTGACGGTGATTATGATGATGACGACTGTCCGAGAGACATAGGAACTTACGGTACCGACCACACGTAATGTGGAATACCTGGTGGTAGGGCCTGGTGCTAGGTCCGTCCGGGGTGGACCACCGTCTTTCCCCGCTAACCTGCCGCTGAATAGCAGTGCTCGCACTGTTGTGCTCCGGTAGGGGGTTAAGGCAGCCGGTGAAATTTCTGGCACAGAGGCATTCCATCTTAGGCCTCAGGGTAGGCAATGCATTCGAGATCTTATGGTTTCTTAATGGGAATCATAGGATTTCGGTGTCCATGGGCCGCAGTGACCACTTACCATCAGGTTGGCTGTGCACTCGTTTGCCTACGACGATCCTCGAACTTTCACTTATATTTACACTTACACTCATGAGGGTGTTGTCGGCCCACTTGATCGACAAAATCGGCGACCCAAGGGCTGGCGCTTACCTCTCGCAAAGGATTTCGTTAATAATCCAGAGAGGTAACGCCGCTAAATTAATTGTTTTTAAATAGGTAATTAGTTTTAATTGTATTTGCTTTTAGTTTTATACCATGTAATAAAAATATATATAACACTTACTCTTAAATATATTGGTATGAGAAAATCTTATGACCTAAGAAAGTAGATTGTACGAGCCGCTTCATTAAATATTACTATGATATCTAAAATCATAATACTTAGAGAGCGATAATGAACTCTCATACTCTCGTACCTACTCGTAATACCTTTAAAAACGAATCCTTCATTAATGTACATTTTAATGAATACTGAATGAGTAACGAAATCCAGGTTGCCGTAACATTAACTAAACCTGGGCAATAGGGATGACGACAGGGTGAAGAAATCGAAATTCTAATTAGTCCGTCAGTCAGGTAATAAAAAAATATAAGACACGTATTTTTTGTTTTATCAAATTAACAAAGAATGACTAAGTTAAAACGCATTAAAGTTGGAGAGTGGGGGCTAACTACGTCACCGTTAGGTATAAATCGTACCGAACCGTGACGTCACGCGACAATTCAACTCAATATATCTAGTACAATTGAATAAAAGCCGGTCAAGAGCGAGTCGGACCGGCTGGGTTCCGTAGCCACCGAAATTTTCTAATATCTCAAAAACTACGCGACCGATTTTGTTCAAACCAATTCGCGTTTGAAGATTTGTTGAATTCTATATTTATTTATGTTTCACAATTGTTTACTCCACGGTTCAAAAGTTAGAGGAAAGGGACACACCTTTTACTATTCTAGGAGCGAAATTCTCACAAAATATTGGAGTAAATAAAAAACTTATCCAAGACACCCCCACATGGCTCTTTTTATCTTGAGAAAATAATATTTTTTGTTCCTAAAATCGTATTGCATTGCAGCTTATAGAACACACCTACCTCCCAAATTCTAACCATACAGTACCATATAGTCTTTAGTCTAAGAAAAATAGCTGTGACACACGGACAGACGGACAGACAGACGAACATGACGAAATTATAGAGGCTCCGTTTTTTGCCATTTGGCTACGGAACCCTAAAACCCTGGTCACATGGTAGCTTGTTTTGACCATTTTAAAGATCGATGCACCGCCGATCTGACGCCACTAAAACGATTCGGGGTGACCCTTGTATGCTAATCTGTTTGAGAACTATGACCTTCCATATTTAACCTTTTGAAGATATTAAATTAGCTGATTAGTACATGTTTTAAATGCTACAGTATTTACCTAGGTGACATGGTAAGCATTTACTACTACTACTAGTACAGGCTATTTGCGTCCCACTGCTGGGCACAGGCCTCCTCTCATCACGAGAGGGTTTGGGCTATAGTCACCACGCGGGCCCAGTGCGGATTGGGGACTTCATCTTTGAATTACTTCGCAGATGCGTGCAGGTCACTAAAATGTAGTATTACCAAAGTTAAGTGGTAGTGGGTGGGGTCATCATCGTCATTTCAGCCGATAGACGTCCACTGCTGGACATAGAGGCCTTCCCCAAGGCGCGCCACTCAGACCTGTGCCACTCGCATCCAACGCGTTCCCGCGACCTTTACAAGGTCGTCACTCCATCTTGTTGGAGGCCTACCGACAGCTCGTCTACCGGTTCGCGAACGCCACTCCAGGACTTTCTGGCCCCATCGGCCATCAGTCCTGCGAGCAATGTGCCCCGCCCACTGCCACTTAAGGTTCGCAATTCTTCGGGCTATGTCTGTGACCCCGGTTCTACTGCGGATATCCTCATTTCTGATTCTATCACGCAGAGAAACCCCGAGCATAGCCCTCTCCATTGCCCTCTGGTTGACCTTGAGCCGACTTATGAGGCCCATCGTAAGCGCCCACGTCTCGGAAACATAAGTCATCACTGGCAACACACACTGGTCGAAGACTTTCGACTTAAGACACTGCGGTAATTTGGACGAAAAGACACTGCGAAGCTTCCCGAACGCTGCCCAGCCGAGTCGGATTCGACGATTGATCTCTTTCTCGAAGTTGTGAGCGGGTTATATGGTCTTAAATGGGCTTTAATAATACCAGTAACTTCAAACAAAGGATTTTTTAATACAAAAAATATTACCCTCCTGCTGATTTTATTTTAATAGTACCATTTCCGACAATTTGTATTCTGTATCCGAGCATCGATCTCTCAATGGCGGAAACAGACATGAACAAAAGCATAGATCAAGGGCAATCATTGCATAATGAACAATCATTGCCCGAAATGGGCGTGACGTAGAGATGTGCTTTCTCGGTGCTGCTGGTTAGGGGACGCAGAACGGGTTATGTCATCATCATCATCATCAGTTCAGACGAAGGACGTCCACTGCTGGACATAGGCCTACGCCTAAGCGCGCTACGAGACCGGTCTTGTGCCACCCTCATCCACTGCATCTTACTTAACGGGTTAGGTACTACGTAATTTTTGACTTATGCCTTAGAATAAGGAGTTTTTTAATTTCAATTCTAAGTAAGGTATCCATTTTTTTAAATATTATAAATGTGAAAGTAACTCTGTCTGTTGCCTCTTAACGCTACAACCGCTGGACCGTTTGAGATGAAATTTGGCATGGAGATAGTTGGTGTCTCGAAAAAGACATTAGGCTTCTTTTTATCCCGAAAAAACGCATAGTTCCCGCGGGAACGCGATAACCGAATTCCAAGCAGGCGAAGGCGCGGGCAGAAGCTAGTAGGTACTTAATAATTGAAAAAAGGTTCCGATGCATTGAGAACCTCCTCCTTTATTTCAAGTCGGTTAAAAATAAAGATGCAAGGAATAGGGTACTTGACAAACCTTTCAAAAACAATGAAATATTATGAAGTTGACTTTTCTGTTATTATTAGGGAGGTTTGTGACGTGTTCCTTGAATATTCCTAAAATATGTCCATGGTTTTGTATACCTCGGCCTTTCCACTGGAACATGCATATGTATATCAATTATCATTGGACAGAAACCATTACGTTAAAGGCTGACAATTATCCCAACCTTGCACTAAACTATACATAAAGATGGTTATAGTTATAGAAGTAAAGAAAAACTGGTTTGATCCGTGGAAAACCCGATTCCGTGGAAATATCGGGATAAAAAGTATCCTTTGTTATTTCCAGGGTCTCAAGCTATCTCTACCTATACCAAATTTCATCCAAATCGGTCCTGTCGTTGCGACGTGAATGAAAGACAAACAAACAAACAAGTATTTGTATCTTGAAAGAAATGAATTATAAAATAAAACACATTAAACATTCATAGTAAGTGAAGAATAATATTGAATCATATTAACATG
The DNA here is from genome assembly GCA_963971205.1 of Aethes cnicana. Classification (NCBI taxonomy): domain Eukaryota; kingdom Metazoa; phylum Arthropoda; class Insecta; order Lepidoptera; family Tortricidae; genus Aethes; species Aethes cnicana. Next base: position 10,403,601 of record OZ020293.1, read on the forward strand.
ACTCGTATAGATAGAATACGTATTTAGTTTTATTTACTGCATTATTGAAAATGTCATTTTTTACCGCAGAGATATGCCAAGTTCAAGAGATCATCTTTGTTTACATCATTAAAAAGTAATGTGAAGATAAATAGTGAGTCAGTCGACTTTTGTTTGGAATTGAAACAATGTTGCAGTTAGTTAAAATGAAAGAAAAGGGCCTCAGCCCTTACGTGAATTGCAAGCATAAATACCTGATTTTGTACAAAAAACACTGATCTATCACAATCAGCCGGGAAAAAATGGCCCGTAAAACGGATGCCCGGGCACCTGTTTGGCGCTCAGTAAATTTGACACTTAAGTCTTATAATGTTAGGTTTACTTTTGTATAAAATATTTATCTTGACACATATTATAAAGAGGCGTTATTAGCATATTGGAACGTATTTTCTAATGTCAGCTTGCCCCATATTTTTCGACATATTCTGTTAGGAACTGTTCGTCCATATGTTATAATAAGTCAATGACAAAAAAGATTAGGTATGGTAGAGATCTTCTACTATCTTCAATTTTTTTTAATACTATTTTAAAAGCACCACCAACACTCTCAACGCATAGTTGATGGCTGTCTCAGCTCGCACACATGTGTTGAGAGTGTTGGTAGTGTTTTTTAAATACATTGAAGCGTTTTTAAATGTGATGGCGCGGGACTTTAGATAGTAGCAGATCTCTTACTCTTTTTGGAGTCATATAGGTACTACAATTTAATTTTACCTGTATTGTTTAGTTTTTGGCACGCACTTCTTAGTACATAAGGTATATAATTATATAAATATACAAAAAAAATATTTACCACTAGACTATTCGGCGAAGGAAAACAACATGAAGAAACAAGGTACGAGTAGGTACCTACCTGCATATATCTGCGAAACAGTTCAATGATGTGTAGTGAAAGGACTGGGAGCCTGCGCCCAACAGTGGGACAGAAAGGATGCTGTGACGATGGTGGTTATTAAATAATGTGAAAAGCGTGTTTAACAAATAACGTAAGAGAGAAGAACAAGTCACATATTATTGTCCTGATGACTGCACCATACTGCACCTCATTAGATTGCACGTCGTTGTATTGCTATGGAATACAGAGTTTACAATAAGTACTTAAGGTATTCTGTGCGTGCGCTGGGCGCTGGGAATATTTTTATTTTACCTTGCACGATCTTAATACTACTAAAGGTTATACGAGTTATGAACTTTTTTTAGTTTTGTCGGACAAGAAAGATCGTCTCGAACGTGTTTGCTTTTTTTTGGTATTTTTTATGGAATTTGACTTGTTTGAATAGTTGCTACATATTACATGAAAGTCGACGGTGATCAAGAAGTTACTTCTTTCAAACATACACTTCTCTGCCAGTTTAAAAACAGTTACCGAAACACAATATTCAAAAATGAGGACCTGGGACGCGTTGAATTTCACACACGACAACGTTGTATCCTATTTGAGCGCCCGAACCGTTTGTTTGAGAGCAGTCGACCACGGCCGGTGTTTAAACTCGCGTTTAACTTATTACGGACTGATAAATAATACATGAAACATGGCGTTGAGCTAGGACCCGCACCCGCAAGATTAATGCTTTGACTAGTAGCAGGGTAAACATTCGTGGTGACCCGGCTTCAGCCATCGTAATCACTCTCCATAGACCTGCGAGCAGGTAGAATACCTACTAACGCACCAGGCCAGGCGAAAGATTGGCTGTTTTTCAGAGTTTTAAAGACAAATCTGTTGCAAACTCCTTAGTCCTTTTACATTCTTCTAGCTTTGAATTTTGATACGTTTCTCATTGTTTTTCTATTAGTCAGTGTGACGTAGAGAAAATACATCGTTTTGTGATTCGGATTTGAGTTACTTCTTTAATATCGTAGATTTTCAACGTTTTTCGCCCATTTCATCACATTTTCCACTGCCCTTCACCGTCATTCGTTACATTTTTGGCAGAGAGAAAATAATGAGAAACATTTCAAAGCTAGAAGAATGTTAAAGGACTAAGGAGTTTGTAACAAAATCAAAAGAGCGAACGTATTCTCACCTCCTAGTGCGTCATGCATCTAATCTAGTCTATCGTGCAAAATTCATACTTAATATTATAAATATGAAATTGTGTTTGTTTGTCCTTCCTTCACGTCGCAACGAGAGGACCCATTTAGATGAAATTTGGTATGGAGATAGTTTGAGACCCGGGCAAAACCATAGGATAGTTTTTATCCTGATATTACCATGGGAACGGGTTTTCCAAGGGTCAAACCAATTTTTCAATACTTCTATAACTATAATTAGGTATCATCGGGGAGTAAGCAAATTCTAAGACTACGCGGGACGAAGTTCGCGGGCATCGGCTAGTTTACTAGTATAATTATTTTTATAAACGCCGTATTTATAAAAATAATTTCTAATTTTCCGTAATAGGTAGGTATAGTCCGATCAATCTTGTATTTTTTCTTTGTTTCTACTTATTTTTTCGAAATGACATTCAACAGTGAAGTCTGACTTTGAATAATTATCTCGTAACAAAGACAGATCAGAAATATTGAAATAATAACATCCGGCTGAGGAAAAAATATGTTTTTGCGAACAATGGAGTATAAACTTTACAACCCATTTGGTTTTGATTGAATCAATTAGCTTCTGTCCGCGGCTTTGGTTATAGTTATAGCAATCACGTGCGGAAACTATGGCGTTTCCAAGATAAAAAGTAGCCTATGGCCTTCCCAGGGACTCGAACTACCGCTATACCACATTTAAATTGGTCAGACAGACAGAGTTATTTTCGCATTTATAATATTGTCATGGATGTTTAGTATTTATATATGTATGTATTTCTGTATATAAGTATTTATATCGTTGTCTAGCACCCATAATACAAGCGTTGCTTCATTTGCGGCTAGGCTAGCTAATTATGTGTGAAATGTCCCAAGATATTATAATTATTTTTTTCACATGTATTCTTATACAGTCTCTCCGGAGAGGTAATAGTTGCACGGGCCGAATCCATGTGCATTTTCCCTTAGTTATTTGGTGTATGGTTAAGAATTTGTATTATTATTGTTATAATAATACAAATGCTTTACTAAACAGCAATGAAAACGGGTCACTTTGTATATGATTTTCCATACAAAGGGACCCGTTTTCAATACTTTTACGTATATGTATTGTAGTACCTATTGTTAGTTTTATCTCGTTCTTTTTAGGGTTCCGTATTCAAACGGCAAATGCTACACATCCGACGGTAGAGGTGCCTGCGCAAGCGCATGAGCATGAGTGGAGCTCGTTCCTATTCAATGCATTATTCAAACTGGCATCCTTATGGTTCACGCGTGTTTATCAATCATCTATTACCCATGTTTGTTTACAAACAACTAGCTTCTGCCCGCGACTTCGGATGGAACTCGGTTATAGTTTATAGTATAGCGTTCCCGCGGGAACTACGCGTTTTTTCGGGATAAAAAGTAGCGGATATCGTGTGGACGCGAAGGTCTTTCCTATTCAAGATATTTGGGATGTATAATTAATGGCGAGAAAAGTAAAAATAGTTCTTTACAAATGCTATAGGCGGCTGTGACTACCTAAAATTTGGTCATCCATAGTTAGACCATTTTAAAAACCTTTTTTTTATTTTTCGTCCGTCCTTGGCATATTACTTATGATAGGTAAGCAAGCAGAATTACGAAAATCCGGTTTTTGCACTATTCCGTATTACGGTGGAATGATTAAACAAATAAAAACATTGACCGACTCAGAACAGTCGAGTTGTGTGTTTCGTCAATATTGATCGATTACATCAAACAGTTTAAACAGACTGCTAATAGTAATGGATTAAACAGACTCTGGGTTAGTAGATTAAAGTAATTAAGAATAATTAAGGGATTCGCACAGGTTTTTAGCATTAAAAGTTTTTAGTGATGAAACGTAGATATATTTAACCCATTGACCTATTATAAGTAATTATTCACTATCAGCCGGAGAAAAGTGGACTGTCAAAACGGGTGCCCGAACAGCTGGGGCACCCGTTTGGCGCTCAGTAAATTTGACACTTAAGTCTTATAGTGTTAGGTTTACTTTTGTATAAAATATTTATCTTGACACATATTATAAAGAGGCGTTATTAGCATATTGGAACGTATTTTCTAATGTCAGTTTGCTCCATATATGTATTTTGACATATTCTGTTAGGCACTGTTACCACCACGTTATTATAGGTCAATGATTTAACCGTGTGTTAATTTTTTAATAAATTCAAATTCAATCATTTATTCTGCAAATTGGCCACATAGGGGCACTTTTACACGCCAGAAAAAGAATTTACCAGCGCTTCCTAGACCCATTGCTTGAGAAGAAGCGCCGCAACAAACTCAAGTAGAAGGCCTTTTTTCAAAATTTCCATAGTTACAAAATTTACATTACATGTATAAATGATACATATAGGTACGTACTAAAATTACACTGTAGGGATGTTTTTGTATAGTCCCTAACTTAAACTTAAATCTAAGATCTTAGAGATGTATAGTCACCAAGTATCCATAAAAAAAAATATTATGGAGATGGCCTCCATTGTCAAATAAATATAAAATCCATAGATGTCGACAGTCTCAAAACAGTTGAGACCCACTGCCTATTATAATATAAGGACCGGTGACCGAGCATTGCTCGGGTGAAAATAGCTAAATCCGAGTTTCCTCAGCTATGAGACCTAGTTAGATCGATTTGTCGCCCCCGTAAACCTCCGCATTCCAAGTTTCGTCCAAATCGTTACAGCCGTTTCTGAGATCGCTTGGATAAATAAGTAAGGACATAAATAAACGGAGAAATTTATGAGATTAAAGCGTTTAAAGTATAAGATTGTCTACTGGGTACCTACTGGTGCCCATCCAAAACATCAAAAACATCGGAGAAATGTGCTATTGACATCATTATTATTTTTCATGCATGTTCCCCATTAAATAATGATCGTTCATTGTATTATTACGAGGAAGCATTTTTTGTTTCATTTAGGTATTTTTGTAGTACTAGATTTTCATGTATGCATGTCCGGATTTAACTCGAAAACTACTGGTCGGATTACTACCAAATTTGGTATGGAGGTACTTTACAACACTGGTCAACATATAGGCTACTTTTTATCCTGGAAAAATGCATAGTTCCCGCGGGAATGCTATTAATGAATTGCACGTGGGCAGAAGCTAGTACTAAATATTTGGCCGAACGCGACTTAACGCATTCACTGCCACGGACGCATATATGCGTTTTACTGACTTTCCCGCAGTGCCTTGAACTCACATGTGCGTTGCAATGTTCCCTTAATGACAGATGTGGCACCTGGCGAAAGTTCGTAAAACAGAAGTGGCAGTGAATGCGTTAAAAAATCCATACCATGTCGTCCCATCCTCGAATCTCTACGTGACAGGTAGGTGGGTAAAAAATCAAAAGTTACCGCGGCTCGTTACTTCCATTAATTCTATTGAGAGGGTTTACTCCGAAAGTTGGCAATGTCGCAAATAACTGTCAAATATTTCGATGATTTCATTAATTTCTGAATATTACTGAATGAAAATATGAATTATCGCTCTATGGTTGAATAAAACATTAAGTATGGATTGCAACAATTACTATCTTTTGAAAGCTTTCCATCGCATTCTCCATGCATTTTAATGTAATCGTATCATTTGAATGCTTAACCAACAAATATAAAACGAGATGCGTCATTCAACCATAGAATGATAACTTCTTTTTTAATTCAGTAATATTGAGAAATTAATAAAAACAGCGAAACATTTGACAGCTATATGCAACGTTGCCAACTTTCGGGATAAACCCTCTTAAAGGTAATAAAATAAATATCTAAGCATCCGATGATTTTGGGTCACAGTACTCACAGTAAGACAAAGGAATTTCTTTAATTAATGTCAATCAATAGTAAAGACCCTATCATGACTAGAGTTGACTAGCTAATGAACTAAATCCTTGGTTTTAAGTACAATTATTTAAACATCTCAAAGGAACTGAGGATAAGTTAGTAAATTGCTAAAGTAATTGTGTAATTTGTATGTCAAAAGAAGATTCGTTTCGGGAAAGGTTAGAGTGACAATGAAGAAATCGGTTAAGTTCGTGTCACTCGCGGCACTTGTGGGTTCTTTCTGTGGATTCAAGAAAAAATAAAAATGTTAGAATAAGACAATTAATTATTCGCTCCATAAACTTAGAAGATAAAAAAATACAGAACAGAAACAAAGACGATTAGTGCATGTGATTGGTCACGAAATGGACACTCCGCGCATGCAGCAATAATTAACAAAGGCAATTAAAATGCACATTATATGAAAATGTATTGTTTTATAAGATACATTTGTTTATTCAGAAAAGAACAAGTTAAAATATTAAAAATAAACTACAAATAGCATTTAAATTTACAGAAATAAGCAAAATTAAAGCTAAAATATAATCTAAAAACCTAAATTAGGGCCTTTCGGAAGGGTTCCCATCACGCAGGCAGCATTCCCTCGCTGTATGGCAATAGCCAGTCTTTGCGCGAGAAAGCTGCCGGCGCGAGGGTCTCCCGTTGCCTCCCTCATTATAAGTATACTTAAACCAATTATTCTCTCAAAAACACTCAAAATGCAATGTTTAAAAAAAAGTTACACTTGATACACTTCGATGCTCCACTTCAATAAGCTTGAATAAATTCCGAATTTCACAGAAAATATATTCTACCTATAATATGGCAGTCGGACGGACTGACAGACGTAATAAATTGAGTAATAGGGAACGTGAGAACCCTACACATGACGATTTAGGTATTACATTTTTAGGGTTCCGTATCCAAATGGCAAAAAATGGAACCCTTATAATTTCATCATATCCTATCCATCCGTCCGTCCGTATGTCACAGCCATTTTTCTCGGAGACTATCGGTAGGTACTTTATGGTTGAAATTTGGAAGGTGTGTTCTATGAACCGCTACAAAATTATTTAGTATGATTATGAAAACAAAAAATATTAAGGGTGGCTCCATAACCCCCTCCCCCCCCTGCCCATCTAAGTTTTGAACTATGTAGTGAAAACTGTAAAAAAAATTGAAAATATAGAATTCAACAAAAACTTTTAACGAAAATAGGCTTGAACCATATCGGTCGCGTAGTTTTTGAAATATGTAGCTACGGAACCCTTCATATAACCGAGTCCGACTCGCTCTTAAACGGTTTTTATTCACTCTAAAAATGCAACAGAGATGCTTGGTTGGCCTTCACGTAAGTATTTACTTACGGTAAAAATCGTGTTATAATTATTTCCGCGTTCATATCTGGGTTGGAAATCATTGCTTACGAGTATATCCTTTGTTTGGTATATAATAAAAGGATTAACGTTTTTTGCACTTTTAAGATACCTACTATATTGTAAATTGTTTTCGATAAGTATGTAAAAGGTCTTCAAAGCTTCGTTCCTTGTTATTAATATGTCTATCGGTGGCGGTAAACATTTTCCATCACGTGGGCCATCTATTACCTTAAAAACGCTCAAAAGTTTACAATTGTACGAATGAATTATTGTAATAAGTAACGATAGATAATTAATCAAATTGCCTATTACTACCTACTTGTAGTTTATCGAATAGTTTATTGTTGAACAAATTGGTCATATCCGGATCTTTTAAAAACTAGTTTTTAGCAGTTCGAACAAGGTTTGTTGTAAAAATGTATGTATTATTTCCAACTCGAATACTGCGCTAGTGACTGCGAAAGTGAACAGGGTCAGCATGGGGACTTGGTCTTCCCATGCAAAATGCTACGAAATTGATCTGCCCCCCACCCTGGATCTCATTATGCACTTGCCCCTTACGGTACGCCCATGAAGGTCAGGTTGAAGGCAAAAGATTCAGTGGGCAATCACCTACCCGATGGACGAACTTAATTCGAGCTGTCACCCAAAGCAGCGTTGTCGAATGCCACCGCGGCACACACGGCGGACACGGCCTATAAAAGCACGATTTCGAACACAATTTGAAGGAAGTGTCAATGTTTGCGAGGACGTCTGTACACTTGTAAATGTGTGTGTACCAACTACGCGGGCCAGTGATCCACTCTCCATCTCCGGATGAAACAAATGACGGTAAGGGCGAGTTGCGCGCCGGCTAGATTGAGGCGGGTGATTCCGTGGCATAGACGTAAATAACATAGACTCGGTCTAACGTACACGTAATATGTCCCCACTTCCACGGTGTCCAATCCAAAGTTCTGTCACCGAGCGTGCGTGACAATAAGCGTTTTTAAAAAAACTTTTTTCGAAAATGTTTCTCAGTATCTAAAAACTCGTCTTGTTGTTGGAAAAATGTGACCCAGCTTTGGTGTCACGATACAAGTTTAACTTTGGATTGGACACCAATGAAGTGGGGCAATATAACTCGCAAACATAGACGGCCGAATTGGTCCAGTTGGTAGTGACCCTGCCTTCTGTTCCGATGGTCGCGGGTTCGAGTCCCGCTCGGGGCAAACTTTGTGTGATGAACACGAATGTTTGTACTTATTCTGTTTGCTTTTATTGTGCATCTCGTTATAAATAAATGATTTCTTTCTTTCTTTTCTTTCTTTCTTTCTTGAGTCGTGGATGTTGGTATTTATATATGTATGTATTTCTCTATATAAGTATTTATATCGTTGTCTAGCATCCATAGTACAAGCTTTGCTTAGTTTGGGGCTAGGTCAATATGTGTGAAATGTCCCAAGATATTTATTTTTTATTTTAATATGACATGTATCTACGTTAGGCCGGGTCCATACGAAGTAGTACTTATGTCTATGTTCCGTGGCCATTCTGTATGTAGTACTATTAAATATTCTGTGACAGCGCAGCGAAGTGTCAAAGGTGGAGACTTATTTCCAAGGGGCAGTTCAAGCCGGAACTGAGGAGTGCGAATTGGCGACTTCGCACATTTAAAAAGTTGTATGTAGTATCTTAGGAAAATGACTTAAGTATCTCATGAATGATACTGTTGAGGGTTCTCCTCATTGTGAAGCTCAGTAGTAATTTTCACACATACATGAAAAATACTCTGAGTAACATGAAAGGTCAGAAAAGATCGCACGTAAGTCGTTATATGCTCGTGATGTACATTTTATTCTAGAAAAAATATTGGGGGACAAGTAAACAATGTTCCCTAGCTAGAAACCCATAGATGGCAACACATAACTTCAAACAGGGTAGAACTCGAAAGTGTACTCTTGCTTGCTAAAGTTGGTTCTTGAGCTGCACTTGTTCACTCTACTACACTACTACTACTACAACCTATATGCGTCCCACTGCTGGGTACAGGCCTCCTCTCATCACGAGAGGATATGGGCTATGGTCCCCACGCGGGTTCAGTGCGGACTGGTCGCTCCCAACCTCAAAATTAATCAATCAGTCAGTCAGTCTATCTTTCAATCAGTCAGTAACGGAAGAGATTTATACAAATAATACCTATTATATCGATTGATCATGATTAAAATATCAATTTGGCATTGAACTTAAAAGTTGTTCCTTATGTCGATTGGCATTTTAAATTTACATAAATTTTATGTATTATTTAAATGTAATCTGCACTACCGGATTCTACTTGTCTTTTTATACTTAACTAGCTTTTCCCCGCAACTTCGTATGCGCAGAAATATTAAAATTAAAATTCCCGTTTTTTTCCGTTCCCGTGGGAATTACGGGAAATTCTCTCTTATTTCACGTTCCCTAAGGATGCATGCCAAATTTCAGCTCTCTACGACCAATAGTTTCGGCTGCGTTGATCGATCAGTCAGTCAGTCAGTCAGTCAGTTTCTTGTTTTGTATATAAGACTAATAATAACTCTGTAGAAGAAGTCGCGTCTGAAACTTGAAAATTAAAAGAAACTATCAAGTCGAGGGGACTAAACGATACTGAACACAAAATAACGAAAAATATCTGTATGTATGTATTTATATATGTGCATTTATATTATGTATGTATTGTGTTCCTTGAATGTGTGGTGTTCAATAAAGTATATTGTATTTTATTGTATGTATGTCCGGATTTAACTCGAAAACTACTGGTCGGATAGCAACCAAATTTGGTATGGGGGTAGTTTATAACACTGGTCAACACATTGGCTACTTTTTATCCCGGAAAAACGCAGAATTCCATGTGGAGAAAGTCGCGGGCAGAAGCTGGTTTTTAATATAGGTGTACCTTTGAGACGCATATTATATGCTGTTCCGAGTGACTATCGATCGATCACCATGTTGTTGATTCAATGTCCAAAAGTTTTGACCTTCAACGGTTTTCTTTTTTTATAACTATAACTATTTAAATATCCTCCAAGACCCGATGTTTTGGCACAGAATATTTAATAGTACTACATACAGAATGGCCACGGAATCACCCGCCTGAATCTAGCCGGCGCGTAACTCGCGCCCAACTCGCCCTTACCGTCATTTGTTTCATACGGAGATGGAGAGTGGATCATTGGCCCGCGTAGTAGTACACACACATTTACAAGTGTACAGACGTCCTCGCACGCACACAGACGTCCTCGCATGCAAACATTTGACACTTCATTCGAAATTGTGTTCGAAGGCCATGTCCGCCGTTTGGTTTTGTGACAACCAGGCGGTCTTACAAATTGATTTATGGAGCAGAGAGTCAGATGTTTAGACACAGTCTTATATATTATAACTAGCTTCTGCCCGCGACTTCGCCCGCGTGGAATTCGGTTATCGCATTCCCGCGGGAACTATACGTTTTTCCTGTCTATGTCCCTCCCTGGGACTCTATCTCCATGCCAAATTTCATCCGAACTGGTCCAGCGGTTGAAGCGTGAAGAGGCAACAGACAGTTAGACAGAGATTAATCGACGGTGTAGTTAGGGTTCCGTAAAATGGACGTGGAGTGGTGAGCCTTGGGGGAGGCCTATGTCCAGCAGTGGACGTCTTTCAGCTGAAATGGTGATGGTTGAAACTTGGCAGGTACTCGTAGGTGTGTTATATGAACCGCTACAAAATGATGCAGTACGATTTTGAAAACAAAAAATATTAGGGGTGGCACTCGATACATACCTTACGTAGGTACGAGTACATACTATCGAGTGAAAAAAAAAATTAAGAAGACATAACCGTGGCAGCAGTGGTGGCCTAGTGGTTCGACCTCTCATGCAGAGGGTCGGGGGTTCGATTCCGGCTCGCACCCCTAACTTTACTTATGTGCGAAATTCAATTTGAATTAACCACTGAGCTTTTCGGTGAAGGAAAACATCGTGAGGAATCCTACACGCATCTGCGCACCTAAGTAGTGTTGACAATCCGCGTGGGGACTATATAGCCCAAACCGTCTCGTGATGAGAGGAGGCCTGTGCCCAGCAGTGGGACGCAAATAGGCTTTAGTAGTAACTGGTAGGGTATCATGTAAGTCTTAAATGATATGGAGATTTATAAGTATGTTTTTTCTTATGAAAATATTTTGTAAGAGATTCGCTTCTAAAGTGGTAAAAAGTGTGCTCACATCACATCCCACTCCTGTTTATAAATTATGGAATGCAAAATTGAAAAAGATAAATAGAATTCACGAATACTTTCAAACGAGCATTGGTTAAGTACAACGAAATCGGTTTTTTACGAGTACCTAGTTTTTGAGACATTGTAGCTACGGAACCCTAAGTATAATCAGTTTATTTTTAATTATGAATTACCTGTTAAACAAATTATAACAGTACTAGCTTCTGCCTGCGACTTCGCCCGCGTGGAATCCGGTTATCGCGCTCCCGCGGGAACTATGCGCTTTCCCAGGATAAAAAGTAGCCTATGTCCTTTCCCGGCACTCCAACTATCTCCATACCAAATTTAATCCAAATCAGTCCAGCGGTTGAAGCGTGAAGAGGTAACAGACAGACAGACAGAGTTACTTTCGCATTATAATAATATTAATAAATTGCCAATACCTTTTCTTTTCGACATCCGATTTTAATCAAATATAGCTTATATGTTGCTCCAAATGATGCCGTATCTACCCTTGAAAACTGCATTCAAATCGGTTCACTAGTTTCGGATTAACTATTACAAACAGACAGATAGACAGACAGAAAGAAAGAGACAGAAAATTACCATTTTTATTATAGTATAGAAGATATGGAAATATGGATAAAACAATGAACATCTTATATTTAAACTTACCTTATTTTAAGAAATGGGTCCTCAGAGAAAGTTCTGTATGTTTAACACTGCACGATATTTTGTAGGCTAGTTCAGGAGTAGGTACTATAAAGATTGTAACTAGCCAACGGATGGGCTGCGTGGAATTAGTTCTTTATACTTCTGTCAAGCTGGGTCATGCGTGCGGGCGCGCACCTAAGTAGTGTTGACAGTTCGATACGTTCGAGCGATGTTTTATGATAGTATGCCGAAAATCGGTTAAATTATCAAATTATTTCTCAATTTTACAGCAAATGTAATGTTGAAAATATTCCATTTGTTTCTAGGCTAAAGCTACCGTCTAGGTAAATCATTAAAATCTTATTTTGAAGATTTTACAGTGAATACTTACTGAATAAGTATTTTTTCAAGTAGGTATTCTTGTGACAAGTTATTTACTCTGACCGTGTAGATATTTTTTATTTCATAAGCTGTTTTTAAAGCGAAATTCGTCTTTCGACTTTACTTTTGAATTGTTTGTCAGTTAAGCGCTATACTGAACGGTTGAACTGCACTATGCGCCGGCGCGGCTACCTTCACCGTTCGTACGCTATCAATGACTGCCAAGTTTAAGGGCGCCCGCGCAGGTTCGAATCGCAAGCGGCGAATAGGGTTATTTCGCCCTTTCGCGTCCACCCCCCAGTTAGCGTCCATTTGACCGATCTCCTTGTAAAAAAACTTCATAATAAGTATACTAACAGACTAATTATCTCAAAAATATTTTCTATTAATACCTCGATGTATAAGAGGCATAAAAAAATAGAAAAAAGGTACGTGCGCATAACCCTTCCTATTTAGAAATAATAATTAGTCAAATGCGGAATCGCATATGTAGGGTTCCGTACAACTGAGCGTCTCTATGTGATCCCTATTCACAGTTGGTGAAAAAAAAATCAATTTAATCACAACACTAAGTACTTTATGACCCTATCAGGCAGGGTCGAAGCCGAACAAGATTTTATTGGAAGATAGGAGAAAATTCACATATCGGAATTGGGAATCATCGTCTGTATAGAATTTATTAATTAATCATAACTGTGTGTGTGTGTGTGTGTTACACTGATGTTAATGAGGAGCTTCTGAATAAACTTGATCGCCTTCTTAACTGTTGCATCCGTTTTGTTTTCTGCCTTCGTAAGTTTGATCACGTATCTTCCTTCCGATCTCAGCTTGGGTGGGTCCCCATTCGGATACGTCGTAGTACTAGAGTGCTTTGTTGTTTGTATAATATTCTGTATGACCCTCGTTCTCCTAATTATCTCAAATCATTTTTCACGTTTCTGGGGTCTACCCACATTCGTCAGTTGCGTTCTGCCGAAAACCTTACCTTGTCTATTCCTTTACACCGTACTCTTGGTTTTGTTTCTAATTCTTTCTCTCTTCGGGCGGCTCGTCTTTGGAACGATCTTCCTCTCAGGATTAGGCAAGCTCCGAGCCTGTTTGTATTCAAAAGCATGTTCGTTTATTTCTATCGAATCAGAACTGAACACCTACTCTTTTATTACTTGTCGTTTTTTTCGTTTGTCATCATTCTTATTATATGTTGTATGTATGTGTGTTTATGTATTTACTTATATTTATGTATATTTATACTATATATTATGTGTGTAGTTTATTTATTTTTAATTTGCTTCTATATGTTATATTTTTACAGTGTGGCTACTTGTAAGTAGCCTCTATTGCACCGCCACAACATTTTCCATTATGTCCAAAGGTTTAACTGGTAGAGAATGCCTTATGGCATTAAGTTCACCTTTTGTATTAGTTTTACTAATGTGCAATAAAGTTTAAATAAATAAATAACTATTTTTTTTAAAACTAAACATACTTCTTTAGCCAGCGATATCGATGAGTCCATTAGAAAAAACAACACTGGCAACATGGAACTATTTAGTCATATCATGGACTTGAATGAATATACAAAAAAATGTTCGAAATTTGAATTAGACTTTTGTTCTATTCCTTCTAACTATGGAACATATAGATACCTAATTTCGCCAGCGTAGTAAGTGCTCTGGTGGCGCATTCGTGAGAGACGTGGAAACTCATTCAAGTGAACGTGGGTTCAAACCCCAAACCCTCCACACTTTTTTTTCTCTTTTTTTATACTTATTGAGTTTTTTTTTCAGTTTTTCTATTTGTTTTATTGTTTTAGAGTCAGGAAATCATTTTTTTAATTCTTATAAAATTGTATTGTATTAATGTACGTAAAGAGTGACGTTCGAAAAAATACGTAACTTTCCTGTGTGAAAATCCGCATTGGGAATAAACTTATTGACTGTTTCAGTATTTGTTGTGATGGAGGCTTTAATAATGCGTATTTTGTGAAAATTTCAGGTGTCTAACAATAATGGTTCATTAGATCGAGCGCTTGAAATGAGACGAAGAGAAAAACAGTTACTTGTATGAAGACCCCAATTTCGTTTGGTCCGTTTTCGTAGTTGCGGTTTCGTAATTGGCTACGAAAGAGGAATTATTTTTCGCTGTTTCGTAATTAGTTATCAAAAAAGAATTTATTTTCCGTTTCCGTAATCAAACATTTTTTCTTCGTTCGTAGTTAATTACTAAACACATTCGTTTTTCTGTTTTCGTAATTAATTATTAAACAAGAATTTATTTACTAGTGAGCCCGACAGACTTTACCCTGCTCGAAAAACCAGCACTTACTTCCGAGGTCCATTTTTAGGATTCCGTAGTCATTAAGGAACCCTTATAGCTTCGCCAATATGTCTGTCCGTCCGCCCTCAGCATATCTCGGAGATGCTTAATTCTATAAAGCTGTGATTTGGCATGAATATGTCGACTTACTCAGACCGACAAAGTACTTAGTAAAATAAAATTTCGAAAAAAAAAAAAGTATTTCCCACCTAAAATTGGGATGTTTATATTTTTTTTTCTTACGTATACCATAATGTCGGGTGCCATTAAATAGGTCATGAAGTATTGTGGGATGGCCTGAAACGTTTTTCTATTTAGGGAATGGTTTGTGAAATATTAGAAAGTTTTCAGGTGCTAATTTTTCTTAGAAACTAGTTTCCCGACCCCCTGCCAGCTAAATCATTGTTTTTGGAGAGCTGCAAATACCCATGGTAGTAGTATATATAACGTAACGGAATTAAAATAAAAACTACCAGAGCTAAGGAGGCTGTACAAGAGGCTCTATTCGACACGTTACGTTAAAGGGAGATTCCCTATCCAGCGCGCGCGCGGCGGCGTTGAATTTAAACCGAACTTTAAACAGTTACATTTAAAGTTCAATTTCAGCGCCATGACGCGTGAGCGCAGGGATATGGAATCTCGTTTTCCCTATGTAACGTTTCGAATAGTGCCCAAATTAACGAGTAATAAATAACGGACCAACTTAAACAAATGTACTCGGTGAAGTAAAAAAAAAATACATTCAATAGTTGCCTAGCTAGTGAACCCTACATTGCGAGTGGCTCGACACGCACTTGGTTGGTTAATAATTTCTACTCATCCATGGAAGTGGAACCACTCAAATATGTATGCTCACAAAATTTCATCAAAATTGGTTTAGCTGTGTAGGGGCAACAAACACTCGTACAAAATCTGTCTGACTGTCTGTTACCTATTCGCGCTTAACCCGCTGGACCAATTTAGATGACATAGGTTTAACTTTATCTCAACCGGTAGACTTCTACTGCTGTGGATATGTTTCCATTTAAAGATTTATTGAATTCTATATTCCCAAACTAGTCTCCGAGAAAATAGCTGTGACGGACGGACAGACAGATAGACGGACATGAAAAAATTATAATTGTTCCGTTTTTTTGCCATTTGGCTACGGAACCCTAAAAACTATGTTATGAGCACCGAAAAATTTACAAATAATTCCTCTCACCCAGCCAATTCACTTCGAACATGGGAAAAAAATCTTATATCGCAGTTAATTACGAAATCGGTTACTAAAACAGCAATAAAACTCTTCTTTGATAATTAATTACGAAGCAGAGAAAAATAATTCCTCTTTCGTAGCCAATTCACTACGAATACAGAAAAAAAATCTTATTTCGTAGTTAATTACGAAACTTGATTACGAAAACAGCAAATAAATTCTTGTTCGATAATTAATTACGAAACAGCGAAAAATAATTCCTCTTTCGTAGCCAATTACGAAACCGCAACTACGAAAACGGACCAAACGCCCAATTTATATAGATATATTTTAACTTTTTAGTATTTGTTGTGATAGCGGCCACAGAAACACGCATTCTGTGAAAATTTCAAATCCCTACCTATTTCTGTTGAAGAAACCCTGTGACAGACAGACGGATGGACGGACGGACGGACGGACGGACGGACATTGGAGGCATATTAATAGGGTTCCGTTTTTCACCCTTTGGGTACGGAACACTAAAAACGATTAGTCTCAGCTTTACGAGAAATGAGTGCCGGCGTTCCAAATGTTAGCAAAAAAATAGTAAGCAGTAGCGTGTGTCACGGTAAGTTTTTCATTGTTTTATTTAAAATTGTTGATTCATAGTTGTCGTTAGACCTAAATAATGAGCCATAAAATAGATTACTGATAAATTTGTTTGATTTTTTGACTTTTAACACTTAAAATAAGGTGGACGCCAATTACTACACCTTACACCAAATTTATAATCTCTCCTATTTGCGTCCACAATGGACGAACTACTCTATCTGTCTTTCAGTTTAATGTTGTTTTTTATGAGATTAAATGAAAAAGAAACATTAAGTTTATGTTTATTTTGACATTATTATTAAAGATATTGTAATGACCAATTTGCGTCCACATTATTTTGATTGTAGAAAAAGATACAGATACCGATAACCATACTTGGACTCTTAGGACGCAAACTATATCCATATGGGATACTGTGTAGCAGATTGCGTCCATAGGTTAAAAACCGCTACAAAATTATGTAGCTACATTAAAAAAAATATTAAGGGCGGCACTCCATACATGTAACTGAGGAATGAAAAAATAATTTAACAGAACATAGTCGTGTGGGATATCATTGGATAGGTCTAAAAAAATATATGAAAGTTCCTATGTAAATTATTTATTTATACCAATAGTTTGTGAGATATTCGCTTCAAAAAACTTACCCTACTTTGCACTATACACAAAACAGCGCTCGCGTATTTATTTGATTTCTGCCTGCAAAACTAATAATTTCGGAATAAAAACATTATCAAAGTGATGGAATAGTGTTGACACTGAACTAATAGTGTTTTCTTTGTGCAAAATTGCGTACAATTAATACAAATAGTGCTTCGAAATTATTATTGATAGTGTCATCGTGAAAGTAAAGAAAAATCTACCCTCAAGATTTACAATTTAACAACATCTGATATCTGTCATACAAATTAGTGTTGCCAGTGCAAGAAACCGCTTACCGTAGCTGTGTCTACCCACTTAAAGGGAGAAGATAAATACTTACTTAGAGGTGTTGCTGTTACTTATAAATTACGATCTGATTATTATTGATTTTGGTATCATACGTCAAGCACATTATGCCTTATAATTGCGGTGGATGTAAGGAGGAAATAAAACGTTCACGTGTTACGTGTCCTAAATGTAAAAATAGCTACCACCAAACCTGTGTCAACTATAAGGGCCCAACGACTCTGCCCGCTTCTAAGATTGCAAGTGACTGGCTTTGCCCTGAGTGTACCGCTAAGGCTCGCCGCGGGGGTGACAACTCGAGCACCCCGGTGCGCATAACTACACAGGACAGCTCACCTAACAGTCAGAAAAATTCAGAAATCTGTTCTGACCCAGACACAGAAGTGGACGAGACTGAGGCCATATTAATCAAGCCTAGTGAGGCCGCTCTGGATGACAGAATAATAGAAGCAGTGCGTTCCGAAATAAGGAAGTCTATACAAATCGAAGTCTCTCGCGCTGTGAAGTTAGTCCTACAAACGGAGCTATCGCCTATTAAACAGGATCTCTTGGACCTGAAACAATCCCTAGAATTCGCGCATGGTAGGCAAGAGGAGATAGACAAGTCGCTGGAAACATTGCACATGAAAGTCATAAGCATTGATTCGGCGGTAGATAAATTTCAACCAGCAATCCAAAGCCTCGAGGACCGTGTCAACGAACTGGAGCAACAGCTTCGCGAATCCAATTTGGAATTCCATGGTATCACCGAGTATAGCGCGGAGAACTTGAACAGTGTTATTCTACAAGTTGCTTCAACTGTTTCTCATCAGTTAGTTGAAGAGGACATCGTACATTGCACTCGAGTAGCTAAATTAAACCGTGAGAGTAACCGGCCGCGCACGGTGGTATTAAGACTGAGGAGCAGAAGAAGCCGCGACGAATTTTACTCGGCCATCACCAGATTTAACAAAAGCAACCCGACTAACAAGCTAAATACATCACTGCTTGGGCTGGCCGGCAACAAAACCCCGGTATTTGTATCTGAGCATCTCTCGCCGTTCAACAAGCAGCTGCATGCGGCCACTCGTATGAAGTGCAGGGAGCTGCAGTACAAATTTGTGTGGGTACGCAACGGCCGTATTCACGTCAGGAAAAACGAATCATCGCAGCCAATAGTCATAAAGAACTCCTTAAGTTTAAGCTCTCTTTAATAGGTTAAGTTTAGATCACAAGCGCTCTTAATTGTTGGTTTTTCTTTCCCTATATTGTATTGAGTAACTGAACTAAAAACTACCGTGGCTTTATCACTGTACTACCAAAACGTTCGTGGGCTTAAAACAAAATGTTTAGATCTATATAACACCATAATCTTACATAACTACGATATTATATGTCTAACGGAAACATGGCTGGATGACTGTATCGATTCTAATGAGTTATTTGACAATAGATATGTGGTGTACCGTCGAGACCGCCCTGCATATTTCAAAAGCTATTTCGGGAAGGGTCATGGTGGTGGTGTTATTGTGGCCGTGTCCAGTAAGCTCGCATCCGAGCGGATTGACCAATGGCAGTCGTCACTGGAAGACTTGTGGGTCTCTGTCAAGCATGGAAATTTAACTCTGAACTTGTGCGTTGCATACATTCCATCTTATATTCCGCTCCATATGTACGAATCATTCTTGAACAAATGTGAAAGCAATATTTTGGCCGGACAGTCTAGCAGGACTGTTATACTGGGTGATTTCAACTTGCCAAGCATTTTGTGGAAAAATGGTTTAATTGATCAAGTTAGTGCTGTATCAGTCAATGATCCTAAGTGTCTGGCTCTGAAAGATTTTCTAGCTGTCACGGATCTGACTCAAATTAATAATGTCAAGAATATAAACAATCGGCTGTTGGACTTAGCATTAGTTAATTCAGACCTTGATATATCTATAAATAAAGCTGACGAGATAAGTCGTATTGATATCCACCATCCACCTTTTGAGTTAAGAATTAAAGTTTCCAAGATACGCACACTTAAAGTCAACACGTCAGGAACACGTTACCAGTTCAGAAAGGCTAATTTTGAGCAATGTTGTATTGAATTGGACAAAACTGACTGGGAGAGCCACTCACATCAATGCTGTGAAAGCTTTTTGCAGTTGTTTTATAATACAATTTGGACAGTTATAGAGGGCAATATTCCTAAATCTAAAAGTAAAAATGAACGTCATCCTGATTGGTTCTCGAGGGATTTGATAAGGTTATTGAAAGAGAAGGACAGATTACGTACTAATTATAAGAAATTTAAAAATCCTCGTGATTATGACGAGTTCTCTTTGTTGCGAGTGAGAGCAAAAGAACTCGCTGAGGAATGTTTTAGGGCTTACATTCATCGAGTAGAAAACGACTTGAACACCAATATTAAATCATTTTGGCGCTACACTAAATCGAAAAAAACAACAAACCAAATTCCTAAGAATGTTGTACTTGGTAATGAAGTTGCACAAGATGGTCAAGAAGTGGCTAACTTGTTTGCCACATATTTTTCTTCAGTGTATGATGCGAGTGACAATCTCAGTTATGTGCCAGACTTCCCTGAAAGCAACTACACTTTAAACTCAGTTCAATTTACAGAGGATGATGTTCTGAAAGAACTCAAATCACTAAATGTGAGTAAAGGGGCTGGACCTGATGGTTTACCCATTATATTTATAAGATCTTGTGCCACCTCTTTAAGTAAACCTCTATTCTTATTGTTTCGAAAATCGCTGGAAGAGGGTGTTTTTCCAAATCTGTGGAAGTTGACTAAAATTACACCTATCCATAAAAAAGGACATAAGAATAATGTGATGAACTATCGCCCGGTTAGCATTTTGAATGGTTTTGCAAAGGTATTTGAAAGTCTCGTCTTTGCCCAAGTATACAGCCACTTTGCTCATGTTCTTAGTCCACGTCAACATGGGTTTGTTAAAAAACGTTCAACATCGACTAATTTGCTTTTATATCTGCAAGAGTTAACTTTTTCATTTCAGTCAAAAGTTCAGGTCGATTCCGTATACACAGACTTTGCGAAGGCATTTGATCGAGTTAACCATCGTATCCTCATTATTAAACTCAATCGTCTTGGGATACATGGGAATTTACTGCGGTGGTTCATGTCATATCTAGATCGACGCACTCAGCTTGTCAGTGTGTACGGATACGATTCTGCTCCGTTTTCGGCTGAATCTGGAGTGCCCCAGGGTTCCAATTTGGGTCCTTTGCTGTTTACTTTTTTTATTAATGACCTCCTTATTCGCATCAGCTCTCAGTGCCTCGCTTATGCTGATGATATTAAAATTTTCCGGACAATTAAAACTGAAATTGATTGCCTCGCTCTTCAAAATGATTTAGATGTAATTAATGACTGGTGTAATAATAATATGATGGCACTGAACATCAATAAATGTCAATCTATAACGTTCACAAAGAAAAAGAATCCTATAAACTACGAATACTGTATCGAGGGAACTAAACTGGAAAGGGTGTCTTCTATTAGGGATCTTGGGGTCATTTTTGATAGTGAATTGTCATTCCGTGATCACTATGAGCACATATGCAACAAGGCGAATCGTATGTTAGGTTTTATAAAGCGTACTGCGAAGCCATTTAAAAACATAAAAAGCCTGATAATACTGTATTGTTCACTGATTAGAACAACACTCGAATATTGTTCGGTGGTTTGGTATCCCATATACGTGACACATTCGAATAGACTGGAGTCTATTCAAGCGAAATTTTTAAGATACCTTTGCAACAAAAATGGAACTCGTCGAGCCCTACCTCAATACACTGATAGACTTCAGGCATTCAACCTGCAGTCCCTTGCTAAAAGACGAAACATCATGGACCTGGTCTCACTATATAAAATATTGCATGGTGGTCACGATGGTTGTCTTATGGACTTCATATGGTTTAAAGTCAATAATAGTGTAACAAGAAGTCAAAGAACATTTGCCCTACCTTTTGTTTCCAACAACAATGTTACTAACAATGCTCCAATTCTTAGAATGTGTAAGCTATACAACAGCTTAGACAGTGAAATTGACATTTTTAATATGCCCCTGAATAGTTATGTGAATTTCTTGCTTCGTAATGTAACGTAAACTACATAAATATAGATATACTGTGAATAGTGAAAGTATAAGAAACATGCTGTGTACAATTATAATTGTGGTGTAGGCAGAGTGATGGTTCTATTCATGTTGTTTTTTAATGTGTTTTTGCTTACGTCATGTTATTGTACCTAAATAAATAAATAAATAAAAATAAATAAATAGCGGGAAAAACTGCCCCCCCCCCCCCTAACTTTTGAAATATGGAGAGAAAAAAATGGAGGTATAGAATTCACCAAGAAATTTAAATGAAAATTGGTTTGAACAAAATCGGACAAGTAGTTTTTGGGATAGTTTAGGGTAGCTACGGAACCCTTATATAAGCGAGTCCGACTCGCTTTTGGCTATTTTTATCTTGGACGATTTTTTATGATGAATATGATATAGGTACGTTCAATAACAATTGAACAGGTCAGACAACATGAAGTAAAACATAATAATCGTGTTCTATTTGAATTCTTCAGAGAAGACAAAGAAGAAGGAAAAGAAAACACACAGAAATCTTTAAAGAGAGAATAAGTGATATTCGGGACCAGAGAATTGGTAACACAAATATGCAAGGAGTGTGGCATTTTTAAGACCACAATATTTGACAAAATAAGTGGGCGTTTCATTTTTGGAATTTAAATTTCTATCGATGTTAAGAAAAAAAATTCTTCAGTGTTTTATTTATTATAATCATGATTTTTTAATGTCAAATAATCTTCAATAAAGTCATTGTTAAAATCCGATCATTCTGTACAATTATCTATAAAAACATCAATTCAGATTCCTTTTCTAAGTTGGTGGACGCGAATTGGTCCATAGGTGGACGCAATCTGGATTAAGTGGACGCAAACTGGGTAAATCGCCTAATTTGCCTATTTGTGTCGTTTTTTTGAAAACCACCAGATGTTTCGACCAAAACTATAAGTTATATTGAAAAGGACTATATAATCAATACATTACATCGTTTTTACATTCAAAATTTCAATTAGAACATTTTTATTTTCGCCTTCAAACTTGCCAACTCCGCTAGGTGGACGCAAACAGACGAAGCGACCCTATAACGCAGATGGTTTTTGTTATTCGCCAATGACTCAGCGGAACTACACTTAATATAGATTTGGTTTGTAACCCATCTAATATTATAAATGTGAATGTGTATTTTGATAGTCATTCTTTGACGTCAAAACGGCAACGGATTGTCATCATTTTTGTGTGGAAGCTGGCATGACATCACTAAGCTAATTTAACGCGGAAATAGTCCATAAAGGGGTGAAAGGGGGGTTGGATGTTGATTTGATGTAAGACAGATGTAATGTAGCCGTGGTGGCCTAGTGGTTCGACCTACCGCCTCTCATGCCGCGGGTCGGGGGTTCGATTCCAGCTCGCATCTCTAAATTTACTTATGTGCGGAATTCGATTTGAATTTACATCTGAGCTTTTCGGTGAAGGAAAACATCGTGAGGAAACCTGCACGCTACGAAGTAATTCAAAGAAGTGTGTGAAATCCCCAATCCGCACTGGGCCCGTGTGGGGACTATGGCCTAAACCCTCTCGTGATAAGAGGAGGCCTGTGCCCAGCAGTGGGACGCAAATAGGCTGTAGTAGTGATGTAGTAAATTGTAATTGTATTTAATTAATTAAATTGGTCTTCTACTATCTAAAGTCCCGCGCCTTCACATTTCAAAACGCTTAAATTTTTTCATTATTATTTAAAAAACACCACCAACACTCCCAACGCATAGTTGATGGTTGTCTCAGCACGCACACATATGTTGAGAGTGTTGGTGGTGCTTTATAAATACATAGCAGCGTTTTAAAATGTGAAGGCGCGGGACTTTAGATAGTAGAAGATCTCTATAGGCAAACGGGCGCACGACCCATGGTAAGTGGTCACTGCGGCCCATGGACACCGAAATCCTATGATCCCCCATTAAGAACCCATAAGATCTCGAATGCGTTGCCTACTCTGAGGCCTAAGATGGAATGCCTCTGTGCCAGAAATTTCACCGGTTGCCTTAACCCCCTACCGGAACACAACAGTGCGAGCACTGCTATTTGGCGGCAGGTTAGCGGGGAAAGACGGGTGTTACCACCCCGGACGGACCTAGCACCAGGCCCTCATCATCATCATCATCATCATTTCAGCCGATAGACGTCCACTGCTGGACATAGGCCTCCCCCAAGGCGCGCCACTCAGACCGGTCCTGTGCCACTCGCATCCACCGCGTTCCCGCGACCTTTACAAGGTCGTCACTCCATCTTGTTGGAGGCCTACCGACAGCTCGTCTACCGGTTCGCGGACGCCACTCCAGGACACACACACACACATGCACATGCATGGGGGCACATTGCTCGCAGGACTGATGGCCGATGGGGCAAGAAAGTCCTGGAGTGGCACCAGGCCCTATCACTAGCTAATTACGGAACATTGCCTATGGAAGTAATAAAAAATAATAATGCACACGTTCACACGCAATCAAGTTATCGCAAACCCACGCTTAAAGCCGACCACGCATTTTCAAGGGTAACTCAAAAGGTCACCCAAAATCCTTTCACATACCGGTTCAACGACCATTTTCAACTGGTATTCGGCTCTTCCTAGAGCGCTCCAAACTGATGGTCGCATGCGGGTCTCGAATCTTAGGTAAGTACTCATTAAATCCATATATTTATAATATCATAAATGCGAAAGTAACTCTGTCTGTCTGTCTGTTACCTCTTCACGCTTCAGCCGCAGGACCGATTGAGATGAAATTTGGCATGCAGATAGTTGGGGTCCCGAGAAAGGACATAGGCTACTTTTTATCCCGGAAGAACACATAGTACCCGCGGCAGCGCGATAACCGAATTCCACGCGGGCGAAGTCACGGGCAGAAGCTAGTAATATCATAAATGCGAAAGTAACTCTGTCTGTCTGTCTGTTACCTCTTCACGCTTCAACTGCTGGACCGATTGAGATGAAATTTAGCATGGAGATAGTTGGGGTCCCGGGAAAGGACATAGGCTACTTTTCATCCCGGAAAAACACATAGTTCCCGTGGCAGCGCGATAACCGAATTCCAAGCGGGCGAAGTCGCGGGCAGAAGCTAATAAATAAATAAATAAATAAGTAGGTACTAATAACAAATTTAATCTGTGGGAGTCCTGGGGAAGGACTGAACTGAAGAACTTTACTTAAATTTTTGATTAGGAGATCGTTCGAGACCCGAAAGACTTGTATAATTATAAGTATTATGTTACTTTTTATCCCGGAAAAACGCTTAGATATCTCTCGCGAGAACGCTATAGCCGAATCCCACTGCCGCGGTAGTTAAAATATAACCTTAACCGGCATACCAGGTCATTGACTGGAATTCTTCGCAGGCTTCTTTCACCTTAACCTTTGCTTGCGTAATAAAGGTTGAAACGGAAGGTTACGGGTACCCGATGGAGATATCGAATTCGGAAGCACCAAACAGTCCTTTTATTTAGTGATTTATTAACTCATTCCAATGTCGTACATTATTTGTGATGAATTACATACGAGATAGGAAGTAGCTTGAAGTTATAGTTATCGATTTGCAATCGGTATTTTTAAACTCGGAAGTCGCGGTAGCCTAGTGATTCGACCTACTCGGGGGTTCGATTCCGGCTCGCACCTCTAAGTTTACTTATGTGCGAAATACAATTTGAATTTACCACTGAGATTTTCGGTGGAGGAAAACATTGTGAGGAAACCTGCACGCATCAGCAATTCAAGGATGTGTGTGAAGTCCCCAATCCGCACTGGGCCCGCGTGGGGACTATAGCCCAAACCCTCTCGTGACGAGAAGAGGCCTATCCAGCATTGGGACGCAAATAGGCTGAGTAGTAGTATTTTTAAACTTGCGCGTTTACTACACATTATAAACACTATATGTAATAATAATAATATATATGTTATATTGGGAGTACAGATCTCCGCACAGTTGCGGCCATCTCACGTTTCTAATAAAAGGTACCAAAAGCATCGTCACGTTGGCTTCGGCCCCATGAAGGCGAATGACCGGATCCCCATGGGCTCGTGACATTGAAAATGTCCCAACAAATAATAATAATTATAAGATCATTTATTACGACCAACTTTGGGACACATTATATTAGTAAAAAAGTTTACGACTTATCCTAGTGTTACAACTAAATTGAATTAAATTATTGACACAAGAAACATATAACAATTGTCTAATAAATAATTGTGTAATATCGGCGACCACGGCCGAAGGAATTTAGTCGAAACGTTCGGTCAAGCAATAAAGGTAAAAGTAGCATTTTTCGAATTTTATGGCGTGACGACGACGACCCGTCTTGTATAAAGTATAATGGTTATCGACTTTCTACACTGTTTAATTCTTGTGGTAATGAAGCCCCCCGCCCCATTCCCAGTATTTTTCCACCCCGCAGACAAACAGTCCGTGAGTTTTTATGGAAAAATACACGAACTTACAGAAGTACCCACTTACTAACTTTAGGTAAGTACATAAATTAATGTCTTCTCTTTTTAAAGAGGAAATAAAATATCAACCCAATTATATCTATAAATAGCAGCACCCAAGTATAGCCTTTTGTATTCGCGAGTACACAAAAACAACAAACATTACTTAAGTGAGTATATATAATTCGTCGAGGGTTCCGTGTTATTAGCTTCACCATCATTAATTTGCCTGCAATTTTTTTCTGATGGAAACAGGTAGATGAATCAACTTTTTTATGTCCATAGTTGCCATGGTTACTGTCCCCTGGGCCACTTTTTAAAACTGCTATTCCGTGGGTTTAAATACACTAAATGTGGGGTTTCTTTGCCATTTTCAATCCTTTCCCTAATGAAACACTTTCTAAGCGTCTTAGAATTCTATATTGTAACAGGTTTTCTAAGAAACCCCTCTCATTTTGTCCCCTGGACAACGGGACAGAACAACAACAAGAAATAGTTGATTGACCTAGTTACATTACTAGTGTAAATTTACATTAGACGCACAGATAAAAATTGCTTCTGAAAACCGGTTCGTAAAGGTATTTTCGTCAAGCATTGATCTAAGTGAAATGCTGGTGTTTCTATACCATCCATACGCATGTAAAATATGCTGTAATTTGATATTGAGAAATAAATGTCTATGTCTATGTCTATGTCTATGGTGATTTCTTTTCTGGTATACACCAGAAAAGATATAATATAACGAATATTTTTTAAAATAAACACGTAGATCGATAAGAATCTACACTCAAAAACACTCAAATCGGAAAGCATTAAGTATATCCTGTTTTGCTTTTTATTCGAGGAATAATCAAATCAAACCAAATTCGTTTATTTTCATATGTTTACACACAGGCACGTATGTTATTACTAAACACATATTTATATTTATATCACATATGTATTTATATTTTAACCTCTATTTGGAAAAGGGGCATGGGCCCTCTCGTGTAGAGAGGAGGCCTGTGCCCAGCAGTGGGACACAAATATGGTGTAATAGTAGTAGTAGAATGGGCACACTAATGCTGATTTTAAGCCCATTCGGCGTCAATAGTGATGGCAATTGTGTTTCAGTTTTATAATAAACAATAATTAATATTTAATTAGCACATATTATTAGATTTCTTTATACAAGACAATTTTATATAATAATGGGTTCGAACTTAACTCCTTAATAATAATGAGTAATGAATTTCTTGAACATTTCCTGACACACGAGATGACACAATAATTAAAACATCACGATAAACACCAATTAACGGTACCAAACCAACCCTAAAATTTGTATGGAATAATTATATTCATGTAAACATATCCGTGTTCTTGCCACTAATTCAAAATGACAAGACATAAAGAGTTATATATATGAATACTTGATCATTTTGGCAATCTATTCTTTAATGTGAAGGATTTAATATATTCCCAAAACAGCCAAATGGCACGCTTAAATTGTCATGTACCTATAATAATAATATTAATTAATTCCTAATTATCAAGCCACCTTCCCTAAGTAATGGTCGAGGGAGGCGATGGCTGAGATACGCGTCACGCTCGTGAACGGGTGCTGTCTGTGGGGTCCGGTCTGTTCATGCTTGCAAGGACGTTTAAAAATAATCATTAGCTCTAAATATATTACTAAGTCAAACATTTTAAGCGAGAGACCTTATCATGTTCTTGTTGACATGTATTCATGAAATCTTTTATACATGATGTATTTCATTATTTATTGACATTTTGAGATTGTCGACATCTATGGAATTTATATTTATTTGACAATGGAGGCAATCTCCATGATATATATTTTTTGGACCCTTGGAGACTATACATCTCTAAGATCTTAGATTTAAGTTAAAGTTAGGGACTATACATCCCTTCAATACAATTTTAGTACGTACCTATATGTATATTTTATACACGTAATGTAAATTTTGTAACTACTTGTGTAAATTTTGAAAAAGGCCTTCTGCTTGAGTTTGTTGCGGCGCTTCTTCTCAAGCAATGGGTCTAGGAAGCGCTGGTAAATTCTTTTTCTGACGTGTAAAAGTGCCCCTATGTGGCCAATTTGCTGAATAAATGATTGAATTTTGAATTTTGAAACCTCTGCAATAAGAAGGATGATGTTCATATAACAATTTATATTAATACTGGATGCGGAGAATCTGTTCTCATTTCTGGAAAAAATATTTTTGTAATTTACACCCCAACTTAAGCTCAGTTGCCCAGGTAGGTAGAAAAATAAACAGATGTACCTACATTAAATTAACCTATAATACCTACATACTTACCTGTTACCTAACAGGTAAGTATGTATGTATTATAGGTTAATTTAATCATATAAAAATGGGTAACTAATTCCTATGTTTCTTGGTAAATTCATTTCAGGCAGTAAATTCATTTCTGACGTGTAAAAGTGCCCAGATGTGGCCTACTTGCGGAATAAATAATTTCATTTGATTTGTTTACGTTTCACGTCATCTTTTCCCCTAGCTAGGAAAATATTGTTGAAAATCGAACAAGGGCTAACCTTATCCACATCGTTAGTATGACAGTTTTCTTGCTGATACTGAGGTATAGGTCAAGGTGAAAAATTGTGTGATACACTCTCATCTCAAGCAATAGTACATTATTGCAGAGGCCGCCAAGTAACGCATTGCCGGACGAGTCAGTTAGAAGGCTTAGCGAAGCGAAGCCTTCTATCAGTACGAGTCCGGCAATCGGAATTGCGGCCGAGGTATATATAATGCTTTTCTCAAACAGCGAGGAAATACGTAAGGTCAGTTGGGGCAAGTGCGCCAGGATGGGGTAAGTGCGCCTAACATAAATATATCGAAACCTATAAATATTACTCAAGTAGTAGTTGGCTGTTTACAAGGCATAGGGGCGAAATAAATTTAGGCGCACTTACCCCACATCAGTATTTACTACTTCCATGATCGTAGATGATTTGGCCATGGAAGTTGTACTTATTATCTCCATGGATTTGTCAGTTTTTCTACAGAGGTGTCTCAAATGGCAAGCGAATTAAAAAAAACACGACAATAATGTTTTTGCTGGCCAAGGCCGGCAATGGACAGCCTCGCGTCTTCTTTTTTTGAAAGTAACACGAACATTTCCGAGCATGTTTGAGAAAAGTTATTTGGTGTCTTGTGCCTTGAAAGCTTCCATCCTAGAAACCTTACTGGCTCAATTTTCAATAGGACTTACTACAAGCACCTATCATTATAGCCACCATAGATCTTCGCATAATCATCAGGCCGATGACCTGAGGTGATGATCCAAATTCCTCATCGCGCATGCGCCAGCAGTTCCTACCAAAGTACCTACACGTACAACAACAATTAAGGAAAATTACTATAAATAAACAGAATACGAACGGCCAGTATTTAGGACTTTTTAAAAACTGTCACGTTCTTGAGATCGGCTTGATTTAGTGCTAAGTTTAGTTTGCTCACGGAACCTTCTGCTGTAAGCCCCCCTTGTAACAAGCCGCTAACCTCGGGTTAGTCTCTTACTACTACTACAGCCTATTTGCGTCTCTCTGCTGGGCACAAGCCTCCTCTCATCACAAGAGGGTTTGGACTATAGTCCCGACCGACGCGGGCCCAGTGGGGATTGGGAACTTAACACACATCTTTTAATTACTTCGCAGATGCGTGCAGGTTTCCTCACGATGTTTTCCTTCACCGAAAAGCTCAGTGGTAAAATTAAATTGAATTTCGACCATAAATAACTTCAGAGGTGCGAGCCGGATTTGAACCCGCGACCCTCTGCATGAGAGGCGGCCAGCCTCTTAACCCACGTCAAATTCATACAAATAAATCTGAGTTAAGCCGTTAACCCAAGGTTAATGGGGCTAATTAAGTCAGTTTGGAGGGGGTATTGTAATGGTAAAGCCACGCTGTGATCTTGCCGTGATTTCTGCAGCGGCATTGCGTTTGGCAATCCGTTTACAATGCGGATTACGACCGACCGGTAGCTTTTCAATACGAATTGCGCGCTTAAGATTCAATTCCGTATAGAAAAACTACTTCACGCACCTCGCCCTTTGATTCGACAGTCGTAATGCGCATCGCAAATGGATGGCCAAACGTAATGCCGCTGTTGGTCTAATTTGGGCTATCTCTGGGAAATTCACAAATATCTACGTGAAGAAGAAGATAAGTGAGAGTTCCGGAGCCCTTTTCCTCCAAATCAAGGAAGCAGTGAACGTCATTTGGCCTACCTTCTTTTATTTGTCTTTTCGAACCTTACCTACTTTTTAGGGTTCCGAAGTCCACAAGGAACCCTTATAGTTTCGCCATGTCCGTCCGTCCGTCCGTCCGTCCGTCCGTCTGTCCGCACTATTGCTCGGAGATGCTTAGGTCTAGAGAGCTGTAATTTGGCATGAATATGCATATTAGTTACGCTGACAAAGTGGTACAATAAAATTTTGAAATATATTTTTTTATAGGGTACCTCCCCTACTCGTAAAGTGGGGATGTAATTTTTTTTCTTGCGTACCCCATGGTGCGTCATATCGTTGAATAGGTCTTAAAAAAATATTGTGGGTTTGTTAAAACGATTTTTTGATTAAGTGATGCGTTTGTGAAATATTAAGCTTTAAAGTGCTATTTTTTGTTAGAGTCACGTGTCCCCCCCCCCCCCCCTGCCAGCTAAATGGTGGTATTTGGATGGCTGAAAAAAATCACGGTTGTGGCATATATAACGTAGTTGAAAGGAAAACTATCAGAGCTAAGTAGGCTGTACAAACTTACGAGTAATAGTCGACCAACTTATAATGATGTTTTTTCTCGAGCGGCAGGGGCGTCGGGCGGGCACGTCATACCACGGGCTAGCTAGAAGTCTTAGAAAGGTACTGTGGGCATCCTCAACTTCGGAACCCTATAATTTGCGCGTGGCCCAACACGCACTTGGCCGGTTTTTTATCCTAAAACGGTAATAGTAGGTAGTTATATTTCTATTAACACACATTTATTACTATTACGATTACGACACATGGGAGATTCCATTATCATGGTACCTACTACTATAAGTCTTTAATAAAGAATGTCAACACATTCCTTGGCTCTCGCCGAGACAAACTCCACCTTATCAAGCAAGCAATAGATAACATTACACAGTTGCAGAGCATAGCGATAAAAATAAAAGGTAAACAAGTAAGTATTGTTTCATTAAACTTCAACACGAGCACTCGGGTGGACGTATCGCGATGGCGGAGAAAATAGCAGTTGTGACCGGCGCGAACAAAGGCCTAGGATTCTCTGTGGTCAAAGGATTGTGCCAGAAATTCAACGGAGTGGTCTACCTAACAGCCAGAGACGAAACTCGAGGTAAACAAGCCGTGGAAAAACTGGAAAAGCTCGGCTACAAACCAAAATTCCACAAACTCGACGTAAGCAACGAATTCAGCGTCAAAATATTCGCAGACTTTTTAAAAAAAGAACACGGGGGCTTGGATATTTTAATCAATAATGCCGCCAATTTTAGAATGGGACCAAATCTATCCGACGTACGAAGCCGCTAAAAAAAACATCGAAGTAAACTACAAAAGTTTGTTGACCGTAGAACAATACCTCTTCCCTTTACTAAGAGATGGCGCTAGAGTCGTCAACGTATCCAGCGCTTGCGGACATCTTTCAAACCTGAAAAATAAGAAATGGTTAGAGAGATTACAGGACAAGGATCTGACCACGGAACAAGTTAATCATTTCGTCAATGAATACTTGGATAGTGTTAAAAACGGTACGTTTAAAAAAGAGGATTTCGCTGATGAAGGTAAGCACGCGGAGCATAGGGTGTCAAAGATAGCTGTAACTGCTTTGACAATGATACAGCAGAAGAAATATTACGATAGGAACATTTCTATCAACGCGGTGCATCCTGGACATGTGAAGACGGACATGGCTCGAGGTGGAGGAGAGTTGGACCCTGATGAAGCTGCGAAGAACGTTCTATATCTTGCGCTAGACGCATCTCCAAACTTAAAGGGTACTTTTATGTGGCATGACGGCAAGTTGGTCGATTGGTTTGACATCGACGGGGATTATTACTACAAATGCGAGTGATGAATTAAAAATGAAATAAAAAGTCAGTAACCTAATAACAACGATCGTGGTTTTATTTGATAGCCTCTGTATGAAAAAATGATGGTCTTCCAATTTCAGTGCCAAATCTTCATATATTCTATGAATTATTATTTTTTTTATTTATTTATTTATTTATTTTTTTTATTTTTTTTATTTTTTATTGTCTCAAACTTTCGCGATACACACTCATATTAAACACACTATTATCGGGACTTAATCGCGTAAAAACTATTTGTATTTTACCTCGACGTTTCGGCCGCGATGCAGCGGCCGTGGTCACGAGAAGACTGAAGTGACGGTATCAGCATATTTTTCTTGTCGCGCGGGTGGTTCGAACTACCCGCACTTGATTTTTATTAATGTCACTAGGGATGTCAACAGGCCGGCACACAACACTAACAATGTCCGTAGATTTATCCGAAGGGGTATCTCGTCGCTTACACTTGCTAATCACTGGATTCCACGACGTCGATAACTTGAAACCATCCTCCCTATTGAAGTTAGGATGTTTTTTGATTTCCACCGCTTCGCGTACCATTCTTGAGTAGAAATGACGTTCAGTGGAAAGAATTTTGGGTTTATGTAATTCTATCCAGTGATTTGGTCCCGATTCCAGCAAATGCTCAGCAACGGCAGATTTATTCACCTGGCGATTCTTAACCGCTGCGATATGTCCTTTGACCCTTTCCGCGATGGTCCGCTTCGTCTGACCTATATAGGAACTACCGCAACTGCAGTCTATCTTATACACGCCTGGCGCCTGATAGGGAATGACATCCTTTGGCGTTCTCACCCGTTCTGCTACTCTAGATAACGGCATATATACAGTCTTTATGGAGAATTTGTTCAATACTGTTCCAACTTTGTCCGTCACCCCTTTCACATACGGTAAGTACGCACATTGCCTAGGCACATCAGGACACTTTCCCCTCCTTTTCCTTCTGGACTGCCGTGCCCTCACCACATACCCATTCAACCTCAGTACAAATAGTTTTTACGCGATTAAGTCCCGATAATAGTGTGTTTAATAAGAACTTTATTGTTTTTCTACAGCGCCATCTCTTCAAGTATTTCGAAACAATCTACCCAAGTATTAAACTCAAGTGAACACAGGCGTAGAACGGAACGTCTATGGGTGCGTTCCGTAACGCGCTCACAGCACTTCTTTAGAGCGCATTTCGGGACACTGTGAGCATGCTCACAGCGCTCAGGAAATTGATGACGTCTACGAAGACGTCATCGATCGACGCTCACGGTGCTCACGCTGTGGGGCATGGGCGCTGTGAGCACAAACGTCAAAGTGACATTTGACTATACGTTTGACAGGACATGATTCCCTATTTAAAAAAAAATGACAGTTACTAATGTTGGCGCCGTGAGCGTGCTTATGATCATTCCGATTCAAAAACGCGCTCGCACGGTCGTGAGCGTGACAATCAATTCGGGACACTTATGAGCGTTGTGAACGCTGTGAGCGCTTTGAGCGCGATACGGAACACACCCATTGTTTGTCTACAGCGCCATCTCTTCAAGTATTTCGAAACAATCTACCCAAGTATTAAACTCAAGTGAACACAGGCGTAGAACGGAACATCTGCATCTTGACATTGACAGCTGTCGTAAATTGACAGATGACCGTGTGTATGACAGATTCGAACACTCCTGTATTCCGTTGTGATTCCGTTCATGGGTGTGCTTTTTGGTATTCTTATATCAATTCCATCCAATTTTCTATATCGTGAATTAAACCAAGAAAACCTCAAAACTGTGAATAAAAACGTCCTCAAATCGGCTCAAGGAAACTGCAATTTTACACACTTCTACATCGATTTATAAAAGGTAAGTGCATCACATTTTGTTTAAAATTACCGCATATATGTTGTGGAAATTGGAATATACAACCAATACGTATTACGTGAGACTACGTAAACAAATTAGTGCATTTGTATTTACTTGAGAGATGGGTGTGTTGACGCGACAGTAGCGTGGTTATGCACTAAAATAGATTCAAGTTTAACACCTTGACCTAACTGTATTGAAACATTGGTATTCCGACTGCAGTATTGCGCAGACCTAGTTTTTTCCAAATTCGAAAGTGTTAGAACATTGGGTCGATTTATTTTTAAATGCAGTGCAGTGTGTATTTCTAGAGTGCCAGTGTTTTTCATGAAAGTGAATAAAACCTTGTTAGTAGAGTAGAAATTTGCGCGCGCTGGTTGCTTTAAAACCATTCAAAAATCTTTCTTTTTTTTTGTCTAATTAGATACTCGTTTTCCAAATAGTTATTAATTATAATTAAACATTAGTAAACACAGTGTTAAATTGATTTGAAATGGATACTTTTTCTTATCTCAAGGTTATTCACATTTAGACACAGTATCAATCATTCAAGGGATTACCGTGATGTGACGCTGTCAGTCGTTTGGATGTGCAAACTCTTCCGCTTGTTACCATAAAATTCTAATGGAATTCAGCAAGGATAAAAGAAAATCATTAAACAGTTAAATTATACAATGATGTATAAATTCACAAGTAAAAAAAAAAGTGATTTAATATTCGATTTTGTCACCAGTGTTGTATTAAAATAAACTGTTGGAAAGTCCCCATACAGTTCACTGATATTCTTGCAGAGTGTGTACAATAGTCCAGTTGTCATACACACATTAGTCCTTCACTTTTATCTTAACAATATCAATACCTACACTTAATACATTTCCATCAATAAATAGTTTATAAAGAGACCATTATTTTTAATAAAAGAACCAATGATTACCTAACTAGATAATGAACGACTTTCTTTAAAGTTAATCGTTTAACAAAGTATGCACTAACAGGCACAAATGAAAACATGTCAAAGAAATATCAGCACTGGCTGGTTACTGGAACTAGTCAATAAAAAAAAAGTCAACTTCAAGATTTTCATCTTGGAAACTGTGTAATCACTGAGCTGTATGCTATCAAACTGCAAATAAGGTCAGTGATAAGAGGAGGTCTGTGCCCAGCAGTGGGCCCTAAATAGGCTGTTGTAGTAGTAAGGCCAGTTTCCATGAAACCAGCCACAGAACGCTAGAACTTTTACTTTGCATAACCTAGGCCTGTGCAACCAAAAGCATGACATACAATACAATATGAAGTGCATTTATGTAGTCTTGAAAAAGGCTTGAAAAAGCACTTTCAATTAGTTTCATATCATTATTAAGAGGGTTTATCCCGAAAGTTGCCAACGTCGCATATAGCTGTCAAATGTTTCGCTGTTTTTATAAATTTCTCAATATTACTGAATTAAATAAGAAGTTATCATTCTGTGGTTGAATGACGCGTCTCGTTTTATATTTGTTGGTTAGGCATTCAAATGATAAGATTAAATTAAAATGCATGGAAAATGCGATGGAAAGTTTTCAAAAGATAGTACTTCCATAATCCTAAAAATTTCGTGTTCCTATGAAAATTGTTGCAATCCATAGTTCTGGTAATGTTTTATTCAACCATAGAGCGATTCATGTTTTCATTCAGTAATATTCAGAAATTAATGAAAACAGCGAAATATTTGACAGTTATTTGCGACGTTGCCAACTTTCGGAGTAAACCCTTTTAAATTCTAATCAATTTTGTAGTTCGGGTGTGAAAGTCCACTTCAAAGTAAAAATGTGGTCTTGCACTAATTAGGCGGTATTTTGTAAGAAATTTGGAGACAATAGGCCGCTTAGGGTAGGTTGATTCAAACTGTTCTTTAAAGTTCACATTAAATATTTTACTATGGGACAAAATGACATTTCTGTATGGAATGACAGCTCGGCGGCCATTTTTAACGACCAGGACTCCATCAACTATGCTTGAATCAACCAACTCTTAGTGGCTGTCAATAATAAAAAAAAAAATCAAATAGGCCACATCTGGGCACGTTTACACGTCATTTTTAAGTGAATTTAACAGAAATTAATTTACCAGCGCCGCAACAAACTCAGCAGAAAATCTTTTTTCAAAATTTAAACATACAGAATCACACTACATTACATTAATATGTATAAAAATACATATTTGGTACATACTAAAATTACATTTAAGGGATGTATAGTCCCTAACTTAAACTTAGTTTAAATCTAAGTTTCAAACGTAAAACTTAAGTCACCAGTGCAAGTTAGCGATGTGATTGTGTGTGTAACCGGCGAGATGTGTGCAGTCCGCGCGATGGCGTCTTTCGCTGCGCAGGCGGCGTTGCGCTCGCGCTGGTCGTCGCTCATCGAGTCGACGAGCGTCGACGTGCCCGGAGAGGTCACGGACGGCGTCCGCTCCGTCGTCGGCTGGCTGAAGCAGGCACGGGATTACGTAGACAGACTCAGTGGCAGATCTAGGAGACGCTGATAGTAGGAGATACTAGGCTGCGGCGAGCGATTTTTGAAGTGAAAACTTCTTTAGCGGCGCTGTGTAGACATAGACATAGACATTTATTTCTCAATATCAAATTACAGCATATTTTACATGTCAAAATAAGAGAATTTCACATTGAGATCGTATTGTACTTTTTGTTATGGGGAAAAGATGTTAAACTCGCGACAGATCACGTGACCGTAAGATGGACATGTGACCTGATCGGAAAACTGTTACAATGTCATTGAAGCCAGTAGACCGCCGGCGCGGCGTAGGAGAGGAAGTATCCCCCTCTTCTACAACGTTATTCAAGTTTTCACTTCTGCCCGTTGTTTTTTTTTTATATCATTGTTATAGCCAAACGAGTGCACAGCCCACCTGATGGTAAGTGGTCACTGCGGCCCATGAACACAGAAATCCTATGATCCCCCATTAAGAAACCATAAGATCTCGAATGCGTTGCCTACCTTGAGGCCTAAGATGGAATGCCTCTGTGCCAGAAATTTCACCGGCTGCCATTTAAAGAGTCAGCGCACGAGAAATCCGCTAGGGGCGCTAGTTGCGTTGGTGTCGGCCAAGCCAAGTCACCCATTGGCCATTTAGCGCGGTTTGACACAACGCTCCAATCAGCGCCTAGAACTCAGTCTCCAATACCAGTGGCGCCCTGATGAGAACAAAAACGGTGGCCTTCATTAAGCGATGGTCGCGACCCTTAATTTAAAAAAAATTATGTCCTGTGTTAAACAGCCAGTATCCTAGATACGCCACTGATGATGATCTGACGATAAATCGATGTAGCATGATAGATGTGTGTAAAAGCTGTCGGTCGTAGTAATGGTTTCGTAACTTAAAATATATTTAGTGTTATAGCTTTGTATCTTTGATGTTCTTTTTTTTTTCAGTACATGCAAGCTTACAGTTTACACCAAATTACTTCCACGCTAAACATTAATATAAAAAATTGGAAAAAGGAGCATTTATGTCAAAAATATTAGATTACCTACAGATTTATTTATTGAATTCATTTGCAATTTACAGATCATTCCATTATATTACAAACTTAATTAAATTACAATTATTAAATCATAAAATTAAAATTAAATGACAAACATTCGTTTACATTCATTCGTTATAATACTTATAATTATACAAATGTCAACATGAGATAAGAAATATGAATAAATTACTACTAGAACGGTTTTAGTTAATACCATTGATGTATAAATCGATGAGGTGGAGGTGGCCTAATAATTGTTGAAGCAACCTGAAAAGGCATTGTCAATCAAAAGGGCCGTTTCGCGATTTCAGCGCGACGTTAGCGTTAGTGCGACTATTTTGCCGACTCTAGCTCGATAATCGTGATATTCGCAATATTTTAGCGCTTCGGTCCGGCCACAACTTCGCGCGACAGCGGGAGCGGCGGGCGTTTTACTGACATGCGCGCGACAGTTGGTCGCCCGCTGTCAAACGCTCGCCGCTTTCGCGCGAAGTCATGGCCAAACGGTTATATTGCGACTTTCGCGCGATACTAGTCAAGCGACTTTATTATGTACTAAGCCTCTTAATACCTAAATGTCCTTAATTGCTATTCGATGTTGTTTGCATGATGCTATAGGGATGACGACAACTTTTTTTTCCTTAGTCTATCAGGAAGATTAAGGAAAAGTATTGGACACGTATTTTTTCTTTTTTCACGTAATCAAACTTATACGGAGATATATTGAGTTGAAATGTCGTGTGACGTCACGGTTAGGTACGATTTATACCTAACGGTGACGTAGTTAGTCCCCACTCTCCAACTTTAATGCGTTTTAACTTAGTCATTCTTTGTTAATTTGATAAAACAAAAAATACGTGTCTATATTTTTTATTACCTGACTGACGGACTAATTAGAATTTCGATTTCTTCACCCTGTCGTCATCCCTAATAGGTAAATAGGTAAGTCACATTTCTGTACAGATTCTTTATTATTATACTACACGCTTACTAGTGAATGTTGTTCTTGGAGTTTTATTAGCAGTTCAAGGTTTAATTAAATTTTATTGTTTTTTTAAAATATCCTTACGGTGCCAATCGCTGATTAGTGATTGCTTCGCTCACAATACTTTAGTGACCTTTAAGTTATAATTTTTAAATGTATTTTTATTATTTTTATATATGTCTCTAGTAACTGTTCTAATTTATAGCGACTAACTCAAGGTTGTAAAAGAGCTATAAACAGTGATATGTACTAAATTGTACATTCCCGGCTCGAGTCGTAAAGGTCCCTACTTCCGTGCGAACATCCATACAACGTATTATATTACCACGTCCTACTTGCTAGGGATGTCGAATAATAGTAATGGAAATTGGAAATGTACATTTTTTATATTGTGTTCGAAAGAAATAAATATAGTTAAACTATAAAGACCAATAAAAAGTAATAATAAGGGATAGTAGTGGGGGTGGGCGTAGTCTAGGCGTAGCGTCTCCTATCCTACTAATATTATAAACGCGAAAGTTTGTAAATATGGATGGATGTTTGTTACTCTTTCATGTAAAAACTACTGAATGGATTTTAATGAAACTTTACAATAATATAGCTTATACATCAGAATAACACATAGTCTACAATTTATAAAGATATTGTGTATATAAGCTACTCGAAATATTAATCCTGCGCAGACGAAGTCCCGGGCACCAGCGAGTATAATCTAAACGTGGCTGAATTTGCGTCGGTAGGCCCATTTTCTTTGAGTAACCTGCCAAAATTCATCATGTACCTACAACATGGTAGTTCGAAATATTTACACTCAATCTTATAATGAGGAAATACTTGAATTGAACGGATTGAACCTCTTAGGTTTCGTACCTCGAGCACTCTCCATTTAGACCGAAACCACACAGCGGACACGGCCTATATAAAAGCACGATTTCGCACACAATTCGAATGAAGTGTCTATGTTTGCGTGCGACGACGTCTGTGTGTGCAAGGACGTCTGTACACTTGTAAATGTGTGTGTACCACTACACGGGCCAATGATTCACATCTCCGGATGAAACAAATGACGGTAAGGGCGAGTTGGGCGCGAGTTGCGCGCCCGGCTAGATTCAGGCGGCTGATTCCGTGGCCATCCGAAACTGACAAATCTATACGTAATTGCTAAACGGACCTAGTGTGCCATCCGGTGAAGCTAGCAGCCCTAGCTGTAACCTAACAGTCGTAACCTCATCGTCGGAAGCAAATTGATACTACATTGTACGACCTTGGTCCGGGGCAATTTCGCACTTTGCTCTTCCCAATGCAAGAGCTCGGTTAAAAATAGGCCCAGCTATCTTTTCGACGTGTTTACATTACACTGATAGATTTAAAAACAATTGATAGTGTTCAAAAAACCCCTCACTGCTGTTTCATTGCTGGTTCAACATTTCACCATTCGGCAGCATCAGGTCTCTAAGGAATCAAACTAAACTTATAACATAAAATAGCGTAGTTTTTTGGGACATTTTTTAAATTAGTGACCCCGTAATTTAGTGCTAGGGTCCTTGAGCAGGATTTCCCGAAATTCCCACGGAAACGAGAAAAAATGGATTTTACATGTTAATGCTCCTGCGCATACGAACGAAGTCGATTGCAAAAGCTAGTAAACAATAATTTGCTATCATCAATAACAACATAAGTCAAAATGAATACCTTCACTAAAAGTATCTCTACCAATTATTATTGGGTCAGACTCTGATATTTAATTATCAGGCACAATGTGGAATAACACTGACAAAATGAGATCATTAGTTTTGACATGACTAAAAATCTGCGAAGTGTATTCCAAATTGTCTTCTCCATTCGTGAGAGGTAACCTAAATTGTTTTGTATAGCATCCTTTGATTTTGTAATTTGAGTAAAATCCGTATGAAATTTCAATCATAAATCTTGAAGGTATAATTTTTTTTGCTACTTTTAAGTGTATCTACTTATTAGAATTAAGAGATACTTACCTAAATAAGTACTTAGATGTAATTGTTTTTATTTCGTAGAAGCTTTGTACTGTCATCCAAGTATTGTGTTTCCCAAGTTGATCCTAACTGGGTGAGGCTCACATAATGTGCCGTCATACACTGACTTGTAGTATAATGTAATTGTACCATCATGGCCTTACAAGTTCTCGCGTGTGATGGCACAATTTAGTGAGCATCATCTAACTTTAATTGATGAGCCACTTGCCACCCTTCGTAACTTAACCGGGTAATGCAAATCACGACGTACGCATAATTAAAAATTAAAAAAAATATATTGAAAATTGTTTATTGGTTAGGTACACGTATCGTATGGAGTGTGTAATGTGTCTTGGTAAGGAGCGCAATCTTATATGGCGAACCAGTTGAAAACGTGTCCAGCGGATTTGATAAGCAACAAAACAAAACACACTCTCCTCACAACCGTTTTCGCTGCGATTTCGCCTCAGCAGAGCCATCTGAAGGCGCTACTGCAGACTATCCACCTAGGTGGCTTGACTGGCGTGGCGACCGCAGCGCCCCCAATCTACTCGATTTGGTGTCCACTTTTGGAACTATAAAGATTGCGCTCCTTTACTTCAACCCTCCATAGTTACACGTTTTAAATAACAGTGAGTAAGGTAGTGATCTCCCTTTAGTATGACAATACTTGTGGCGGGCGATCTCGCTCGCTTTAATACTACTAAATTTCTAGTCTTCTAATTTTAATTTTACGTCACAAAGTGGCTTATGGCTTATCAAATAAAAGCCCGGTCACTGCACAAGTAGTAACAAGTTGGTTGTTGTGTGCAGGCGTCCCTCGAGGTGCGTCAGGTGGGGCGGCGGGCCGTGAGCTCGCTGGCGGGCCGCGGCATGGAGGACGTGGTGATCGTGCACTACAATGACGTGTACAACATCGAGCCGACGACCAGTGAGTGCCAACAACTCGACACGACCGACACGGGCCCCTATTGGAACGCATAATACACAATGGCATAACCGTCATAACGCATAACTATCAAAACACATAATCTCATAACGCATAACTCTAAACGCATAATATCAAAACGCATAAAATAATGTGACACGGGAAGGGTCGACGGAGTCCCGCTATGGTTCGGTCCTGACACAAATTGTAACCTAATCTAAACCTATTTTGCCTAGACAAACCTGTGACACGTTATTTTATGCGTTTTGATATTTTGCGTTTTGATTTTATGCGTTTTGATGTTATGCGTTTTGTCATTATGCGTTTTGA
This sequence comes from Aethes cnicana, assembly GCA_963971205.1. NCBI lineage: Eukaryota > Metazoa > Arthropoda > Insecta > Lepidoptera > Tortricidae > Aethes > Aethes cnicana. The sequence goes on from OZ020293.1 coordinate 10,445,493, forward strand.
TGTTATGCGTTTTGATTTTATACGTTTTGATTTTATATGCGTTCTGACATTGTGTTTTAATTTTATGCGTTATAACATTATCACACACATCGCACTGGACCCGCGTGGGGACTATAGCTATAGTCCAATCCCGCTTGTGCCCAGCAGTGGGTCGTAAATAGACTGTAGTGGCGGTGGGTGATTCATTCTGAGCTGATTGACAGCTGAGATTTTCCCTCTATCTACAATCTGAGGAGTTCTACATGTACCTAGTAAGTGAAGTCGCTGTGAAGTCTGTATGTACATATATTGCCGACATATCTTATTCTTTAGGAAAGGTATCCACCAGAATACCAGCAGTACATATCTTCTATCTCACACATGGTACAAACTTCAGTAAAAAATTCTTTTAGAAACGGAGCCTATCGGAGGCGCGCTACGATTCAGTACGGCAGTGAAGGCGCTGCAGCATCAGAACCCTCTAGTCCTGTTCAGCGGAGATGCCTTCTCACCTAGTATGTGTAAGTGTGCCTTGAAAAATAAAGACTGACTTATTAACTCGACTTAGAAACTAAATAATAATAATAAATTTATTCAGTAAGTAAGCTTACAATATAACATTAAATACACTAGGCGTTATGATATCTTAATTTACTGACATAGGTATAATAAAGTAATCTAAACGCGGCGAAAACATTACCTCTGTCTGTGCCTGAGCTAGGAAAATCCTGTATTTCAACTGTATTTTAATATCTTGTTGAAAAATTAATAAAGCATTTTTGATTTTGATTTGATAAGCAAACTTCACTTATGATCAAAGAGATTTTCTGGTGAAAGTGAATAGTAGAAATATAAGTTTATTTTATTTTATTTTCAGTAAGCACGTACACAAAAGGCGAGCAAATGGTGCCCGTATTAAACGAGATAGGAACACATTGTGCTGTGTTCGGAAACCATGATTTCGGTAAGTTTATAAACCGACCTACCTCAATTAAGTAGTCAATCTTCCTGGAAATTTTAATGGGCATCGCACAGCCAAATATATCTATGCACTTTTTATGCCTGTACTGTATATTCTAAATCCAGTTTATTGCATTCCATAATTGTTTCTCTATTTTCTGTCCGCGTTTTGATGGCGTCATAAGACGTGGCATTTGTTTTCCCCTATGGGTGATCAAACTAGGGGGATTCGTTTAAGATGCATGTAAATTAATTTCAGATTTCGGTCTAGAAGTACTATCAGGTCTGGTGGCGCAGTGCAGCTTTCCCTGGCTTATGTCAAACGTTATTGACAATGAAACTGGTCGTCCTCTGGGAGACGGTCGTATCACACACGCCCTCGTGTGCAATGGACATAAGATCGGACTCATCGGGCTCGTGGAACAGGTATTTGTACTGGTTTGCCCTCTTGGAACAGGTGTTTTGACTGGTTTTGGTCTTTTGGAACAGGTACTTAGAGTATTTTCACTAGTGCGGCAGGAACTATGCATGTATGTGGAAAAGTATGATTGGTGTAGACTTTTCGGGATCATTTATATACTGGACTGAATTTCTCACTTGTTTTATTACCTGGTTAGCTTAAGTCTATTATATTGAATGTGGATTTTCTTTGACAGGAATGGTTAGAGACTCTAGCAACAATAAACCCCGAAGAAGTGACCTTCATAGACTTTCTGCAAGCAGGCGCAAAGCTTTCGGAGCAACTTAAACAAGAAGTAAGTTAATGCCTGAATTCTGAAATTATTGACAGTAAAAAAAACATTTTGTTTTTTTCTATGTGAACCTAAGAACTCTTTGAAATTGTATTGGGGCCAGAAAACTCAAATGGTGGCCACATCCCAAGCGTGGTGTCTTCAACAATATGTAACGAACGACAATCTGTCGAAGGAATCAAACATCCTGGTATAGATTTCGTTGGACCTTCTTTTTTAACGTAGTGTTTGGGATGCTTGTGTTTCAGCGGTGTTCAACTAATCTGGGGCCTTATTCGAATCCATACATAGGGATATAGGATTTCCCATATCCCAAGTAAGGATAGGCAGTCTCCCAATGAGAGCAAATTACTCGAACATACTATACAATTCCAAGAATCGCAATTCACACGTTCACGATTGGACTGCGCGGGGTCAGCTATATCACTTTACGCGCCGAACGACGTTTGGACTTTGTGATCACTCACTCACTTAGCAGTCACTTTCGACGTCTCGAATAACATGTTTAACCGAGAATCCTTTTCCCGTTCCTAAAGAATCACTGCGTGGACTCGAATAGACGTCCTGGTAATGATGATAACCGTTTTGTCTCCAGGGCTGTGAGTACGTGATAGCCCTAACACACATGAGGACTCCGAACGACATCAAACTAGCTGAAAGCGATACAAAAATCGATCTAATTCTTGGAGGACATGACCATGTATATGAAGTTTTAGAGGTGAGTATTTACATGTCTAGTCTAACAAGTCTAGTTCCACCTTTTTACTGTGGTGCTACCAACTCTTAAGTCCTGATCTGAAACTAACACACAAACTATGTAAACAAATCTTGCAAGCTACCCACTCCTAGTTATCGTGTCATGATGAAACTTGGCAAGTAAGATGAAACATTGTCTCAAACTTTCGCGATACACACTCATATTAAACACACTATCACCGGGACTTAATCGCGTAAAAACTATTTATATTTTACCTCGACGTTTCGGCCGCGATGCAGGCCGTGGTCACGAGAAGACGGAAGTGACGTCCCGTTAATAGTGTGTTTAATATAATTAAGATGAAACTTGGCAAGTATATGAAGATCGGATGACAATACAATAATAGGGCGCACCGCCTACCAACCTAGTTTGTTTTTCTTCATCTCCACTATCCAAAGGTTGTCTGGTAGAGATCGCTATTAAGCGATAAGACCGCCTGCTGTATGCCATACCTTTTTGTGTAATTACATTATGTCTACTGTTCCTTGATTGTGTGGTGTTCAATAAAGTATATTGTATTGTGTATTGTATTGTATAGGGTACCACCGAGCTGATCTGATGATGGAGACATCATTTATTGCCAAACCATGGTGTTGGTATCTTGTAATACCAAAAGTTCCTTATGCACTAACATGGACCCTGCTAGGGTGCAGCAAAATATTAAAATTAGACCTTAAAATCAAGGTGTGTTTGAGTTTCCGGAAATCCTCTCTCACAAGGAACCTACATGACAAACTACAGCTCTCTATGACCAGTAGTTTCGACACTGCATTGATCGATCAGTCAGCCAGCCTCTTTGTTTCTAATAAATGTTCTTTTACAGATAAACAACAAATACGTAGTGAAAAGCGGCACAGACTTCCGTCAGTTCTCCAAAATCAGCGTGAGCTTCGGCCCCGAGGGTCCCAAGGCTCATATAGTGGACGTCCCGGTCACGAGCGCGTATGCCGAAGACGCTGTTCTTAAAGCCAAGACTGATAAGTACTCTGGTAAGTTCACAGAGACGACAGGTTTAGTTCAGTTGGGGTGACCAGGGGCCGTATACCTGGCGCAAAAGGGACTTCTTTGAGGTGCTATAGGGAACGTCAAAGCGAACGTAAAATTGATCTTTAAATCTAACTACTTAGCCACTATCTCTAAACATTTGTGATTATTATTATTATTTTTAGTTATACATATTTAGATAAGTACTGTCATTAATTAATATTTTCATTAATTTTTGTACCTTTCAAACTTTGTGTGATGAACACGAATGTTTGTACTCGAGTCATGGATGTTTAGTATTTATATATGTATGTATTTCTCTATATAAGTATTTATATCGTTGTCTAGCACCCATAGTACAAGCTTTGCTTAGTTTGGGGCTAGGTCAATATGTGTGAAATGTCCCAAGATATTTATTATTTATTTATATAAGACCATCTCTAAGATTTCAGTAGGGACTATACATCCCTTAAATGTAATTTTGGTATGTAGAACGCTATAACCAAATACCATGCGGCAGAAGTCGCAGGCAGAATCTTGTTCTTTATCAAACTATCAATCAAGAATAATGGCAATGAAAGTATCTTAGAAGCTTAAAAGCAATATGGATGACTAGTTTCTATCCGCGTGGAATTCGATTATCGCGTCCCCGCGGGAACAATGCGTTTTTTTTTTCGAGAAAAAAGAAATCTAGTCCTTCTCCGGGATTCCAACTATCTCCATACCAGATTTCATCCAAATCGATCCAGTAGTTGAAGCGTGAAGAGTTGACAGAGTTAGGTACTTTCGCATTTATAATATTAAGTATGGATATGTATTCTACTTCCCAGCCATGATCGAGGGTAAGATGGACGAAGTCCTGGGCAAGTTCTGCGTGCCTCTAGAGGGACGGTTCTCGTGCATCCGCCGCCAGGAGTGCAACCTTGGCAACTGGGTCTGTGACGTGGTGCTGGCGGCCACTGGAGCTGACCTGGTCATCCTCAACTCAGGGACCTTTCGATCAGACCAGGTGAGTCCCGAAACTGAAGAAGAAATTACTGGGGCATAGAGGAATTCCATCTTAGACATTAAGGTTGGCAACGCATTAGAAGAGTTATGATTTGTTTGAATCCATGGGCCGTAGAGATCGCTTATCACCAGGTGGTATGTCTACCCGTTCGCCTAATAGGTATCGATAACATAAAAAAGATGTTGGAAAACTGCGGGCGCCATTTTGTGACATGACATGATATTCAACTTCAGTTCTTTTTGCTTCGACCAGGTTCGTTCTAGAACTCTCTAGATATTTTTGGATCCATCTGAATGATTCTGGGTCCTTTTTAGATGAGCCTGAATCCCGCTATGTGGTTCTGGATTTATTTAAGTGATGATTTAAGATCCTTCTAATGGGTTCAAGACCATTCTAGATGACTGGACCCTTCTGGATGATTCTAGGTCTCAATGGGTGTCAAATCTGTGTTAGTATCTACATTATATACCTACTTTTGAATATAACTCTTCAGTCTGCAATCTCAAGCAATGGGTCTAGGAAGCGCTGGTAAATTCTTTTTCTGACGTGTAAAAGTGCCCCTATGTGGCCAATTTGCTGAATACTGAGGGGCTAACAGACAACTTAGAAAAGTCGAAAAGCTTAGAAAGGGACCGGGAAAAAAGACCTTAACGGGACCGCAGGATGTAACAGAACAGACTGCTTTAAGCTGTATGTTACATCACAAATATTTTAGATTTCTTAAGGAATAGATAAAGTCTTCTTATTATTATTTGAATACTAGCTTCTCCCCGCAACATCGCCTGCGAGGAAATCGGATGTCGCGCTTCCGCGGGAACTATGCGTTTTTCCGGGATGAAAAGTACCATATGTTTTTTTCTCGGGACTTCAACTATTTCCATTTCAAATTTCATCCAAATTGTTTCAGCGGATGAGGCGTGAAGAGGTGACAGACAGTCAGGTAGACAGACGGATCGACCGACAGACAGAGTTACTTTCGCATTTATAATATTAATATGGATTTGTAGTTTAGTTAACTTGAGTCGAGACTTCCACCACCTCCACAGCAGACTCAGAGTGATTCGAGACTTCGCGCGCGTTTTGAATTGCCTTTCGGATGCGTGCAGGTTTCTTTACGATGTTTACTTTCATCGAAGAGCGAGATGGCCCTTCTGTTGGCCTCATGAAGTTGAATTGTGCACATAAGTGGTACTTGAGGAGCAGACCGGAAAAGAGTCTATGATCTTCTGCATGAGAGGTGGAAGGACGAACTACTGGGATACTATGACTTATTGATATTGCTTATGTGGAGTTCGGAAGACTTGATTGCGCGGAAATCTTGCATTTTCCAAGGATGGAAAATAGTCTATGTTACTCTCAGAGTTCTCAGGTATATTTATACCAAGTTTCATTAAAATCTGTTCAGCCATTTTGGCGTAAATTAACGAGGCGAACGCGGCGAACGGAGCGAACGCGGCGAACGAAGCGAACGCAGCGAACGGAACGGTTTCTCTCAAATACGCGGATACTTTACATTTTCCAAGGATGAGCTATAGTCTATGTTACTCTCGGGGTTCCAAAGTATATTTATACCAAGTTTCATTAAAATCTGTACAGCCATTTCGGCGTAATTTAACAAGGCGAACGAAGCGAACGCGGCGAACGAGGCGAACGTGGCGAACGGAGCGAATGCGGCGAATGAAGCGAACGCAGCGAACGGAACGGTTTCTCTTGATTACGCAGATTCTCTACATTTTCCAAGGATGAGCTATAGTCTATGGTTCACCCAGGGTTCGGAGGTATATATGTCGGAGAATAACCTTCGGTGCCCGATATTTTTAATTAGATTTATCAATCAGTGCGCACGCCCGGCGCAGGCGACGACCGAGGGCTACTCTGAAGCCACAAAGTCCCCTCACCCCGGGGAACCCTGATCGTCGCTCTACTGACTGACAGTTCATGATATGACGTCACTCCAATTTGACAGCCAGGCAGGGATGCCAATACTCGTTTAGTGGCCAGATTAATAAAATCGTAAATACTCTAACACGGCCATACTGACAATCAACGCGCTCTCGCGTTGATAATTTCATTAATCAAAATAAGTCTTCGCACATAAAAATGATATGAGTCAAATTCGTGTGAGCGTTCTTCGTCATAATTTAGATTCCCGGAATAGCTCAATATAACTGATCATTTTCCTTGACTTTTAAACCAAACAGTACATAAACAGTACCATAATCCAAATCTAGTAAACATAATTTTAACTCCAATGAGTATAAAACAGTCTTTTATCGTATGAAAAACTGAATAACAAAACATTTTACTTTTATTTTATGAATTCCATTGCTTTATCTCGATGCAATAAATGAGATTGATGATATCAGCAAACAGTTTTTGCAATTGGATACTGGTAAAGCGTTGTCGCATTCAGCCATATTTTTCTCAGGAACAAATTGTTACATGTCGTCTAGTAGCATACCAAAGAAACCATAACCTGTTTATCATAAAAGCAACACGTAGGTTTTTTTTTTAGGTAATCCTTTTTCCCATTATTATGTTCAGTAACTCAACGTCATACGTTTTATTTTATCTCGCTTATCATACTTAGGTAAACAGTAACCAACAATACCTTGTACACGAACACATAGGTACAATAAATCACATATCATACCGAGGTGGAGCATCCTAGCTTTCAACCACAATCGGTGCATTAACTAAGAATCACATAGGATACTAAAGTAAAGCATACTGATTTTCAACCATAATTTGTTCATTAACGAATAATCAGGTAGCATCAGAGGATTCAGAGGTAAAGCATCCTAGCTTTGAACCATAATGTGTTCATTTGAAAAGATAACGCTTATAAACTACTGGACGAAAATAAAAAATCCAGAGCCTCAATGGTATTTTTTTTTCGACTTTCCACTGGCAAAGCATCCAAAGCTTTCAACCAATATCATTATAACACATGGTACAGATAAATCGTATAGAGCCTTCAAACAATAGTCCATGATAAAACAATGTCCAAGCAAAGCGTACAAAGCTTTCAGCCAAGATTATCCACGACAACTTGCGGTCGAGGACATACAGAGCTTTCAACCTATGGTCTAGGTAAAGCGTACAGAGCTTTCAGCCAATAATCCATGACAACACATGGTCTGGGCAAAGCGTACATAGCTTTCAACTTATAATCCATGACAACACATGGTCCAGGCAAAGCGTACAGAGCTTTCAGCCAATAATACACGATACCACAGCGTTATAGCTTTCAGCTGATCGTACAAGGCAAAGTAATTGTCAACCGTAACCAATCAAACCCAAATATTGAAGTTGTTTGTTCAATAAACCGATCACATAGATCCCGATGTATTCACTCATACTTGCTAGTTATAAAATCACGAGAGTTTCAAAAGGAGCTAATGGTGAGAGGAAGCGTCACATACCATTTTCGAAAATTATCTTGTAACTTTAATTTTGAGTCTTCTTTTCACTTCCTCTGTTATTATTTTGTGACCATTAAACTAAGCAGTAAACGGTTCGCATAACTATGAAATGTTACTCTTCAAATTCTGAGAACACATCCATTATTCAAATACGAGGTGAGTCATCATATAAATTCATTGAATCTTAAGACTTGTAAGGTGAGTATACTTGTTCCCAAAACACTACAACAAAGGCGCTAGTGTTTATCACTAACAACTTGAACAAGCGACGAGAATTATTTCTTTTATAAAATACTTAGCGTGCGGAATTAAACACCTCTTCTTTATTTTATTTTTTATTGAAATATTACCTTCCGACTTCCATAAAGATAGTATTTATTTGATCTTCATTCATATGAGTATTGCGTTCATTATTTATCAAAGTATGAAAATATTGTAACACGGTACGGTACAATGGTAGTGGTCAATAACTAACTCATAAGAATACAAGATAAACAATCACATTCTTGCAATATAACGCTACAACTAAGTTGTAGCTCATAATCAAAATAAAACTCAACGGCCTATACGTAGCATGAAATGATACACTTTTATAAACCAAAAAGTGCGTACTGGTATGTTACAAAGTAACCGAAGTAGTCTTTGAAACACAGTACCTGTGTGAGAGCGGGAAGTAATTAAATTCATTTGGTCTTTAATAAAGATTGGGGATACAATGCTGGCAGTTCATTACGATGCAAGTCATCCTTTATTTAAGTGGTAAAACAAATGATGTTAGATACTAGGTTCCATCTCATTGAAACATTCAACAGTCAAAATTACATGTACGTCATTAGATTGCTTTAGCTCTTTCCAATAAAATCTGGATTTGTTATATCCCGATGACAATGACTTCATAGTCACAATATATCGTACCATGTTCTGAATCAAAATTCTGGATTCCTCAAAACAAATAAATCCAAAATTTATTTTCATCGAAAGATGATTTTAAGCTGAAGACCGCTCGTCCGTCCTTTATTTTATTTTATCCGAGATTCAGTTATCATTGTTTCTTGGATGCAAGGCATAGTACCGTGGTTTACCTTTACTCCAATTAGGGTCTAGATGTCAGTAATTTTATTTTTGCTCACATTCTTTGTCTAACTAACACGGCCAAAACAAGACCAATTCTTTTCTCAACTTTTCATTTTGGAAATCATGACGCATTCGAAAAATGGAGATTATGATCAATAAACAGTTAATCACTACGCTTAAACCATTCAGCGTTGATAATCAAAAACTTTCAATTTAGATTATTGCCAACTTTTATTCATAACTATGTAGCATGCAGTAGGAAGCAAATCCCGCAGCCGTAAGGAACAAAGATCAAACATCGTGTAGCACAGGTAAGAGTTCCAATCTCGACAAAACTTAATTACTTACATAACATTACTTTTTCTATTTTCTTTTTAACAGGCAGATATTAAAAGATGTTTGAATCATTGTGCCGATTAACAAATGTCACATTAAGTGTTGTAAAATTTAGAATTTCAGCAAGTGCCTTCATCAATTTGTTATTATTACACATAGTTCCCGTGTAAAATAGTCTTAGGCGTCTTACCGACCAACAAGGTTGAACGATAACGTTAATTTATTGTTAAATTTGGCACTTGAGACACTTGACAGTGTGTGCGACCAGTCGGAGTCGCATGCTTAGTTTTGAGCGGGTGTAACTCGAAACTCTAAATAAAGATAAACAGTGTTTTCGTTATAACTGCAGCGCGAACTATGCCAGTTTTTTTTACCGGTTGTAATGAGACACAAAAGACGGCGCATCAAACAACATCAAATTATCAAAATTTTATTCCTTAGGTCCGTACCGTATGGCACACATTCAAATACGTCAAACAGCGCTCAATAACAGCGCACACTAAAATCAACCGGAAACTGAATAGAAAATTCAAAACGCACCTGAATATCGGTATATACTACCGATACCTGAGATCACAACCGTGATCTTATCCTGCTGCATCAGCTACCTCCGGCTGGATCAATGAGCACTAACTTGTTTGCTTGCTTGTCAACAAATTCCACCATATCACAATATGAATCGAAAAGAAATTTCAAGCCCGTCTTAATATTTTCAAAAATAATTAAGACTGCACACATTTAAATCAATAAAACGAAATTTTCTTTACTAGTAAAGTAGTAACGTGTTTGTCGCATTTGTAATAAACACGACACGATATAGTATAGATCGTAACACAATAGACGGGATAAGTGGAAACTATCCCACCGCTGCTGTCGGAGAATAACCTTCGGTGCCCGATATTTTTAATTAGATTTATCAATCAGTGCGCACGCCCGGCGCAGGCGACGACCGAGGGCTACTCTGAAGCCACAAAGTCCCCTCACCCCGGGGAACCCTGATCGTCGCTCTACTGACTGACAGTTCATGATATGACGTCACTCCAATTTGACAGCCAGGCAGGGATGCCAATACTCGTTTAGTGGCCAGATTAATAAAATCGTAAATACTCTAACATATATATACCAAGTTTCATTAAAATCTGTTCAGCCATTTCGGCGTAATTTAACAAGGCGAACGAAGCGAACGAGGCGAACGTGGCGAACGGAATTTAGTATAAATAGCGGTGGATTTTGATTGACAGGAGTTAGTTTTTACTTGGTCTTCGTATGGGAAGCATCTCCCTTGTATCGTTTTAGAGTGCAGTATTTTCTTATATTTATTGTATTTCTGTGTATTAATGTGATTGTTTCAGATGGATTGATGGAGCAAGGGTTTAGCATTCAGTTCAGTTGGAACATGCCAATGTCATAACAAAATGGTTTTTGCCTTTTGTTGTTGTTTTGCATTAGGGCTGGCGTAGTCCGGGGCCTTCAGGTGGAATGGAAACTGACTGTGACAACGAAGTTCCTCCTAAAACTCATCCGTTTGAGTTCCCCAAGATGTGGCTCTTTTGGGGCATGATTGCTATGAATGATAACCATGGGTTATTATGAATCGCAACTCATGAGATCTTCCACACACGGTGGAGTACAGGACAGTATGCGGGGTCTATACAGTGATTCTCTCAACTGTACTTGCTTGCCGTGGTCCCTCTTTATCTATATATTTATTTATTCGCACAACATAAGTAGGGAATCCTGTGGCCCCTCTTCTCTCCCAACCCTCTCGGTTGCTGTGGGGGCCTAACGCCATTTCAGCGGCACAACACCGGGTGATAGTGTCAGGTTCTTTAGAGGTAACCCGAACCTCGCACCGAATAGCCTTATCTCAGCTTAGAAACTTAACATTTCACTGAGTTAAGTTACATCACACATCACACGTTTAAAAGTAAATGTGAGGCGCGACGTGACCTCTAGCTTTGTAAACATTAGCCTAGGGTATCAGGGATCTATGTGTAGGATACGGAATCTTCATTAACTACTACAATTCTTCATTAACCTAATCTTCAAAGCATAAAGGTAGTTTACCTTTTGCAGATTCTCATCTAGTGGAAAGATTTTTAACTGAGGATCAATAATATTAAATAGTAATCAAAGTTTTGGTTTATTATGATTTGTTTGTACGCAAAATAAGTACACGAATCTTCAAGTATATTTTTATCAATTGATCGAGTCATACTGGGTCATATGTACCTTCTCAATCCCTGTCTTGGTCGCTCGAAATCAGACATATTGATCGACAGAGTCACTGACTAATCATTTGTTATTTTATGCTAAAAACCTCAGTCATAATGTATCAGAACTAAGTGGAAAATCTATCCTTATAGAAAGACAAGTGTCTACTTACTTCAGTTAGAAAACTTGAAGCTAGAACTGAGATCAAATATATCTGCTGACCAATTTTGGCCTTTAACTAATTATTTATATAAGCTCAAAATGGCTTTTAAATAAAGAACTTAGCTGGTCAGACCCCATCCAAAACAAGGATTAATTTGGAGATGTGTTTATAATGTAGTTGGACAAGAAAGCTTTTGAAACTCTAGAAATCTAGTTACAAGTACTGAATCCTTAAACCAAATGAATCAATGTTGTATCCGACCACCTGGTAGGGGATTTAGGTAGGGAATCTGATAAATATTTAAAATCTGATAAAAATAAATTAAACATTAATCTATTCTTGCTTAATATCTTTAATAATTGATCATTCGCTAATCCATAATATACCATTCCTATTCACGTTAAAAGTTCTTGAGTTATTTACGGTTCATAACATTAGGTCCTATAAACTACTAGACGTTTGCAATCACAAATTATTTGGCCAAAATAAATTGAATATATAAGAATTTAGGTTAATAAAGACCAAGAGCCGTTTGCAGAGTTTTATGTCGTTAGTTAAGAGAGAGATAGTTGGGTTTGTTAGGGTGGGGTGTTACAAGGAGAGGGCAAGTAGGTCATAAAACTGGTGGTTTACCTTATGGAACATTTATATGAGTCTGAATGCTGCCAGGTGGTTCCGGGTTATTAGGTGGTTTTAGATCCTTACGGATGGCTCTGGATCCTTCTAGATGATTCTACATGTCTGGATGTCCATACTCATGGGACTACCCATGACTTGAAATTTGGTCCTTCCATTTTCCAGGTGCACCCAGCAGGTGACTTCACCCTGCGGGACCTGGGCAGCATCATCCCCATGCGAGACCCCATCGTGGTGGTGGAGGCTTCGGGGGCGGTGCTGCTGCAAGTGTTGGAGAATGCCGTCAGCCAGTACCCGAGCCTGGAGGGGCGGTTCCCGCAGGTAACTTGAGGCAGACATACACTTGGCATCATGACACATGACACATAGTAAGGTAAACTTAGAATGACAACCTTCAAACAAATCAGCGTACGCCCGAAACAAGTGTTAAATGCGATAATAGATGTCGCTGCCTAGGTAGCCTGCATACAAATTGTAACTCCATGAGCTACATCTAGATGGCGTTGTACAAGCGAAGCATGAAAAATTTAAGCTTCCTGGCTATTTCCGATGTACGCCGTTATGTAAGGAGTTAGACAGTCTTATATAATTACATTCACAGACAGTCATATACACTTTGGAGATTGTGCGGGGGAATAGGGATGACGACAACTTTTTTTTCCTTAGTCTATCAGGAAGATTATCGAAAAGTATTGGACACGTATTTTTTCTTTTTTCACGTAATCAAACTTATACGGAGATATATTGAGTTGAAATGTCGCGTGACGTCACGGTTAGGTACGTTTATACCTAACGGTGACGTAGTTAGCCCCCACTCTCCAACTTTAATGCGTTTTAACTTAGTCATTCTTTGTTAATTTGATAAAACAAAAAATACGTGTCTAATATGTTTTTATTACCTAACTGACGGGCTAATTAGAATTTCGATTTCTTCATCCTGTCGTCATCCCTATTGTTTGATTTGATTCCACCATCCCCATTTCGTCACTACGGGACTAGGTGTGGTCTTGGTTTCCATCCTTATGTCGTGGATATTCCTTCAGCGCGCACGAAGCGCTTCGCTTCATGCTTCATCATGCGAACAGCTAAGGAGTGGAATTCTCTACCGGCCGGTCTCTTCTCCGATAGTTATAACTTGGATCTTTTCAAGTCGAGAGTGAACAGGTACTATCTAAGTAAGCATGTATCACCTTCGACTACATCGTCACTTACCATCAGGTGAGATCGTGGTCAAATGCTTCTGAATCATCATCATCACAAAAACATTGTCTCTGACATTGACCTATAATAAGTAATAACATATGGACGAACAGTGCCTAATAGAATATGTCAAAATATATGGAGCAAACTGACATTAGAAAATACGTTTCAATATACACGATGGGTCAGAAAATATATTTTTTTTACCAACTCGAAAAAAAATAAAGACCTATACAATATACTTAGAATCGATAGCCGATACTGTGGGTTAATTATTTGCCATATTTTCTGACCCATCGTGTATATATATAGAAATTTTTATTATAATAGACGGACAAACAGGCAGACGGCCCACCTGATGGAAAGTGGTTACCGCCGCCTATATTTTTTTATTTATTTATTTAAAAGTACAGCCACATCGTATACATAACACTTTAGTAGTAGTAAACAACATGAAAACAAAGACAATTCTGATATATACGACAAGTACGGAGTACATAACAATGACAGTGTATGACACGAGCTACATTAAGTTAAGAAAAATTTGAATTTAGTAAAAATAAAAATTAATTAATTTTATAAATTAAATTAACTGTCGCAGAATTTCAGTTTTGAAATGGTTGAGGTTGTGATGAAATATGTCAATGCTTTGGCTCCTGCTCAAGATAAGGTTATATTCATTGCAAATTCGTACCGATGGCGATTGCAATCCGAGGTTGGTCCTAGTCGATGGAGTAGAAAAGAGCTTGGTTATTGGTGTCCGGGGATAGTTGCGTGGTGCAGACAAGGAAAGTCCCTCCAGAAAGCTACTGCACTGTACCCGCCCGTTGACCACTTTGTGGAGAAAACACAAGTCCAGCATAATGCTGTCGTCGCTGATCATATGGGCTTCTATGTGAGAAGCCAATTGTATTAAATGCAAGGTGCTTCGTAAAAACTCTTTGTATTTTTTCAACCCTTTGTGAGTGTATACTATAGAAAGGGCTCCATACAATCGAGGCATATTCAAGGTGGCTACGAACAAGGGTATTATAAAGTGTTACTTTGGTGTGCTGCTGCTTAAAGCCGACAGTGTTGCGCTTTAAGAAGCCAAGCATCCTGGCTGCCTTTTTTTGACAATAGCATCGACGTGTGAAGTAAACTTTAATTGGCTGTCAATTAAGACTCCGAGGTCTCGTATTTCATAGACTTGCAACAGCTGGACGCCACCAATTTCGTACCTAGTAGCAAGTGGTTTTTTCTTTCTACAATATTTAATAAAGAAACATTTATTAGGGTTCAGTACCATACGATTCACGTTGCACCACGCCTCTATGCTTATCAGATCGCTTTGAATTAGGGATGCATCACTGTCACCGTTCACTACTCTATAAACTTTCAAGTCATCTGCGTATAAAGAAAATTTACAGTGCTTGATGTGATCAGTTATATCGTTAATAAAAATCAAGAACAAAACTGGGCCCAAGTGCGAACCTTGGGGGACTCCAGATACTGAGTAAAATGTTTTAGATGAGTACCCACAGACAACAACATTCTGTGGTCTATCTATTAAATATGACCTAAACCAACCGAGCAGACTACCGCCGATACCATACTCTGAAATTTTGTGTAAAAGGATGGAATGATCGACCTTATCGAAGGCACTGCTAAAATCAGTGTAAATAGCATCAATTTCGGAACCCTTATCCACTTGCTGGCATAAATCAGATACAAAAGGCGCAAGGTTTGTCTCTACTGAACAACCTGCTCTAAAACCGTGTTGATATTTAGAAAGATATTTATCCGCAAATTTTGATAGTATGGGAAATATGAGAGATTCCAACAATTTAGAAAAACATTTGGTCGGTAATTTTGAACGTTATCTACGTCACCCTTTTTATAAATAGGCATAATTCGCGCTTTTTTTCCATTCTGTAGGAAAACAACCATCACTGAGTGACCGGTTGAATATAAGAAGTAGAGGTAATGTAAGTGCGGAACCACACCGCTTAACAAACAGCGGGGGAATAGAATCAGGACCAGCACCCTTCGAACAATCAAGATGTTTAATAGATCGCAATATTTCTGTCTCAGTCAGTTGTATATTGCCAATATAACTAGACCCTGAAGAAGAGCCAACGGATTTATTACTTTGATCAGCAGCCACTGCAACTGTATTGTATACTGAAGAGAAGTGTGAAGCGAAGAGACCAGCGATTTCTGGTCCAGACTCCGCCGTTATGTCTTTTAAATGCATTCTGGCAGGCAACGTTGAGCGACCACATCTTTTACCCTTAATAAAACTCCAAAATGCCTTTGGGTTCTTTGGTATATTAGTTTCTATTTTATGCATGTACTTGTTAAAACAGCTATCGTATAGTTTATGGCAACGTTTACGAAGAAGGTCAAATTCTAATTCGTCTCGAGGATTATAATAAATAAATAAATAAATAAAAAT
The DNA here is from genome assembly GCA_963971205.1 of Aethes cnicana. NCBI lineage: Eukaryota > Metazoa > Arthropoda > Insecta > Lepidoptera > Tortricidae > Aethes > Aethes cnicana. The sequence continues at coordinate 10,461,419 of OZ020293.1, forward strand.
TGATTTATTTTGCCAAAAAACATTGGGATACAAAAATATTGACACTTGGTCCTTCACTAGGCGATGCCTGTCACGAAGTGACCAATTTCGGAATATTATTGCTGCTATTATTGAGTCCTCTGCGTCAAACTAACAAAAATTTTGTTCATTATGGAGAATAAAAATAAAATAAAGAAGAATAACAGGAAAAAAAAACAAAAACTACGAGACAATTAATATTTTAAGATCATGCAATGGGAACAGTAAGTGCATGGGTGAACGGACGTGTGTGTGTGTGTGTGTGTGTGTGTGTGTGTGTGTGTTTGAGCATATGAGTGAATGCATATGTGTGAGTGCGTGGTGATTAAGTGGTTGGTTTGATAGCAGCTTCCGTTTCGTGGTAGGTTAAATTGTTCAACCAATTGAATAGTGTTATTTTCAATTGTCCAACAGACATATTTTTGATGTTACAGGCTTTGTTAACGTTGTTGTAAATAACTGGAAACATGAAATTTTGGAAACGTTTGGAGAAAGACGTCTTACTAAACGGAACATGGGCGTGAAAAACTCGTTTTTTTGGCATATCGCGGTATTTATCCGAGGTGATGATTCGTTTGTGCGTGATGACGCAAGCCCGTGCTATCAAGAGTTGGCGGATACTTAGAAGACCAGCCTCCTTATAAAGAGAAAAAGTCGGAAAGAGACGAGGTTTTTTAAGCATCACTTTTAACAGGTATCGTTGAGCTCTTTCCAAAACAATCATCATTGAAGTAGCTGCTCCTCCCCACACTGAAATGCAGTAGGTGAGGACAGGTTGACAGATTGCGGAATAAATGAGTTTTAATAAAGATTTGTCAGCAGCATTGCGGAGGGATTATTATATTTCTTATACCTAGTGTGCAATTTATTTTTTTCGGACAGAAGTTTAATGAGTGAAACACTAAACCAAGGCGGATACTTTAAGTTTTGACATCTACGTTTTGGTACGAATTTGTCAATTATATCATTTAGTGTTTTATAAAAAATAGAAACCATTTCATTGACATCTTTCATGTTTAAAAATCAATTCTCCCAATCGACCTTCTTCAATTCAAATCTAATAGCATCATAATCAGCTTTATAGTAATTAAAAGTTACATCAGTTTTAGGCCGCAAACAGTCAATATCGTTGTAATTTACGTATATTAATAAGCTTGGATGAATTCGGTAGACTTTACTGAGATCATCTCTTGCCTTAGTAACGGTAATGTTATGAAAATTTGAAATGACCAAGTCCAAGTATCGCTCATCGCTATTACTTATACCATTAATTTGTCGCAAACTATTAATAGTCATAAAATCAATAAACAGGTAACCTAGATTATTGCTATAATTCGATGGAGTTAGGTGATTCGAGTCATTTTTGACTTCCCATTTTATGAATCCTAGATTAAAATCACCCATAAGGATAAAATCATCAGTCTTTTCTTTTTTTTCTTTCTTTAGTCTTCAGTCTATAGACATTTGTAACACCATAGGCGTCACCGATGCGTTGCCGGTCCCGAAGATATTTTTCACTCCTCCTATTCGAAAAGGAGTACTTTGTTCCCCGTTTAGAGGGAGCAAAATGCGATTTTGCTCCCTCTCCATATCTGCCCCGCAAATAGGGAGCAAAGTAATATTTTGCTCTCTAGGGAGCAAAGTACGATTTTGTTCCCTGCTGCTACTGGTTTTCTCATAGGAGTGAAAAGCAGAGTGTGCAACACGGTAGCAAAATTATTTAAACCTTGGGTGACATAGCTTGAATCCCTTGCTAGCTCAAGATTCCACGTTAGAATCCCTCGCTCCGCTCAGGATTCTATTCTGGAATCATTCGCGTCGCTCTGGATTCAATCCGTCACCCGCGGTAAAATATGCCATTTTGCTCCCTAGTCACACAATCTACTATAATGACACCCTTTTTAAAACATCCCATATTGTAGCGCAGAGGGAATATGCTAGTAACGCCTCTTTATAACGAAGGTCAAACGGGTGCCCGAGCTGTTCGCGCACCCGTTTTGACGGGGCCATTTTTCTCCGGCTGATTGTGAATCCCTGGTATCTGACCATGGGTAACGTAATACCCGGTTAAGGCATTCACTGCCACCAACGCATATATGCGTTTTGCTGACTTTCCCGCAGTGCCTCGAACGCACACATGTGCGCACACATGCGTTGCAATGTTCCCTTAATGACAGATGTGGCACCTCGCGAAAGTTCGTAAAACAGAAGTGGCAGTGAATGCGTTAACAAATCCATACCATGTCGTCCCATCCTCGAATCTCTACGTGACAGGTAGGTGGGTAAAAATTCAAAAGTTACCGCGGCTCGTTACTTCCATTAATTCCATTAAAAGGGTTAAGGTACTCCGAAAGTTGGCAACGTCGCAAATAACTGTCAAATATTTCGATAATTTCATTAATTTCTGAATATTAATGAATGAAAATATGAATTATCGCTCTATGGTTGAATAAAACATTAAGTATGGATTGCAACAATTACCATAGAAACATGATTTTTTTAGGACTATGGAATTACTTACTATCTTTTGAAAACTTTCCATTCAATTCAAATTCAAACATTTATTCAGCAAATTGGCCACAAAGAATTTACCAGCGCTTCCTTGACCCATTGCTTGAGAAGAAGCGCCGCAACAAAGCAGAAGGCCTTTTTTCAAAATGTCCACATAATAATAATAATAATATTTTTTTTTATTTCGGACCATGTCCATATAATTGTTACAAAAACTTATTGACTAGCAGTTAGTATCACAGTTTTTTGTTTTTAAAAATGCAGATTTAAAATGAGCTGAAATATAATAATATAAAGTAAAAATAAAATTGCAATAAAAATAAAACAAAAATAAAATAAAAATCGGATTGAGATATAAATTACAAATTGATTAAATTAAATTCATTACCTATTTAAATTTCGTTTAGATGTCATATAAATATAAATTAATTCAAACAATACATTAATATTAAAAGTCAACTTAATTTAAACTTACATGATATTGATATGGTACCTACCTAAATAGTGTACAAAAAAAATTTTAAATAAAAAAATAGAACCGACTTCAAACTAAGATAGTCATAGCTTTGGGGCGGTTCACTTGACACCGACTTCACAGGCTGTCGGAGTTTGAAGTCGGTTCTATTTTTTTATTTAATTTTTTTTTTCGGCTATATTTTCCAAACATCTGTAAGATGGGACGTAAGTCTCACTGTAGTCTTTGAAATTGATGCCAAAATCATACACATGCTAACAAATTTTGAGGAGTTCCCTCGTTTTGTCATGGATCCCATGATCAGAACTAAACCAAATTATTAAAAGGGTTCAAGTTGGAGGTACACCTTTTAATTAAAAAAAGAATCATCGAAATCGGTTCACAATTGACGGAGATATGCGTGGTCATACATTAAAAAAAAAATACGCGTCGAATTGAGAACCTCCTCCTTTTTTTTTTCGTCGGTTGAAAATTGACATTACATGTTAATAAATGTGTCAGGTGGCGGGCGTGTCGTTCGCGTTCGACCCCTTGCGGCCGGCCGGCGCGCGCGTGGCGGAGCGCGTGGTGAAGGTGGGCGACGAGTACCTGCAGAGGGAACAGCGGTACCGGCTGGCCATCAAGCAGTACCTCTATAACGGAAACGATGGGTTCAGCATGCTGCCGCAGTGCCCTGTTATTGTAAGTATTCCCCGCAACTTCGTATGCGCAGAAATATTAAAATGAAAAATCTCGTTTTTTCCCGTTCCCGTGGGAATTTCGGGATATCCTTTCTTAGCGGATGCCTACGTCATAACATCTACCTGCATGCCAAATTTCAGCCCGATCCGTCCAGTGGTTTGGGCTGTGCGTTGATAGATCATTATGTCAGTCAGTCAGTCAGTCCTTTGAGTTTTATATATTTAGATTTATTCACCTCTGTTTTACTATTCGGAATATCGTGGACATACGATTACTAAAACTTGTTTTATCACAGTACCAGATTTTTTTGTCGTGATAATGGGTTATATGTTAAATCGACGAGCACCGGCTGCCCGCACGAAAAAACATGATAGTAACGTTACGATGCAAACGAAAGCGTGGCACGATAGACCTAAGCGTGATGTTATCACGTAAAATTATCGTTTATAAACCGACTTTATAGACAACCAATTTTTCAAAACCTCATAAATTAGAAAGATTCAGATAATCTGGATTTACACGTGACAGAAGAACAAATCCGCCAATTCCTTTTTTTTCAAATGTCACAATGCACGAAAAATAAAAATAAATCGCGTTTTTATCCAAACGACAAGACGTATCACTTAAGTCTTAGAAATTGACAACAAAATTTTACACGTGCATGCGAATTTTGAGGAGTCCCCTGTTTTTATCGTGGAATTAATAAGGAGATCCCTTATTAATTCCACAGCCTTTCTATTACTCGGCTCGCACCTCTAAGTTTACTTATGTGCGAAATTAAATTTAAATTTACCACTGAGCTTTGCGGTAAGGAAAACATCGCGAGGAAACTTGCACGCATCTGCGAAGTAATTCAAAGATGTGTGTGAAGTTATTATTTATTTATTTGAAAATTCGAAAGTCTCATATTTACGGTACTCGTTAAAATTGCCTACAGGTATCAGAGGATATGTGCCCGGAAATAGGTCTGGCGGTGCAGAATCACTTCGCGGCCATTAACGTACGAACCGGCCGCGCACGCGCCTCCAAGCATCGCCAGTCGCTCGTCACACTCAGTCGCAGGTAATGTCACCGCGGTCATTATATTATACATTAACGTACGAACCGGCCGCGCACGCGCCTCCAAGCATCGCCAGTCGCTCGTCACACTCAGTCGCAGGTAATGTCACCGCGGTCATTATATTATACATTAACGTACGAACCGGCCGCGCACGCGCCTCCAAGCATCGCCAGTCGCTCGTCACACTCAGTCGCAGGTAATGTCACCGCGGTCATTATATTATACATTAACGTACGAACCGGCCGCGCACGCGCCTCCAAGCATCGCCAGTCGCTCGTCACACTCAGTCGCAGGTAATGTCACCGCGGTCATTATATTATACATTAACGTACGAACCGGCCGCGCACGCGCCTCCAAACATCGCCAGTCGCTCGTCACACTCAGTCGCAGGTAATGTCATCGGTCATCACTGTCATTATATTACACCATCAATGTCTAATGCCATTGGGCATTAAGTCCGCCATTTGTACATATTTGTTTTCTAGTGCTAAAAAGTTTAAATAATTAAATAAATGTCTGTTACATCATCACATCCTGTAAAAGCGTTTCCGTGCTATATTCGAATTTCGACATTTTCAATTTTCAGTAAGCCGTAATTCGAAAACCATTATATCTGTGTAAAGGAGTCAAAAAGTTTTTGACTAACGCCTTTTAAAGGTCACAGCTCACCCGCACCGCCTCGCCTCGGGCTTGTATTTGATCCGGTGACGCCGCGGATAATAAAAAGAATACTAACCGCTGCGCTCGAGGCGAGGCGGGACGGGTCGGGTGCCGGGTGGCTCTTGTGACCTTCAAAATGAGTTTATTTTTTATTTTTTTAATTAACTACTTTCTTTGTGTGTATGCAGACACAGTTTGGTGAAGATGTTGGAGGTGAACGAGCTGGGCGGGCCGCCGCCGCTGCGCCGCGCCTCCTCCGCCGCCGAGCCGCCGCCACACCCGCACCGGTACACGGCTCGCAACAACACACACACACTACACTACAAATAACTCATACGTATACACTGCACTACACATAACTCACACATACACACTACACTACCTACAGATAAGTCACACATACACACACTACAGATAACTCACATACGAGTATATACACACACTACACTCCACAATACTCCACATATCAAAGTCGCATATCGATATTACACTTTACATACTCACACACATACTCTCTCTATACTACACATAACAATAACTCACACGTACACACTCTGCACTACACATAACATAACTCACACGTACGCACTCTACACTATACATAACTCACACGTACGCGCTACACTACACATAACTCACACACACTTTACACTACTCATAACAATAACTCACACGTACACACTCTACACTACACTACACTGTACATAACTCACACTACACGTACGCACTCTACACTACACATAACTCACACACACACTTTAAACTAAACATAACATAACTCACATCCAATGTACAAACGAGTTATTGAAACTTCTTTATTTGATCAGCTTGACAAGGCGTGCCTCCCTGGACGACTTGGAGCAGCAGTCGTGCGAACTGGCGCCCAAGATCGAGAACCGGATCGTCCTCCTCGACAGACCAGAGGTAACTTGAAAATATATCATCATCACCATCATCATCATCATCATCATCATCAAAAAATAAAGCTGTTTGGTTATTTAAGAAATCACTTCATTTCTTTATGAAGTAGCTCGTCTGCTTGTATGCGATCCAAAAACATGGTATTTATTATTCTAAAAGAATAAGAAAATAAAATTTAGAAAAAGTTAAATAAGTTGGTATAAAATTAAGCAACAATATTTAACACATGTTCTTGAAAAACTTTCTCCAAAAAGCGTAAACGGAATTGAAGAATAAAATGTAGCTTTTTCTTGTCATTTTCCTCCTTAGCTTAATTATATAAAATAGTCAACAATCATCACGTGAGAAGTTCTGTTGGAAAATGAAATTTAAATCTACTCAAGGCAGTCATCCTAGGAAATATCACTATTTTTCCTCCTATTTATTCCAACGCTACCGCTTCCAATGTGTCCGCACCCATACTGTTCCCTATGTTACAGAAACTAGCGGGTTTGCTAGCGGAGCGGACGCGCTGGGAAGCCGACAGTGTTATACGCGAGGTCGACGATGAGAGCTCACCCTAAGCCCCGCTAATCCGACAACACATTCAAAACATTACCAATATTACCATCAAGAATCATCATTGACCTTTTCATCTAACTAACAGCGTAATATCACCTAAACGTCGAGGTAAAATATAATTAGTTTTTTACGCGATTAAGTCCCGTTAGTGTGTTTAATATGAGTGTGTATCGCGAAAGTTTGAGACAATGGATTATAAACATGTTTCTTAGGTTTTTTTCAGTTGTTAAAAAAATGTATGGGGTTCAAGTATCTACCATCTATCCCATACCGGGCCATACAATTTTTTTTTACTAACTCGAAAAAATTAAAAAGCTAAAAGACATGCTTAGAATCTATAACTGTCGTAAGGAGCGCAATCTTATATGGCGAAACAGTTTAAAACGTGTCTAGCGGATTTGATAAGCAACAAAACAAAACACACTCCTCACAACCGTTTTCGCTGCGATTTCGCCTCAGCAGCGCCATCTGAAGGCGCCACTGCAGACTATCCGCCTCGGTGACTGGAGTGGCGACCGCAGCGCCGCCAACCTACCCGATTTGGTGTCCACTTTTGGAACTATAAAGATTGCGCTCCTTTACTTCAACCCTCCATAGATCAATGATTTCAATGAAGAACATTGTATTATACACGGTGAACTTGAGTAACCCGAATAATTTTACCAGCGTATACCTGAGGTCATAAGGAATAAAAAATGTTAATGAGATCAGGTTGAAATATGATTTTTAACTTATTTTATTCCATACGACCCCAGTCGGAGTCGGTCAGAAATCGTATGGAATAAAAAAAGTTAAAAATCATATTTCAACCTGGTTTCATATTTTTTTTATTTTGTTATTTCTTACGGCCTCAGGTATACGCCGGTAAAATTATTCGGGTTACTCAAGTTCACCGTGTATTGTATATCTACTGGCTGCCAGCACTGGCTCCGTGTAAACCTGGCCTTAAGGGTCAACAGAAGACTTCCACTCCTGTCCATAGCCCATGTTTCGCCAGACAGACTAACCTACAAATTACCATCGGATTTCCGCGACGCTTACCAGTTTTCTATCTTATTGGAGGCATTGACAGTGCGTCTTTAGCTGTGATCATAAATATTTCTCATAGAAGATCTTTATGCCTATCGCCATTCGAGAACTTTCGGCCCCATCGGCCATAGGTTCCCAAATAAAACGGCCGCAACGGAAAATAAGAACACTTGTTGAAAACATATTAATCATTTTGTTTATTTTTCTGATAATCAGAGATCGGACAAATTTGCGTCATTGCTCGCAATAATGTGGACATGATTCCAAAATTAATCAAATATGTAATCATTTAATTCATTTCTTACTTGACTTAAATTTTAATTCCTAGTCAATAAATACAAAAGTTTGTTAAAGAATAGATTTATTAAAGAAAATAATCAGTATTTTTTCCAAATTTTCTGCAGTCAGTCTATTTCTTTTTACATCAAAAATATACGTAAGTGCTGAAAAACTCCACTCGCACTCCACTGATGTTATTACTTAAGCTTTAATTAATTGATTATCATTTTGATTAATTTTTTAGTCATGTCCACATTACTGCGAGCAATGACGCAAATTTGTCCTATCTCTGCTGATAATATATCAAAGTCACCCCTCTCTGAAAATGACGTTTAATAAAATGATTATTTAATGTAAAGTTCATTTTATGATCGATACTCAAAAGATTTATTTTATCAATAAATTCGCCATAATCTGAGTCGAAATAATGTGTTACCATTTGAAAATTATTATTGTATCACCATAGTATTAAACAAAGTCGCTTCCTGCTGTCTGTCTGTCCCTATGTATGCTTAAATCTTTAAAACTACGCAACGGATCTTGATGCGGTTTTTTTTAAATAGAAGACTGATTCAAGAGGAAGGTTTTAGTATATAATTTGTTATAGTGTAACGCTCAATTCCCGCGGGAACGCTATAACCGAATTCCACGCGGACGAAGTCGCGGGCAGAAGCTAGTTTTCAATATTTTTCGAAACAGCGAACAGTTAACTACCTCACAGTAAGTATTATAATCATACTCAGTGCATACTCATATTTAAAAAGACGATTCGTATTTTTTGCGCTTAGATATAAAAAAGTTATAAATAAATGATTATTAGTATATTATGTTGTGATTAGAGATAATGGCTACTACCAAACACCCTTCCAGATAAAAACTTGAACATATTTATTTGGCGCCGAATTAATAAACATATTTATTTTGTTTGAAATATGACATTTAAAACATCAGCATTTTTGTTGGGGGGTGGGGGGAGGGCTTAGAAACGCTGAGCAAAAAAATAAAGATCACGAGTACATTTAGATGCTTTTGGGGGCTAGGATCCGCCACTTTAAACCATAGTAATGCTAAGCGGCCTATATACTGGTCGTCCTAATATTATGTACAAAAATCTTTCTGCGAATGTCATTGTATCGAAAACTCTTTTCGAAATTATCCATGTCCGCTTCAAGACACTTACATAGTATTATTGTTAGTAAAAAATCCAGGTATAAATTAGGTTTCGGTATAAAATTTCATTTGAAACCAGTTAGCTCGGTGAACTTCGTATCACCCGAAGGCGATTCCCGTGCAAAGTTAATTTGCTTTTTTTAGCTATTCCTTTGGACTTTTCCCGATTTTTTTCTTTCTAAACCTTCCCAGAATCACGGGGAGTAATACAAAAAAAAAGAATCAGCCAATTCGGTCCAGCAGTTCTCGAGTTAGCCAGACTAACACACGGCAATTCATTTTTATTTATATAGATTAAAGGTTTAAGCTAAGGCAATAATAATAATACAATGTGATTTTTTGGTTGTGTATAAACTTTTAACTTACTCTTGAGCTTATTAAACTTACCTTTGAAGTTTAATTGTCCAGTTATTATAATAATTATACCTAACCATTTCATTGTTATTTGAAATTCTCTGTTTAGAATGGGAATAATGCAATAGTAAATTACAGACTTAGGGTGGTGAATTCGTAAATGTCCCAGATCGCAGTTTTCTGTGGCCCGAACCGAAGGTGAGGCTACGCGGGGAGAAAATCTCACTTCTTGGCCAAGGCAAAACGTAAAACTTTTGACAAAGCCCCAGGTCGCATATGTATGGCCTTCACCTTCGGTTCGGGCCACAGAAACCTTCGATCTGGGACATTTACGAATTTACCACCCTAGGTTTGTAATGTACTATTACTTACTTACAACCACGTCATGTGTAAGTATGCTCGCACATCACCTACTTCACATTGTATATTAAATAATATTATTTAATATGGTTAAAAAATATAAAGTAGCTAGCACAAAAACAAATCAAGTACAATAAAATGGGAATAGATATTATTCGCACCAAATCGCACTGTGCTTTTCTGGGCAAAATCCAATTCGAAACTTAATTAAATGTGTAATTTGAAATCATTGACAAAAATGTGGACACTGCTTAAGTCCTATGTAATCACCTTATGTAATTAGAAAATGTGATTGTGTATTTTATGTATATTTCTGTGTCTGATAATATAGCTAAATATGCTTTACAGTGCCTTCGACGAGTGAATATACGTTTTGAAACTAAATATACTTTTAGAAATACATGGCGCAATTAGATTAAGTACAATTTTTGTCCGAAAATCTATTAAATATAGAAAAAGGCTTTATAAAGACATTTTAAATTTAAGAGGGTTTACTCCGAAAGTTGGCAACGTCGCAAATAGCTGTCAAATATTTCGCTGTTTCCATAAATTTCTGAATATTACTGAATTAAAACATGTATTATCTCTCTATGGTTGAATAAAACATTAGGTATGGATTGCAACAATTATCATAGGAACATGAAATTTCTAGGATGATTGTACTATCTTTTGAAAACTTTCCATCGCATTGTTCATGATTTGTAATGTAATCTTATCATTTGAATGCCTAACCAACAACTATAAAACGAGACGCGTCCTTCAACCATAGAATGATAACTTCTTTTTTAATTCAGTAATATTGAGAAATTAATAAAAACAGCGAAACATTAGACAGCTATATGCGACCTTGCCAACTTTTGGGATAAACCCTCCTAAACAGTATGTCGTAGATATTCAGTGTTTTCCATAATTCCTTCCTATACAGTGTTTTTTCACTTAACATTAACCCCGACCCAAAAGTGGTTATAATTTTAGTGACAGTAGGTATGTGTGTCTGTTTGTGGCATTGTAGCTTCGCAACAGATAAACCGATTTTGATTATGTTTTATGTGCTTATTCATCGAGATTATTAGCTATTATTGAAGAAATGTAGTCTAATAGGGGTTTTAAAATGTTTAATTTATAAACGAGAAATTGTGTTTTCGCCCAAACACTTAAAACTTGGGTCACCGAAACATATCCAGCTGATTCTAGCTTATTCAATATAATGCCTTGTTTTTTGAGCAATAAGATTGCTTTGTACGCTTCGCAGTATTGTACGGTCGACTCAAATATATGTCTACACTTTTACACCTTGATCCTTTGTATTAAGATCCAAAAGTGTAAACATCTCTTTGACGCCCACTAGACGATATATTTATTAAAGTGTGAAATCTCTGTTTGATAGTAATAAAATGATATTTATTGAATGTTGTGAATCCTTAGAATAGGCTATGAACGCACCAATCTCAGTTATTTATTAGAATATATTTGTTGAGAGTTGTTTTAGAAATAATTTTCGAAAGCTGTTTCTAGTGATGTACCTACAGTAGAAGAACATAGTTATTAATTATTTAAAAATGTTTTTAAAATAATAATTCTGATTAGATTAGAGTATTTTATTAAAAAAAGATCTTTACTTTTCAATATTGTTTTGTAAACGAAAAACACTTTATAAACGAAGTTTTCATTTAATTGCTAGAATAGTATTGTGAAATCTTGTGATATATCGGATATTATGTTGCTACTTTTGATAAGTTCTGTTCTGATTTTTGTTTAATAAAATTTATTATGTAAACTGAGTTTCTTTTTTAATAGGGTTCCCTGCTCGAACCCAATAAGTCAAGATACTTTGTTTTAGAGATCTTCTACTATCTAAACTCCCGCGCCTTCACATTTCAAAACGCTTCAATGTATTTAAAAAGCACCACCAACACTCTCAACACATGTGTGCGTGCTGAGACAGCCATCAACTATGTGTTGAGAGTGTTGGTGGTGCTTTTTAAATAATAATAAAAAAAATAAGCGTTTTGAAATGTGAAGGCGCGGGACTTTAGATAGTAGAAGATCTCTACAATTATAGACTTTCTACGTTATGTTCTATGACAAATTCAAAATCAGCGTACGCCCGAAATAAGTGTTAAATGCGATAATAGATGTCGCTGCCTAGGTAACCGACTGGGGCTCATGACTACAGATTCCCAATCCTACAGATTCTCTAATCTACGGATTCCCAATTTAACAGATAACCAATTACACAGGTTCCCAATTCTACATATTCTTTATTCCACAGTTTCTTATCTGACTACTATTTTACCGGTAAGGGTCCACTCAGTCCGTTAGGTGTGAATGTAGGTTAGGTTCGTTAGTTATCTATATACGCCCGAAGGGCAAACTACCTAGAAATAGGGGCCCCGCGTAGCGGGGACCCGTCGACCCAGTTACATTCCTTGTATTATTTTGTAGAATACCAATTATGTAGAATTGGGAATCTGTGGAATTGTGAATATGCAGAATCAATATTCTGTAAAATTTAAATTATGTAGAATTGGGAATCTGTACACTTGGGAATGTGTAGAAATAGAAATCTGTAGACATGGTATTCTGTAAAAGAAATCTGTAGAACTGGGAACAATTCGGTAACCTGCACACAAATTGGAACTCCATGAGCTACATCTAGATGGCGCTGGACAGGCGAAGTATGAATAGTTGAAGCTCCCTGGCTATTTCCGATGTACGCCGTAATGTAAGGAGGTTGACAGTCTTATATAATTACATTGTGTCTGGCCATACCAATCACTGGGAATGTAATATATTCACACAATCAGCGTCAAAGTTAGATTGTCATGTCAGTACAGTTGAAGTAAAAATGTTTACACTTTTGGACCTAAATACAAGTTAATAGGGTGCAAAAGTGTAATCTTGGTCTTTCGAATGAGATTTTGTGAAATATTAAAACTGCTTTGTTTATGTTTCAATAGTTTATTTACATGAAATATATATTAATCAGCAGTGGCTATTGATAGGGAAAACATATTTAAATATACTGCTTTCATTTTCAGTTGAGTTTGTATTGGGTATTTATAAAATAACAATTTAATTTTAAATGAAAGAGCATTAAAAAAATAAAATTATTAGGATTATTTTCATTTAATTTTCAAATACAAAATTTACTAACATTCGACTTCTTACTCTCTAGAATTATACATTAAATTATTAAAATTTACTAATTATTTATTTACAACAATAACATACCATTAATTTTGTCTGACTCTGTGTTTCATATGAATAATGTAAGATATTAAAACCAAGAAATAGATTACAAAATCATTGTAATATACTAACAAAACTTTGTCAATTTTCGAAAGATTCAAATTTAAAACTGAAAATGTTAGTGTTTAAAGAAAATACGAAAAAAACTACCTATAAGCATTGAACAAAAAATAATTGTTTGTTCAAGGTTACAAAATTTACTCAAGTCAACATTCCACAAAATCAAAAACCTTCATATCAAACTCATATCTAGTCAGAATCTATCAACGAAACAGATTTATAACTTAAATCAACTCGCAGCAATCCATTTTCATAAGTCCACCTTAGCCATTGAGAGTGGGATAGCCTGCAGCTCAGTCCGGAGACAGAGGAACTCTCCGGCGACGCAGGTGACCGCTGCGCAGGCCACCGTCAGCACCCACCACGAGAGGGCCGTGGGGAACGCTCCGTTGTACAGCCAGCATGCTAGTAGATGAAGTCCGTACCATGTGCAACTGGAACAAATATAACTATAGGTTTGTGTATTCTATAGAAGAATATAAGATAGAAAACTATGGCAATCTCTGGAAGAGGCCTACACCGAGGAGAGGGTTCTGGTGTGTAACTAGAGTAATTATAACTATTTTACTATACCTTTATTTGGCATATACCAAAAATGAAAGGATTTTTTATTTTTATTTTATATTTTATTTTAAAATGTTCTTTGTGTGAACTGCAGACATCTGGGAAGCAAGCCAAGATTCCTCACCTCGATTTGGACTTTAGTTAGTATGAGAAGGCTTGTGTCCATAGTGAACTGTAATAATGATAATAGTCACCTGAAGTCGAGACACAGCTTCGTCCTTCCTACCAGCAGCCATAGCGCTATTGCCCCAAACACAGAGTTCAGGACATATGCCAAAATAACAGATCGACCTTCATTGTCTCGCACATGTAGCTCCTGAAAAACATGATATATAAACATTTGTCCCAAGATATTTATTTATTTATTTAAATATCAAATTTATAGGCTCTTTGTTTCTTATAGAACAAGGTATCAAGAGTTGAGGTGAATGATAACACACCAAGCTACATAAAAAACGGCTAACGGTACGAAAAAGAACAGTAAATTCAAAATCCCAGTGCAATGCAATATTGTTGTATAATGGATGACTTCAATTCTCATGGCAATACCGATAAACCTAAATCAACAATTCCTGTATGAATACTGAAAATGTTACAAATGTCAACTCTGACTGTTACACCAATGGTCCTATAATTGAGTGCACTGTGGGTTGAAAAGTTTCTTCTATACTGTGACTTAACAAAGTATGCCATCTATGCTTAAAAATTAGAAGTCCTTGATAGCAAGTGGAAAGGATATATTATAGAAATTAACAGTTGTTAGAACTGCTTGAATTAGGCTAGCTAGACTGAATTATTCCAGCTTCCATGAACTCGAAAAACTCACATGATATTCGAAGATATGGTCTAAAGTTCGCGTTGATCCTGTGAGGTCCTGCATAATTGCCATCAGAAGACAAAGAGACAGGTACAGCAATGACTGCATAGCCACTATCTGGGACACTATGAGACACGGGTCCCATTGCGTATAGCGGAAAGAGCCAGTTAACTTCTTCATTCTCGACATCGAACAACAAATCCATGAAAATTCCAGCAACTTTCACATGACGCACTACTTCACCACAATTTTATAACAGTTAGTTGTTGAATCTTTTAGACGAACATTCGTTTACATAAGGATATTTTAAGGGCAAATACAATGAAACGAAATTTAATTTGCTTCGGTGCAATATGTGTTTTTCGAAGACATGATTGTTAATTGCTAATTTCTTTACATAATCTTGAAAGTGTCAACTTTCATTGAAGCTAAAAAGTGACTCTTAAGGTATCGTATCAAGGGCTAAATTTGTTTGTCGTCTGTCTGATTTTTATGTACAAGAGAGCGGCAATGGTTTCTAGGTAAAAGCAAACTTCATGCACGTCATAACTGTCAAATCTGACATTGCGTTTAATTATTGCTCTTTCATATTCTGCACTGCGTGAAAATAAAACTGAAAATTCTCTTTTCTTTTTGTTTTAGTTTTTTTTTGTGATATTATCATCAATTCGGCCGACCGACAGTCATTCACAGCTGATTATAGGCATCATAGGTTTCCTCCCAACTCAGAAAAACCGAGGGCCACCGTATTCGCGCTTAGTAGTTGGCGCCGCTATGCGCATGGTGGTGGCTGTCAATGTCAACGTTTTGTCATTTCATACAATAGTGTCAATGTCACTGCAATATTTGACGTTTCGGAGACCTCAGTGTTGCCAATTTAGGGTGTACAATGGCACATAATGTACTAAATTGGCAACATTGCACCTGGCTGGACAGCAAGCGCCTCTAGCAGCAGCGGTTTCACTCGCGGTGACCTTCATTCCCGCGTGTATCATAGCAGAAGATGAGGTAACGACCTCTGAAGGTCGCGAGTGTCTGATAGATTTATGTACTACCTAAAGTATATAAAATACGAGCTTTTACCCTCGACTTCGTCTGCAGGGAATTTAACACTATATTTCCAAAGCCCTTTTTCCAGGATACTTTTAAAACCTTTTCCGGGATTACAGGATTTGTGGGATTCCCGGGATTTTTATCCAAAGTCCTCTTCCGGGATCCCTCTAATTGGTTTCTGGGATTTTTCCGTGATTTCTCGGGATTTCCGGGATAATAGGTAGCTTATTCCAGGTTACAAACTATCTGTCTGCCAGATTTCATGCAAATTGGTTGAGCCGTTTTGTTTTAGCGTGATTGAGCAACAAACATCCAAATATCTAACCATCCAAACACAAACTTTCAGCTTATTATATTATGTATTAGTAAAATGATTTGATTGATTGAATGCTTGGAATTCTTGACAATTAATTAATATGTACTTAATGAAGTTATTGTTAGGTACCTACTCTTAAGTTTTTTTCAAAATAAAACAAAGACTATTGTTCCTTTAATTTTCTCCTTTTCTGCCGTAGCCCAGTCATTATTCTTTTATTAAAAAAGACTGTTAGGTATCTGAGCTGACTAGTCAGTAACTATTACGTAAGCAGAACTTATACTATCAACAAATCGGCGTATGACCTCAGGGTCGATAAATTACGTAGGGCGTAGGCAAAAGCAGTGGTGGCCTAGTGGTTCGACCTACCACCTCTCATGCCGTGGGTTCGATTCCGGCTCGCACCTCTAAGTTTACTTACGTGCGAAATTCAATTTGAATTTACCATGAGCTTTTCGGTGAAGGGAAACATGGTGAGGAAAACTGCACGCATCTGCGAAGTAATTCAAAGATGTGTGTGAAGTCCCCAAGTCGCACTAGGCCCGCGTGGGGACTATAGCCCAAACCCCTTTCATGATGAGGGGAGGCCTGTGCCCAGCAGTGGGACGAACAAATACCTACCTCAAGTATGAATAAGTACCAACACCAAAACAGCCTATTTCAGTCCCACTGCTGGGCACGGCCTCTTCTCAATTACGAGAGGGTTTGGTTGAACTATAGTCCTAACGCGTGCCCAGTAGTGTAAGTAAGTAGTGCCTACGGATTGGGGACTTCACACACATCCTTGAATTAGGTACCTACTTACTTCGCAGATGCTTGCAGGTTTCCTCGCGATGTTTTCCTTCACCGCCTGAATCTAGCCTAGCCGGCGCGCGCGCAACTCGCGCCCAACTCGCCCTTACCGACATTTGTTTCATCAGGAGATGGAGAGTGGATTATTGGCCCGCGTGTGGTACACACACATTTACAAGTGTACAGACGTCCTCGCTCGCACACAGACCTCCTCGCACGCAAACATTGACACTTCATTCGAATTGTGTTCGAAATCGTTATTAAAAGCACGATTTCGAACACAATTCGAATGAAGTGTCAACCACATGCGGGCCATTGATCCACTCTCCGGATGAAACGAATGACTGAAAAAGTGAAAACGAATGATTTGGGCGCGAGTTGCGCGCCGGCTAGGTTTTCTGAGTGGGGTAAGTGCACCCATCATAAATATATATCGATAGCTATAAATATTACTTACTCAACTAATGACATATTATCTTCTATACTTACAAGAAAAAAACAATTTAGGCGCACTTGCCCCGACTCACCTTGCAGTGCAGACGAGCCGCAGACGCATTCGGTGCGACCTGGGCTTAACTCCAAATGGAAAGGCGGTGTCAGCGGGGTTTCTAGACTGATAAGATAGCAGGTCTGTCGGTTAATACGAGGTTAGGTACGATTAATAGTACGCGAAATGAAGACGTTAACTGTAGCCGTGCATTGGTGAGTTGGATTCTCCTGATAAAATAATATTAAGTAGGAGAACTTGCTTAAATGTTGATTATTATTATGATTTTGTTTTAGTCATTTATCTCGACGTTTCGGCCGCGATGCAGCGGCTGTGGTCACGAGAAGACTGTTTTTTACGCGATTAATAGTGTGTTTAATATGGATTCTCCTAATAAAATAATGTTAAGTAGGAGAACTTACTTAAATGATGTTGATTATTATTATTTCGTTTTAGTTTATTTAATTTAAAGTTAACCATGCGTAGGTATATAATCATCACCGGCACAGAATAAGTCAAAACGCTATCTGAAAAACATTACCCGTTAAAGTTTGGTAGTTAAATTCTAACTAACATTTTCCCAGCGAAAAAGAAAAAAAAAGGTAGGTAGGTACTTGGGCTCTATTCGAAATAGTACAAAGGGATATGGAGCGTCCATATAACTAAATAAGACTAAACTTCATCTCCCTATTTAGCGAGATGGTATTATATTTGGTACTTTACTTACTTAATAGCTAATGCATGCGTATGTATGAAATGTTTGGTAGGTTGGTATGTAACCTAGATGTTACCTATGCAAAAACAACTACAGTGATTTTCACTTGAAATTCACTCCTGTCCCCTTCCATTGTCTGATAACATATCATTGATTAGGTACGAGGTTTATTTGTAATAATTATCTACCTACATATTTACTATTTACACACAGGTTGATAAATAAATTATCTTTCAGGGATTGATGCTTATTTGTGAAGGAAAACATCGTAAGGAACCCTTGCCTTATATAACGACTGGCTTGGATGTATTTTTATGGCGTTTCGCCCGGTTATCGAGTTCCCGGAGATATTTAGCGTTTTACCTGGATAAAAAGTAGCCTATATCCTTCCCTGAGACTCCAACTATCTCCATACCAAATTTCATCTAAATCGGTTCAGCGGTTGAAGCGTGAAAAGATAACAAAGTAACTCAGTCTGTCTGTCACTCGGAAAAAAGCTAGTTCCACAACCGAATTCGACGCGTCAGAAGCTAAGCTACCTAGTTAATAATATTTGTATATGGATTAGCTTAAAGGTGATCCCTAATGAGGCAAAACGCTTCGTTTCCCAGTCTACTGGTGGCAGCAGCAGCCTGCCAGGATTTCCCTCCGGGCTTCCTCTTTGGAGCCGCCACTTCTTCCTACCAGATCGAGGGTGCTTGGAATGACAGCGGTAAGCCCACCGCCACAGCAGTTCTAACGTCCCACTGCAAGGCAAAGGTTTCTTTTCACCACAAGGACACAGTATACTTAATAGTACTACATACAGAATGGCCACGGAATCACCCGCCTGAATGAATCTAGCCGGCGCGCAACTCGCGCCCAACTCCCTTACCGTCATTTGTTTCATCCGAAGATGGAGAGTGGATCACTGGCCCGCGTACTGGTACACACACATTTACAATTATTGTACAGACGTCCTCGCGCGCACACAGACGTCCTCGTATGCAAACATTGACATTTCATTTGAATTGTGTTCGAAATCGTGCTTTTTCTAGGCCGTGTCCACCCCGTGACAAGAGTCTTGGCTAATGGTCCCCCTTATGCCGGGATTGTGGTTATCATACACACTGAATGAGTGCCACTATTCCTGCTCACCAGCTGGCGCCACGGTCGTGTGATGTTTAGCTGTCGACGTCAAAGCTTGTCATCACACATAACAGTGTCAATGTCACCGTGACATTTGATCACCTATGCGTGTATAGTGCGTGTGATAAAAAAAAAAGTGTGATACAAAGTAGAAGATGTAGGTACCTAAATCAATGGCGAAGCTTGCAGCGGATAACGGTATGTTTTTAATGATAACTACATCAAACTGTACATAATGACGATGCAAAAGTGATTGTAAAATCCTACTTGAATAAATGGTTTTTATCTTTATCTTATCTTATCTATGCGCTTCTGGCTTTCAATTTGGAACTGTCTCTCACTAACATTGGAGCACGACGACGCTGCTATCTACATAGTTCTCTACACCCAAATTCCTGGATAAGAAGGTGGGTATATACCTACAACTTACGTATCTGGAGGTCGGAGAGGTACATAGTTGTCCAACGTCTAGATACGTCCATGTTTATGACATAGGTACATACTGAAGACCGATTTTTGACACTTCTCTACCATTGATCTTTTGCGGGTGCCACAGATACGATTGATCTGACCTGATCTTTTTCGTTTCCAGACAAAGCCCCAAGCAGCTGGGACCACTGGACCCACGCCCCTGGGAACATGCAGGACGGCAGCTCGGGAGACGAGGCCTGCGACTCCTTCCACCGGTGGCGGGAGGACGTCCAGATGGCTGAGGACCTCGGCCTGGACTTTTACAGGTCACAAAGTCAAGGATGTCCGAGCTGAGTTAGCAGGAATAGCACCGTTAGCCCACCTACCACCACCACCACACCTCAACACCCTGTTTACGTGTCACGGCAAGGCACAGGCCTACTCCATCTCGAGATGGTTTGAGTAATTCCGGATCCAATGCGAATTGAACACCCTAAACACAGTTACCCTTCCTCAATTGAATAGCTGAATCTTGCTAGATGTAATTGATATGAATGAAGACTTGGCATTTTAGATTTCTTGGAATGAACGGCGCAAGATGTTACCGCCTGCCTGAATAGCTCTTTGTCTTGAGCATTCTGGGATCTTCGAAGAAGTAGCGGTGACCAGTTTCTGCCGTGGGCGTCGTATGCCGTAGGTCTTTGCAACAAAAAAGAAATGGACCAACCTAGTCAATGGCTGACAAGTGGGTATCTACCCTTATTGAAATAGATGACAAGCATACAACTGTCACTTTTACAGGTTCTCCATATCCTGGTCTCGCCTGCTGCCGACGGGGTTCGGGAATCACGTGAGCGAGGCCGGGAGGCGCTACTACAGCGACCTGATCGACGAGCTGCTGACGCGAGGGATCCAGCCCTATGTCACTATTTACCACTGGGACATGCCACAGAACCTGTTCAATTTAGGTTTGTAGCAAGCCACGTAGTATACTACTACTACTGTTACAGCGTCCCACTGCTGGGCACAGGCCTCCTCTCATCATGAGAGGGTTCGAGCTATAGTCCCCACGCGGGCCCAGTGCGGATTGGGGACTTCACACACATCTTTGAGTCTTTCGTCTTCGGTTTTCTTCTGTCTCTTGTCCCACGTAGTATGTTAGCGCCTAAATAGGGTAAAGTGGGTTAACTTTGCCCAGTTGTTGCCACGATTATGATTATATAAACTGGCCATATGTTTGATTGCCAATAAATAGCCTTATTTTTTATCGCGGTCCAAGTTTGGGTGTTAGGCAAAATTTACCGTTCTCGGTCTAAATTATGTCGCAAAGAAGCCTTGCTGTTACAACCGGCGTTACATCTCCCCTTCGAGACTGGAATCGCCTCTTAGCCGTAGTTTTAGCTATACACGGTGGGTCAGAAAATATGGCAAATAATTAACCCACCGTATCGGCTATCGATTCTAAGTAGAGATCTTCTAGTATCTAAAGCCCCGCGCCTTCACTTTTCAAAACGCTTCAATTTTTATTTTATTTTTTAAAAAGCACCACCAACACTCTCAACGCATAGTTGATGGCTGTCTCAGCACGCACATATGTGTTGAGAGTGCTGGTGGTGTTTTAAATACATTTAAGCGTTTTGAAATGTGAAGGCGCGGGACTTTAGATAGTAGATCTCTATATTGTATAGGTCTTTAATTTTTTTTGAGTTGGTAAAAAAAATAATTGTATATGGGATTGGTTGTGTAAGCGACGCCTGAATCCTATACAAATTTTTTTTTTTGACCAACTCAAAAAAAATTAAAGACCTATACAATATACTTAGAATCGATAGCCGATACTGTGGGCTAATTATTTGCCATATTTTCTGACCCACCATGTATAGTTCTGGTGACATTCGAACACTAGAAAAGTTGTTTTGATAGCATACGGCAACACACATAAAGTCCTGTCCTGTCCCCTTTTTCCTGTTGGGGTTGGAGACACTACAGAAGGCCACCTGCTCCTATCCAAGCTTATTTCCCTCGCTGCCTCCATAACCTATACTTACTACTACTACTCACTACAGCCTATTTGTGTCCCACTGCTGGCACAGGCCTCCTCGCATCACGAGAGGGTTTGGGCTATAGTCCCCACGCGGGCCCAGTGCGGATTGGGGATTTCACACACATCTTTGAATTAATACGCAGATGCGTGCAGGTTTCCTCACGATGTTTTCCTTCACCGAAAAGCGCAGTAGTTAATTCAAATTGAATTTCGCACATAAGTAAACTTAGAGGTGCGAGCCGGAACGAACCCCCGACCCTCTGCATCAGAGGCGTTAGGTCGAACCACTAGGCCGTGGTGGCCTAGTGGTTCGAGTGGCTTCCCATAACCTATAAATTACCAAAAATGTTTCAGGCGGCTGGAGCAACCCACTCATTGTGGATTGGTTCACCGACTACGCTCGCACCGTGTTCACTCTCTTCGGCTCTCGCGTGAAGTACTGGGTTACCATCAACGAGCCAATCGTCGTGTGTGACCTCTCATATACGGGTCGCTTTGGGCCGGGGGTTGAGGACATGCATTATGGAGTGCACTGGTGTACACGGCATGTGCTGCTAGCCCATGCGAAGGCTTGGAGATTGTATAACGAGGAGTTTAGACCGAAATACCATGGTGAGTTCGAAGATGTCGATGCCAAAAGAAGGTTTGTCGAGTACGCTGGTTTGCGGTGTACATCAAGCGTGTTGCTTCCATATCTATTTCAAACTGTTTAACTAAAATGCGTTCGATTTACCAAAAAGGGAAATTTCTGTATGAAATTTATATAGCCTGTCGTCGTTGCTTTCAAATGTGGTCAATCCAACTGATTTGTAGTGATATTTATTATTGATCAAGTTTGAAAATAAATACTGTACCTATAAAAACTGCCTTGTTAGGAAAAAGCATATTTGGAATGGAGTCCAAACTATATAATCACTTGCCCAAGTCCATCTTAAACACAGACGACATAACCCAATTCAGAAACAAATTGTTATCGTTTCGAAATCAAAAGGCGTACTATACAATTCAAGAATATTTAAATGACCGGTTTTAGTATTTTAAGTAAAGATAGCATGCTGCATGTTCTGTAACTAAATATATTTGTGTGCATTGTGGCGAGAAACAGTGTAGGTACCTAAA
Organism: Aethes cnicana; assembly: GCA_963971205.1. NCBI lineage: Eukaryota > Metazoa > Arthropoda > Insecta > Lepidoptera > Tortricidae > Aethes > Aethes cnicana. The sequence goes on from OZ020293.1 coordinate 10,484,256, forward strand.
AACTATGTAACACCTGTAATATTACCTGTATTCTGGACAAATAAATGAATTGATTGATTGATTGATTGATTGAATGCAATAAGTGTGTTTAATGTTTTTTTCTAAGTACCTTTACCTAAATCTAAACCACAAGCAGCTGTAGATGAACTGTCTAGGTAGAACTTTCTTTTTTATTTTCTTTTAAATTCTCTCCATCTACTTATCGCTTGACCTGTCTTCTGTAATCTTCTCTTTGATTAAAGGTAAGGTATCGATCGTGAACCAGCTTATTTGGTTTGAGCCCCAGCAGAAAGGAGATGAAGAATTGACAGAACTAGCCCGACAGTACAGTGTAAGCCCATTAATTTCTCTTGGACATAAATATCTCTTGGAATAATAAATAACTTGGAACATTTCACACAAATTGACCTAGCCCCAAACTAAGCAAAGCTTGTACTATGGATGCTAGACAACGATATAAATACTTATATAGAGAAATACATACATATATTCTAAATACTAAACATCCATGACTCGAGTACCAACATTCGTGCTCATCACACAAAGTTTGCCCCGAGCGGGACTCGAACCCGCGACAGTCGGAAGAGTGGGCAGGGTCACTACCAACTGAGCCAAACCTGTCGTCAAACATTCTTTGATATTTTATAGAACTTAAGGATTCTTGCAGTTTTACTTCTGGTTTATACAAATCTGGCATTATGACAGTTTGATTTATGTATGAATATGAACAATATTTTACACCCGAAGTATACTTAAATAAATTGAGAAAAGATAATTCTAGATTTGATTGGCTATCAAACTTCTTGCCAGTTTTCATAAATAAATTGGTGACAATGAAACCAGACATATTACGGTATTGAAGATTCGGTTTTTGTCATTAACTTACATTTATGATTATTTCTTCCAGTACGGTCGCTTCTCCCACCCCATTTATTCCAAGGAAGGGGGCTGGCCTCCCGCGGTAGAGCAGATTCTAGCAGAAAACAGCAAGAAGGAGGGATATACGACTTCTAGACTGCCACCATTTAGCAAGGAAGAGATCGAGTTGATACGAGGTACATTTCTTTAAACACATCAGTATCTTTTGTTCTTTTGTTGATACGGCCGGATTTTACTTGTATGTACTTATAGTGGAATCCATAATGGATGTAATTTTTGCACATGAATCTTGGTCTTCCCATACAAAAATCACGAAAAAAAGATCTGCCCTCCTTGGATCTGAAGCTGAATATGCGCTTGGCCTGACATGACATTAACTGACAAAGGTATAAATAATCTAAATGCAGCGAAAACATTACCTACTTCTGTGCCTGAGCTAGGGTAAACCTGTGTTTCAGGCAGAAGAAGGTCTTGAATATTTTTTGAAGAGCTTCCTTAAGAGTATTCTTAACTTTATTATAACATAGTGGGAATATATTTAATTTAGCGTTAAGTCTATTGTAAAGCAACGGACCAAGGAAGACATAAAATCTAGACGAGAAAGTATATTTGGTTTGATTCGTTTGAGGGCCAACAATATCTTTACGTCTTTTCTTAAGCGAGTCTAAGTTATATATGGGAGTGCGGAGTGCTGTTTAAGGACTGTGTTCATTATGAATAACTGTCTTACAGTTAGCACCTTACAGGATTGGTATAGGAGGTTAGTAGGATATAGGAAGGGACGGAAGGTCGAAACCTTTAAAATCGCGCGCTGAGCTCTCTCGATGGCCAGAAAGGAAGTTTTAGCTGTGCCACCCCATGATGAAATGCAGAAATGATTTCATTGGGAAGCTATAGAGAGGACATCAAAACGTCACGGCGCTTAAACTTGAATTTGCTACGTTTATTTAACGCCGTGACGCTTTGACGGTAGGGATATGGACATTGGTCGTTGCATATCCCTATATAACGTTCCAATAGAGCACCTAACTACAATATTCCAGGGACATTTGACTTCTACGCCATGAACCACTACACCAGCCGCACCATCCGGCAAGACGGCGGCGCGGCGGCGCACCCCTTCCTCAAACTACGAGAGCTGGGGGCCGAAATGAGCCCCCGCGGGGATTGGCCCGTGGCCCCCAACGGCTGGCTGCTGGTAAGTTATTTAACACTCAGCAAACCACTGCACTAGCCGTACCGTGCGGCGTGACAGACGCACCCCTGGTCTCAAGCTGCGAGAGTCTATTTGAGGTCACTTAGTGATCCTGATACATGATCACTTCTTGATCTCCATCTCGACGAGAACAGAAATCTCTTCTTCGCTTCTCGGACAAAAATGTTATGAATCGAGACGTCAAAAGTGACTGCTAAAGGTACCAGTTCGACCCACGCAGCACTTGCCGACATGCGGCACTGGCAGCTATCAGTGTAGTTTGCAAATCAGTACACAAAATCAAATTCATACATTTTTCAATTTTGGGCTCCAACCCCACTAAGTATATCATTTTGAGAAGACGCTTCACAAAGTTACCTACACTTCTGAATAGTTTAACACTCCTGCCCAGATATACCCAGAAGGCCTCCGGTCCTTGCTGAAGTGGCTAAAGAAGAGCTACGGAGACATCGAGATTATGATCACGGAGAACGGCTTCCCCACTCTCAGGCGAGACTTGGACGACGAGGATAGGGTGCAATATCTGAAGGATTACATGAAGCAGGTAAAATATTGCTGAATTAAGTATGCCTCTAAAGTCATTTCAATTTGAGTTAAGATATAATGTTTCTCAGATGCTGCTCGCGATATCAGAAGATAAGGTGAACGTCACTGCCTACACAGTGTGGTCGCTCATGGACAATTTCGAGTGGATTGGAGGATACAAGTAAGAAAAGAAATACCTAACAATATATTTGAATGTGGGATGTTAGAAAAAACTCAGTGTCCCCGGTTAATGGTTACAGAGAGACTACAGTGTGACACAGCCAAGTGACTTCTTCATTCCTATTTTGTGTCATACGTTTCAGAGTGAAGTTCGGCCTGTTCGACGTGGATCCGTCCACGCGCCGGCGCACGGCGCGCCGCTCGGCGAACGTGTACAGAGAGATCGTGCGCGCACGCTCGCTCGCAACACCGAAGGACGAACTATAGTCTACTCCCAACTTAAGCTGAGTTGGTTTATGCTTAGTTGACGGACTCTGGTCGTTAAATATGGCCGTCGGGCTGTCATTGGCTGCGTTCCGAATCGCGCTTAGAGCGCTCACAGCACCTTGCATCCTTTTTCCTCTTAGGACTCGACTTTCAAGAGGAAAAGGGATGCAAGGTGCTGTGAGCGATCTGAGCGCATTTCGGAACGCAGCCATTGAATACAGAAACGTCATTTTACCCTATAGTAAATTATTTAACGTTAACTTTAACGGACGGTTTGAATCAACCTACCCTATAGGGCGCTGACAATATCTAACAGTATTTAAACGAAAACTATTTGATTTTCCAAGGCGGGAATAATATATTTGTTAATATTCATTATATAATTAAAAAACTTGCTGTTATATAAATAGAATTTCATGAAATCATTTCGATGGAAAAAAATCGTGAGTTGCGTCTTCCAATCCTATTTAAACGGTTCTATAAGTTTAATTATTTTAACGCAGATTTAATTAGGTACACTATTCCGTCATACCTACTCATATAAAAAAAATTGCTAATTTATATTGTTCATGCAATGTGGGTTTTTTAATCTTCATAATTCTGATTTTCTACGTATATCGCCCACATGCCGCGGTCGTGCCTCTCGCTCCCTCCAATGCAAACAGACATTGTCCGCTGAGACAGTTGCCTGCCTCGATTGCTCAAGGTCATTAGCTCTTGTCAGCGTCTAGTTACAATCCATAATCAAAGTCCCTATTTAAAAATATTGAAAACAATCATGGAATGTTAGCAATAAATTGCCGGCTCGATAAATTTTGTTAACGGTTAACTATTTTCTAAAATAAACTAATTGAAACCTCTGAGTTAAAGGCTCTACTTACATTCAATTCTTTTACCCTATTATAAGCTACACCGTGACATACCAGGCTGTCCCATAATAATCTGGCCTGACATAGTTCTAGGCTACTTGTCACTATAAATTTGGCTTTGATTGATCGGGCATCTCATTGGCATTTAATAAACAAAGAACTGTTAATCTGTTTGCATTATTTTCAGTTTTAGGGTAATTTGATTGACGCGTGTCGTGTGAATATTCAAAAGGTCAAAATGTGAGTGTCGGAGCGTGATAAAGTTTTTGTACAAAGAAGGTTTAAGTCTCACCGAAATCAAAGACCGTTCGGATGATGTTTACGGGCACCCTTTGCCTTCCTATAACACAGTTGAAAACTGGGTGAAAGAGTTTCGTCATGAACGTGAGAGTGTTGAAAACTTTGGTTCATGATGGTCGACCCATTGAGGTACTCACTTCGGAAAAATAACCCTCAACCAAAAAGAAGTTTTAAATAATCACCGATTGAAAATAAGGGAAATAGCAGCAAGACTTGGTCTATCTAAAACCTTCATCCATCGTGCTATCAATGCCCATCTTCATATGAGTAAAGTGAGTGGAAGATGGGTGCCAAAACTTCTGTCAGCAGTGCAAAAAGAAGAACGAGTGCGATGTGCTTCTGAATTTTTGGACCTTTGTGGCGATAACCCTAAGAACATAATTAAGCGACTGGTTACAGAGGACGAAACAATGGTTCTCTGTTATGATCCTGAGAGCAAACGCGCGTCGATGGAGTGGCGTTTTATGAACGAGAGGCCGCCCACGAAAGCGAAGGTGCAGGCAATCGGCAAAAAACCAATGTGCACAATTTTCTGGGATTGTAAGGGTATCCTGATGGTTGATTTTAAGGAATGCAATACCGTTATAAACGGCGAATATTATGCGTCCCTTATACATACACTGCGGGCTATCATCAAAGAGAAACGAAGAGGCAAGTTAGCAAAAGGACTGTTGTTGCTTCAACGACAATTCTCCTGTTCATAAGGCTGCAATTGCCAAGGCTGCGGTATGCGAGTGTGGGTTCACTGAGCTCGACCATCCCCCGTATAGTCCAGACATGGCCCCGAGTGTCAATTTTTTATTCCCCATTTTGAATCAGGACTTACGAGGAAAATTTTCTTCTAACGACGAAGAGCTGGAGACGGCTGTTTTAGGGCATTTCGAGGACCAAAATCCAGACTACCATTAGAATGGTTTAGAAATGTTAGTTCGCAGATGTCAAAAGCGCCACCATAGTTTTATTTCATTTTCGTAACTACATCTTACTTAGGCCAGATTATTATGGGACACGTATGTATACTACCAGTAATATTACATAATAGGTACGTGTAAAAGTGACCGTATATGGCCAATACCATACCTTCTAGCTAGTAAAGAATACCACTTTCTTCCCATTTTTAGGGTTCCGAAGTCCACAAGATACCCTTATAGTTTCGCCATGTCCGTCCGTCCGTCTGTCCGCACTATTGCTCGGAGATGCTTAGTTCTAGAAATCTGTAATTTGGCATGAATATACATATTAGCTACGCTGACAAAGTGGTACAATAATATTTTTTATAGGGTACCTCCCCTATTCGTAAAGTGGGGATGTATTTTTTTTTCATGCGTACCCCATGGTGTGGCATATCGTTGAATAGGTCTTAAAAAATATTGTGGGTTTGATAAAACCATTTCTTGATCAAGTGATGCGTTTGTGAAATATTTAGCTTTAATGTGCTATTTTTGTTAGAGTCGCGCGTCCCCCCCCCCCCTGCCAGCTAAATGGTGGTGTTTGGATGGCTGAAAAAAATCACGGTTGTGGCATACTTGAAAGGAAAACTATCACAGATAAGTAGGCTGTACAAATTTACGAGTCATAGTCGAACTTATGAAATGATTAAAAAACCAATGATTTTTCTCGAGCGGCAGGGGCGTCGGGCGGGCACGTCATACCACAGGCTAGCTAAGATGCTAAATAAAGGTACTGTGGGCATCGTCCACTTCGGAACCCTATACTTTGTGCGTGGCCCGACACGCACTTGACCGGTTTTTATTATTATTTCTATCTACAGTAGGTTTGTAAACACCGTTGGAGGCAGTTTGAGGTAATCAGTATATTTATTTATTAATGAAGTACGTAACACTAAACCTTGAACTTGTGATAAGTCTTATCGTACTTATCTAGCAAAGTTAAGTATTTACGAACTTGAAACACATTTCAGAGATTTGCAAAATAAATAAAATAGAGCACATTACCCACAGCGACAGCACACGGCGGACAAGGTCTATAAAAGCACCATTTGAATCGTGTTAGAATCGAAATCGTGGATTTCGATTCTAACACAATTCGAATGAAGTATCAATGTTTGTGTGGGAGGACGTCTGTACACTTGTAAATGTGTGTATAACACTACGCGGGCCAACGATCCACTCTCCATCTCCGAATGAAATAAATGACGGTAAGCGCGAGTTGCGCGCCGGCTAGATTCAGGCGGGTGACTCCGTGGCCATTCTGTATGTAGTAAGCATTAAATATTCTGTGCCCACAGCTCTACAAAAAATACACAATAAAGCAAACACAAATGTAATTTTTTTATTCGAAAGATACCTAATTATATGGTAAGTTGGTAGGGTCTTTTGGGGCAATTCCGTGAATGGGGTAATTTCGTATTTTTTTTATAATGTTACTGAAACGCGAAAATTAGAAGCTAACACCCACCGCTACCTACTCGTACACTACCCAACAAGAGGGAAGTGGTAATCCAGATTATTTTGCGTTACAGCTATAACTTTAAAATACGAAATTACCCCATTGACGGAATTACCCCAAGTGACCTTATATGGTAACGGCAAACACTTCACTCTACCAAAAAATAGCACTTTAAAGCTTAATATTTCACAAACGCATCGTTTAATCAAAAAATGATTTTAACAAACCCAATGTTTTTCCAAGACTATTCAACAACACCCCACATCAAGAGGTGCGCAAGAAAAAATATATACATCCCCATTTTACGAGTAGGGGAGGTACCCTAAAAAATATATCAAGATTTTATTGTACCACTTTGTCGGCGTAACTTATATATATATTCATGCCAAATTACAGCTTTCTAGAACTAAGCATCTCCGAGCAATAGTGCGGACGGACATGGCGAAACTATAAGAATTCCTTGTGGACTTCGGAACCCTAAAAAAGAGTAAGTATGCATTTTCCGGGTCTGGTAAGTCTGGTACAAAGTACTTAAAACCGAGTTCATTATACGTACTCAATGACATCCTAAGTCTGTGTACTGTATATTCAACTGCAAGTACTGCAACATTGACATAATACACACTTGTTTACGCGTTTACAATCTACCCATAATTATAGGTAAGAGATAAAATACTTCGTTTGATAATAACTATTCACCATTATGGCTTGTTTGAAAGTGGTTGTCTTCAGGTAAGCCCGGTTGATAATGTTGTTATCGAGATTATCTAGAATTAGGTATCCATCGATCCAATAATCTCTAATATATAAAATTCTCGTGTCACAGTGTTTGTAACTAAACTCCTCCGAAATGGCTAGACCGATTTTTATGAAATTTGGTGTGTATGTTCAGTAGGACTGAGAATAGGATGTAAGCTATTTTTTTCATACTCAAAAAAAACTAAGGCGGTACGAAGTTTGCGGGTTCAGCTAGTAATAATAATATGTTGGGACATTTCACACAAATTGACCGAGCCCCAAACTAAGCAAAGCTTGTACTATGGGTGCTAGACATCGATATAAATACTTATATAGAGAAATACATACATATATAAATACTAAACATGCCCCGAACGGGATTGAAACCCGCGACCGCAATGGGCAGGGTCACTAAACAACTGAGCCAAAGTATTAAACACACTATCACCGGGACTTAATCGCGTAAAGACTATTTATATTTTACCAAGTGCGGGTAGTTCGAACCACCCGCGCGACAAGAAAAATATGCTGATACCGTCACTTCAGTCTTCTCGTGACCACGGCCGTTGCATCGCGGCCGAAACGTCGAGGTAAAATATAAATAGTTTTTACGCGATTAAGTCCCGGTGATAGTGTGTTTAATATGAGTGTGTATCGCGAAAGTTTGAGACAATGTAGCCAAATTTAATGGGGGGTCGGAGAGCTGTTTTCAGTTTTCATGTCTAAAAATCATAAGAAGTTTAGATACCTCAACTCCAAATAAGTTATAGCAGGTTCGATTGAGTTTCTGAGATCGATGATGAACACAACAACTAACCTCAGTCACTACTCACTATTAAATTTTTAGTCTGAACTGCCGCAAAATTTTACGTGGGGATACTTATAAAATATTCTCATGAAAATTTTCAAATTCAAAGTAACGGCACGCGAGAACAATCCCAACTAATTTCTTTGATAAACAGAAGGCTCATTGTGAATGTCACTTGGTTTGCGATTCCCAAGACAACTGGGTACCTTTTCTTACAATTTTCTTATATGCCACTTGACACGAAAGTGGTTAGTTCCAACCAAGTTCCAACTGACTGTCACTAAACAGTTAAATTCGATGAGAAGTGGCGCACAGACGGCAATTTCCTTACAGAAAAGTACTTAATGTCTTGGGCATTGCAAACAAAATGACCTCCATAACAAGTCCACATTTCCTACCGTGTCGTATTCCTATCCAAAAGTCTAACATATCTGCAGCGCCCTGGTGGTGGCGGCCTGTGCCGCGCGCCGGTTCCCTGAGGGGTTCAAATTCGGCGCCGCCACCGCCGCCTACCAGATCGAGGGGGGCTGGAACGCCAGTGGTAAGGAACTTTCACAGAATTTCATAGTAAAACTCTGGTAAAACTGAGTTATATTTGAGATCTGAAAGCTGCCTCCAGATGGTGGGTGGGTCCGAAATTTCGAATCCCGCTTGCGGCCCACCAACCCCCGCATGCGGCCCGCCAACCCCTCACATGCGGCCCACTAACCAAAACTAACCCCAAATCTGTCGAAAAATTTAGTGAGTTATATTTGAAATCTGACAGCTGCCTGCAGTGGTTGATGACGGTGGATTCGAATCCTAGCATCCTAGGGCATTTTTTCTTATATGTACCATAAGGGATCAAACGAGTACTCGTAGGGTCACTCGTTTGCTCCCTTATCGTCGTCGACGACGACTACACGACGACGCAGCTGACGACTAGCTGGAGACGAAAGATCTCCGTATCATTTTACAATGGAAATCAGTGCTTATTTAAATTATTGAAGATAATATCTTATTATTATTATCTTATCATTATCCATCTATTATTGAAGTACGTATCATGGATTTAGGATAAGAGATTTTAGTATAAAGTCGACCCAAACCTGTAGTTTCTCTAAAATACCCAAGTATCTAGTCCGACGACCTGCAGGTGAAGATCGCGGGAAGTAGGTGTATGCGAGCGGCATAGGACCGGTCGGAGTGGCAAGCCTTAGGAGCCTTTTGGTCTATGTCTGTCTAGCAGTGAACGTCTTTTGGCTGACGTGATGACCTTTCTATATATTTCTTTTCCCACCCGTGCATTCTCTTTGGTGGCGGCAGATTCCTATTGAGTGAAATTATTCCCAGACAAAGGAGAGAGTATCTGGGATCGCCACGTCCACTCAAGTCCGGAGTCCATCCGGGATGGCAGCACGGGGGACGTGGCTTGCGACTCCTACCACCTGTGGAGGGAGGACGTCCAGCTGGCTGTGGACTTGGGACTGGACTTCTACAGGTAACGTCATTGAGGCTAACCTAACCTACCTAGTTTCCTATCAAAATAAGAGATAGAGAGAGAGAGAGAGAGAGAGAGAAAGGATGTCTTATAGAACTGGCCGAATAAAATCGAAGTGCTCTTGGTATCATAGTAAATTATTGAACGGCTTTCACTGACAGGTACCCAGGTAGGTAGAAGTTCAGGCTGCTGATTTTCTCCTGGATGATAAATTGCACAGAGCACTTGTTATATCACAAGTGCCCAGTCTCTAAGTGAACGTCAACTTGATAAAACCGGGCCAGTATAAGGGCACTCATTTTCTTTTGTCCCGTGGACTTCATTTACCTGGCTACGCAGCTACGATGTGATAGAAGAAAGGAAGCTCTGCCGAATTGTGCAAGTACTTAAAGTTAGAGATTAGAAATATTGCGGTTTAAGGAAGACTCAATTTGAGTTACTGCCCCAAAAAGTTACTTTAATACAAATCTCTTATTTATCTTAATTTTTCTATAAGTAGATTCTCCATATCATGGCCCCGAGTGCTCCCCACCGGATTCCCGAACTACATCAGCGAAGACGGCAGCAAATACTACAGCAACTTGATCGACGAGTTGCTCGCGCACGAGATCGAGCCCGTCGTCACCTTGTACCACTGGGACTTGCCGCAGAAATTGCAGGATCTTGGTGGGTGGACGTTGATTGATTGATTGCTATATTCTTTCTCTGTTACAATACCTACATAGAGACATCTATTAGTCATTTCTTCAATAGCGATAACAGGGAGCTATCTCCCACATTAGAGGTATCAGTCAATTCGACTTCATTTTATGTTACAGTCATTGGTACCTGATGTACCCTGAAAAAAGCGTCAAATATACCGCGACTCTATCTATAGCTATGTCATGATAGGATAGAGTTGCTGTATAGAAATTTTACCGCTTTGTGCGGTAGTTATGATGGCACGTCATAAAAGTGTGATGATTGTTTGTGCTTGAAACATTCCACTTCCACAATTCGTAAGCCCATTTTTTTCATGTCCATATCATATTTTTAATTATACCTACCCATATTAAGCTAATTTTGCACCATAACGAACTGATTATTTAACGGTTAGGTAATAAATAAGTTACAATGTAGCAAATTGTATGACTCCATTTGTCTATCAGTGGAAAAGCAATAAATTATCTAATAAGAACGTGTCACATGCGTAGCAAGGCTATTTCGATACACAAAGGGTCAAGAAAGTTCTCGAGTGGCGTCCGTGAACCGGAAGACGAGCTATAGGCCATAGACATTTGTAACACCAATGCATTGCCAATTTCGAAAGGAGAGGAGGATAGGGCGTACGGTATAAGGGAGGATAAGGGACATGGGATTAGGGAAGATGGGATTAGAAGTATAGGTAAGAGGACAGGCCCCCGGTCCTATCACTCACCGTACGAAACGCAATAGCGGACTATTGCTTCACCCCAATATGCTCCGAGAAAGAACTTCCCGGAGAGGCCCGATTCGAGCACTAATTTAATATTTATTGCAAGGCTCTACCACAATAAATGTCATAAAATTATGATGACTCATCATCTTCCTTCCAGGTGGTTGGGCCAACCCTCTGATCTCCGACTGGTTTGCCGACTATTCCCGTGTGATCTTCGACCTGTACGGTGACAGAGTGAAGACCTGGATCACCATCAACGAGCCCATAGTCGTCTGCGACCTTGGCTACAACGACTTCCTGCCGCCAAAGATAGATTCTGATGACTTTGGGGCGTACCTGTGCAACAAAAATATCTTGATGGCTCACGCTAAAGCGTACCACCTGTATGATAAAGAATACAAGCCCAAGTATAAAGGTAAGGTAACCCAAGTTCTCATTTGACATACCAACCAGTACTTGCTTAGATTTGATTTCGATAATTGTAAAGGCACGATATCATCATCATCATCATCATTTCAGCCGATAGACGTCCACTGCTGGACATAGGCCTCCCCCAAGGCGCGCCACTCAGACCGGTCCTGTGCCACTCGCATCCACCGCGTTCCCGCGACCTTTACAAGGTCGTCACTCCATCTTGTTGGAGGCCTACCGACAGCTCGTCTACCGGTTCGCGGACGCCACTCCAGGACTTTCCGGCCCCATCGGCCATCAGTCCTGCGAGCAATGTGCCCCGCCCACTGCCACTTAAGGCTCGCAATTCTTCGGGCTATGTCGGTGACCCCAGTTCTACTGCGGATATCCTCATTTCTGATTCTAAGGCACGATATGATAAAAAGTAAATTAACAAATATAAGAGGTCTCATTAAAATAATCAAGAAGCTATAGATAAATTAATTATTGTCGATGTTCTTAAGTTGTTTAACTTGATTTTTTTTTTTTCAGTAGTTCCTTGAATGTTATTTTGATATTATAATTTTTTATTTTTGTTGTTTAGATGCACTTTTTAGGGTTCCGAAGTCCACAAGGAACCCTTATAGTTTCGCCATGTCCGTCCGTCCGTCCGTCCGTCCGTCCGTCCGTCTGTCCGCACTATTGCTCGGAGATGATTAGGTCTAGAGAGCTGTAATTTGGCATGAATATGCATATTAGTTACGCTGACAAAGTGGTACAATAAAATTTTGAAATATTTTTTTTATAGGGTACCTCCCCTACTCGTAAAGTGGGGATGTAATTTTTTTTTCTTGCGTACCCCATGGTGCGGCATATCGTTGAATAGGTCTTAAAAACATATTGTGGGTTTGTTAAAACCATTTTTTGATTAAGTGATGCGTTTGTGAAATATTAAGCTTTAAAGTGCTATTTTTTGTTAGAGTCACGTGTCCCCCCCCCCCCCCTGCCAGCTAAATGGTGGTATTTGGATGGCTGAAAAAAATCACGGTTGTGGCATATATAACGTAGTTGAAAGGAAAACTACAGAGCTAAGTAGGCTGTACAAACTTACGAGTAATAGTCGACCAACTTATAATGATGATTTTTCTCGAGCGGCAGGGGCGTCGGGCGGGCACGTCATACCACAGGCTAGCTAGATGCTAATAAGTCTTAGAAAGGTACTCTGGGCATCCTCAACTTCGGAACCCTATAATTTGCGCGTGGCCCGACACGCACTTGGCCGGTTTTTCTTTTTCTTTTTAGTATTTACACTTTGTTACTTGGAAACAGTTTATTTCTTAGTTTTTAATTGGTCACGTCTGAAATGGGTGGTAGCTGAAAACCAGCGCTGCGGCCGGCGTCGCAGCATTATGCTGAGCTACCTCCTATTTGACTCGAACGGCGATAACTTTTTGTTGATTTTATAAATGTAAACTGTTTACTTAAACTTGTCGTTTTTGTCAAATAAATATTTTTCTTCTTCTTCTTCTTCTTCTTCTATTGTAACTGTGGCATCTGGTTTTAACCTGTTAGATTAAATAATAATAGGTGTGTCATGATACGAAAGAAAAGTGTTGAAGTGGCGAAGATAAAAAGTGTTGGATTGGATATCACAATTACCTTCTTTTGTTTTTTTTTATTCAAAATCATTCGTTATTTGCAGGAGAAGTATCGCTTGCCAACCAAATGTTCTGGTTCGAGCCCGAGACAGAAGACGATGTGAAACTGACCGAACTTGCCAAAGATATATCCGTAAGTAGAGTACACTAACTCCTTGTTGACTGATCTCATCTTAACAGAATTCACAAGTATTACAACTCAGTCAACATACTTAATAGTACATTACAGACCTAGGGTGGTGAATTCGTAAATGTCCCAGATCGCAGGTTTCTGTGGCCCGAACCAAAGGTGAGGGCCATAAATATCCGATCTGGGGCTTTACGAATTACCGCCCGTGGTTTGTCAAAAGTTTTACGTCTTGCCTTGGCCAAGAAGTGAGATTTTCTCTCCGCGTAGCGGGAAGAAAATCCCACTTTACGGCCAAGGGTGATGTAAAAAATATTACAATCGGCGAGTCAAATTGTATCGTCGTCAAAACGATTTCTCCCGACCCCGTGTACCTATGAAATAAAGCGTGTTCTTCAGTGTACGTACAACTCGTTGGCTCCTAGAGCACTCTAGCTATAAATAATAGTTATTATAAGTATAATAGTAAGTATGAGATACTTAATCTCAGCTCTGCGAGCGAAAGCCACGCGAGGGTGCGCGATGTTTCTGATATACATTTAGTATAAAAACTGATTTAAGAGGCGCCGCGTTTTTATACTAAATGTATAGAAACGTCGCGCGCCCCCGTCCCACGTCTCTTCTGTGTGAATTGCGCTGAAGGAAAAACTTAGAGAGCATAAAATGAAGATGAGGTGCTTTGTACAGGCATCGGCACGGGCGGAACTTAAGCCGGCCTTCGATGCGCAGAGGTCAAAAATCATGTTTTATCGGCAGAGGCATTCACCGCCCAAGTTCCGTACCGCGACCGTATCTGATGCCTTATTCATCAATAGTTCAATTTCAGATCGGCCGCTATTCGCATCCCATCTTCTCAGCGGAGGGTGGATGGCCCCCGGACATAGAAGAGTACATCGCAGAGAAGAGCAAGAAGGAAGGATACCCCCGCTCCAGGCTGCCAGCTTTTACTCAGGAAGAAAAAGAGTTTATCAGAGGTAGATACTGTCCTGATTGAAAAAGAGTGCTCTTTCAATCGCTGATATTTAGGACGTACTTATAAGCTGATAAAATTTGTTTAGATGCCATCGGTTTTCTTTCCTAGTTAAATCCTTCTGTTTATCAATGAGGATGATGATGATGGTGATGAAAAATATAACGATGATGACAAAATGCTATCGGTTTTCTTTCCTAATTAAATTCGTCTGTTTGTGAATCATGATGATGACGATGTTGCTGATGATGGTTGTGATTATGATGAGGTGATGAGGTTGATCATGATGATGATGATGATCATGAGGATATTGATGATGATAATAATGATAATTATGGGAATTATGATTCTGACTGTTATCTGTCCCAGGTTCGTTCGACTACTTCGCCCTGAACCACTACACGACGCGCACGATCCGGCCCGCGCGCGAGGGTGAGGCCCCCGGCGTCTTCTTGTTCGAGGGCATACGGGAGCTGGGGGCCGTGTGTGGCGGCCGGCCCGAGTGGACCCCCACTGCGTCGAGCTGGTTCCTGGTAAACTACGTTCTTTTCATGTTGTAGTGACTGCCCTTTGGCTTGGGGGTTTGACCACCGAAAAATCTCAAAAACTAAAAGACTAGACTATACACCCAACACAAATTGCACTGGACTGGTGCTAATTTGCTGATGACCTCTGAACTGAACTATGAATGTAGGGATCGGGGACAGAAGAAGAACGGTATTTCAAGTACCAATAGCAGGAGAATTTTGAAGTTCATTTGCTTTGGTTCATTTGTCGGAACCTTGCTGGGTCCAGTACAGCTTAATTTATTCTGAAACGCAACACTTTCCTATACCTAAATGGTTATTGCAAAATTTACTTTTGGCTTTACATTTTTGTCAAGATCTTGTCGCTTGTCAGAAGAGTGAAGTGCAAATCTAAAAGAGCCCATTAAATATGAATTGGATTCCATTTGAAAAGTAGTAGTAGGTATATGACGCTTATATTGTCTTCCATGCACGAGTTTCTTAATACAGTAAGTATGTTCCCCAGGTGAACCCCAAAGGTATCCGCGACCTGCTGGTCCACTTAAAGCAGCAGTACGGTGACCTCAAAATCCGGATCACGGAGAACGGCTACTCTGACAGCGGGAAAGACCTGGACGACGCAGCCAGGACCCAGTATTACAAGGACTACTTGGCACAGGTAGCGAGGAGCTAGAGTCAACATAATGAGAAATGGATATATCGAAATAAAGATCAAGCTTCTTTCAACAGCTGTCATCCAGGCCTACTCATGAAAAGTCTTGAATTAAACTTAGTTGGTACTATCTGCAGTGTAGATGGGTTAAATAAAGACCAAACGTAAATCTTGGATCCGCTACTGCACTACGCTTTGAATTTCGTGCTGATTGACATACCTGCCAATCGAAATGAGGTGCCCGATCAGTCAGAGATATTACGCACTGTGAACTTCCCGGCATCTTTCCATGACAAGCCTCTTTGATGCTCAATTTGATATTACTTTCTTGTGCTTTGTATTTGGTGCCCTGAAAATACAGTTTATTCTGGACAATACCTTCATAAATGATCAAAACTTTCAGATTCTCCTGGCGATGCAGGAAGACAAAGTCAACGTGGTGGCCTACACGGCCTGGTCGCTCATGGACAACTTCGAGTGGATGGACGGATACCAGTCAGTATTTAGCATGGTTTTTCCATCACAACCAACATCACCCGTATTTAGTAACAGGAGTTGGAACGTCCCTGAAACGGATGAGGTGGACTGAGAGGCGATGAAAAGCGTACAATAATAATTCTTTAATAATTCAAAACACAACACATCCAAAATTCCAAACGCGCCCGCCGACTGTTTATTTATCAGTCTTTGATCAAAAAAAGAGAGGCAATTGAAAGGGAGCTCAGCTCAGCAGTAAGACTTGAAATTATTTAGAGGCTGTTATGTCTCAATTTAGTAGTACCTACCTACCTTTGTGATTTTAGTGACAGACAACGCTTTCATTTGTGCTATTCTAGTAAGTATGTTATTTATTTCACGCGTTGGCTTGAAATGTTTTTCTTTCTGTCCTGTCTAGCTACGTATACTGGGTACGATATTTTTGCAGGTCCCGCTTCGGTCTCCACGCCGTGGAGTTCTCGGACCCTCTGCGCGTGCGCAGGGCGCGGCGCTCGGCGCGGTACTACGCGCAGGTGGCGCGCACGCGCGACGTCGACGCGACATACGCGTTCGACAAGCAGGAGCTATAGGGCTAGAGAAGACGGGATACTTAGTCAGGGCTCAATCCATTACACCTTCTAATATTATAAATGTGAAATAAGTGTGTCTGTTTATTTGTCAATCCTTCCCGACAAAACGGCTGGACCGATTTTGATGAAAAATGGAATGGAGATAGTCTGACACCATAAAAATAACATAGGATACTTTTTATTCCGATATTTCCATATGGGTCAAACCAGTTTTTCAATAAGTACGTCTATAGCTTAAACATCTATATGTTTAGTATCATCGGGTACGCAAACTCTAAATCTACCCGGGACGAAGTTGTGGGCAACGGCTAGTATGCGCCCCGCCAACCCCCCCACTTGCGGTCTACCAACCCCTCGTTTTCAAATTCACTATGGCGCCTTTTCTCCATTTAGCCGCATTGTGGCACTTGTCTGTAGAAGGTTGCCGACTTACTTGGATTGAGTCATGAAGGTTCAAATTCGTAAAGAACAAAATTACATTTTGTGTGGTATGCAAAAATTACCTTCAAGTCTATAAATCAAATCCATACTCATATTATTAATGCGAAAGTAACTCTGTCTGTCTATTACCTCTTCACGCTTCAACCGCTGGACCGATTTAGATGAAATTTGGCATGGAGATAGACAGTCCTGAGAAAGGAAATAGGCTACTTTTTATCCCGGAAAATGTATACTTCCCGCGAGAACGCGATAACAAAATTCCACCCGGGCGAAGTCGTGGCCAGAAGCTAGGTACCTACATAATTCCAGGACGTAAGGTCATACAAATGAAACCACATCAAGTTTCTCACTATAGGTTTCAGGATTTTTAATACCTAGTACATATTTTACAAGTTTCAACGGTGAAATAGCACTATATTTCCAAGTGTTCGGGAGCGTCGATGTCATGCGTATGAGCGACGTGCGCGTAGTACCGCGCCGAGTGCCGCGCCGTGCGCGTGCGCAGGGGGTCGGTAAAGTTCACCGCGACCAGACCGAAGTGGGACCTATTGACATAGAAATAGCCATTGGGTTATATTTAAATAAGACTTTCACCTAGCGGACGCAAAAGAATCGCAAAGCCAGCTAACGGCATTGTCACCACATCACCCAACACAATAGCTGCTGGCCCAAGTGGACACAGGCCTCCTCTCATCACGAGAGGGTTTGCAAGCCTAGTGCAGATTAGGGACTTCACACACAACGTGCAGGTTGCCTCTCGGTGTTTTCCTTCACCAAAAAGCTCAGTAGTAAATTAAAATTAAACTTCGCGCATAAGTAAACTCATAGGTGCGAGCTGGGTTTGAACCCCAGGCGACCCACTTATCTCGGTGGGTATAGTAAGACTCGGTAGGCATACTTAGGATACTGTATGGGTACTGACGTGTATCCGTCCCTCCACTCGAAGTTGTCCATGAGCGACCATGCTGTATACCCCATCACATTGACGCCGTCCTCCTCCATCGCCAGAAGAACCTGCGGATCACTACATAGTATAAAACAAAGTCGCTTCCTGCTGTCTATCCCTATGTATGCTTAGAACTTAGAATTTTATAACTACGCAACGGATTTTGATGCGGTTTTTTAATAGACTGATTTAAGAGGAAGGTTTTAGTACCTATATAATTTGTTATAGTTTAAAGCTCAGTTCCTGCGGGAACGCTATCGCTATAACTGAATTCCACGCGTACGAATTCGCGGGCAGAAGCCAGTAGTCAGTACACCATAAAACCTTAAAAGTGTCGAAAAAGGAATGTGACAATTAGTCTAGCTCGCAGGAATAGAATTACATTACAGGTACATTAGTCTAAACTTACGGTGATTTTTGGGTTATTTTCGGCAGCCGATGGAAGTCATTCAGATGATATCATAGTCATTGTAAAGTACCTTGAACAGTTATCCGGAGCCAGGTTCTTTAAGAGGTTTTTAATGGTGTTTTATCAATGCCAATATTTTGTGAAATATTCGCTTCTAAAGTGGCAAAAAGTCCCCCCTCCCCTACCTTTAACTTTTTAAAATATATAGGCGTATATACATACAGGCGGTTGTCAATAACTCTGACCTGTCCCAGATAATCCCGGTAGTAGTCCGCCCGCGGCGTGTCTTCAATAGAACTATCGCTGCTGGTGTATCCGTTCTCCGTGATCAGGATCCCAACGTCCCCGTACCGCTGCTTCACGTAGTTCAGCATGTGCCGCATGCTCTCTGGGTATATCTGTGAAACATAACGTTACAAGCTAAGCATTCGGGATTTTTATACACTGATGTATACACCAATGCTTCGCTGCTCACTAACGCTGGGTTAAAGACACCTCGTTTTTAACCGTCCGTAGCCAAAACGAGTCGTTAGACCGGGCCTAAGGTATTGGGTGAGTCTGACATCTGGATACGAGACGCTTTAGCCTGTCTGTAGCGACAACTTTTTAAGTCCACCAACTCACCACGAGCCAGTTGGGGCCGGAGCTAGGCCAGGCGGGCCGACTATCAAGCTGCGCGCCGATCTCGGGCAGGGTATCCATCAGGAACAAGCTGCCGGCCTGCCCCGCTGACACCGTGCGCGCCGTGTAGAAATTTATGCCGTAGAAGTCGAAGGAACCTTGAGACAGTCAGATTTTTATCGCTTGACGAAACATGCTGGTCAAAAACCTACCCTGCCTGAAGCCTGGGATATTGAAGAAGCAATGTTTTCATTTTTCACATCACCAACCAAAACCATCATCAACACAACATCATGCCAGCCGAAATAGATCGACTGCTAATGCGGCAGTATGCAGATGTCATTCGAGAACTTTCTAGAACGATCGGTTTGATCTAAGAGCATGTACCTAATGGAGTAGGTACTATCTCCTAATATTGCGAGTCGTTATATCACTCATACAAAGTTATTCAAAAAGGAAACATCTGTTTCGCTTTGTCCGTTCGTCCGTCTCACTCACGATAACCATTGACTGGTTAGGATCATTATAGGTAAGGTACCAAGCTTTTGAATTGACTATTCTACTTTAACTGTCGATTTACTTCACCTGAATACAAGTTTAAGCTTAGTTTTCAAATCCCTTCGGCTAAGGAATCTATTTGCCTGAATATCTTCGCTGCAGATTACCTCTAATCAATTCGATCTCCTCCTGGGTGAACGGAGGCAGCCTGGACCTCGGATAGCGCTCCAACTTGCTCTTCTTGGCGATGTAGGCCTCCAGAGCCGGAGGCCAGCCGCCCTTCGCCGAGTATATGGGGTCCGAATAGCGGCCGAGCTGGAATCACTCATTCATCGTCATCGTCAACATGTCAGACGAAAGACTACTGCTGAACATAGGTCCCCTCCAAGGTCATTATGACCAGCCAACACAAAAACAGAATTCCCACGACGTCGGTACACCTCTACACCTTTGTTTGAGACTTGTCGGTTACAGTTGTTACATGTAAAATCGTGCGCCAAAATCGAGTTTATAAAGGTGTCAGAGGACATATAACATACATATAACCATGCGTTAATACTTTACGATCTAAGAAGAACTACTTAATATAGGTATAGCTATATATTAACGCTTATCTTAACTCCAACATGCTAGTTGGATAGGTTCAGCCACTAATATGCGTTTAACCCACTGCCACTTAAGTTGCACGCTTATTTCAAGTCGGTAATCGCATTTCTATTGCGAATATCGGAGCGTCATTGCAGACGAGCAGAGAAACCCCAAGCTTAGACCTTTGAGTTTCTTTATATCTTAAGTATGAAGCTTCTCAGATAGATTTTATACTCACAGTATGATCCATGCTAAGTTCTGTAAGTTGTACATCGCTAGAAGTCTTTGGCTCATACCATACATTTTGATTGGAGAGAGACACTTTACCTGCAAACATTAATACACTTAAGGAAATAACAGAAAGAAAAATAAGAATAAAACGGACCGAATATTCTTACCATTATATTTCGGCTTGTACTCCTTTTCATACAGCCTGTATGCCCTAGCGTGGGCGATCAAGATGTTTTTGTTGCATAGATATGCTCCGAATTGAGGGGAGTCGATCATTGGAGCGAAATAGTTGTCAAAGCCTATGTCGCAGACGATGATGGGCTCGTTGACGGTGAGCCAGGTTTTGACACGGGCGCCGTACAGGTCGAACACCACGCGCGCGTAGTCTTCGAACCAGTCGGCAATCAGCGGGTTGGCCCAGCCGCCTGGAAGAAGCTGGTATGATCAAATAAGTAACACTCTTAGGGCCGATAGACGAAATTGGGCAATATATAATTAACCGGATTGTTACCACCGTATTACCCGCTAAGCTAACGCCAAATAACGTTATCTCTCACACACTATTGTGTTCTGGTAAGACACGTGTGTTAAGCCTCCAATAAGCACTGGGCTGGGCCCGTATAGGAAAGGAACTGTAGCACTACGACCAGACTCTTCTGTTATTAGAGGATGCCTGTGCCCAGCAATGAGACGTAAATAGGTATTGTTCTTCAGATTTGTAAATGGACTTCGTTACTGACCAAGGTCTTGCAGAGACTGTGGTAGATCCCAGTGGTACAAGGTGACGACGGGTTCGATCCCGTGCGCGAGCAACTCGTCGATCAAGTTGCTGTAGTATTTGCTGCCGTCTTCGCTGATGTGGTTCGGGAATCCAGAAGGCAGTAGTCGTGGCCATGATATTGAGAACCTGTTGGTATGTTTTCAAGGTCAATAGAACAGGTTTGGAAATTTCTAAATGTTCCACTACCGGACATCCATCTAAATATATAAAACTCAAAGGTGACTGACTGACTGACTGACTGACTGACTGACTGACTGACTGACTGACTGACTGACTGACTGACTGACTGATATAGTGATCTATCAACGCACAGCCCAAACCACTGGACGGATCGGGCTGAAATTTGGCATGCAGGTAGATGTTATGACGTAGGCATCCGCTAAGAAAGGATTTTGCAAAATTCCCACGGGAACGGGAAAAAAGGCATTTTTACATTTTAATGTTTAGGCGCGTACGAAGTCGCGGGAAACATCGTAGAGATCTGAAATTTGGCATGCAGGTTCCCCCACGGGGGGGCCTAGGGGAGCACTACGAAAGGACTTCCTGAAATTCCCACGGGAACGGGAAAAAATGGTTTTTTTTACATTTTAAGGCGCGTACGAAGTCGCGGGGATCATCGTAGAGAGCTGAAATTTGGCATGCAGGTTCCTTGGGGAGCGTAGGGGAGCACTAAGAAAGGACTTCCCGAAATTCCTACGGGAACGGGAAAAAATAGGTTTATTACATTTTAAGGTGCGTACGTAGTCGCGGGGATCATTGTAGAGAGATGAAATTTGGCATGCAGGTTCCTTGGGGAGCGTAGGGGAGAACTAAGAAAGGATTTCCCGATATTCCCACGGGAACGAGAAAAATGGGATTTTTACATTTTAATGTTTAGGCGCGTACAAAGTCGCGGGGATCATCGTAGAGAGATGAAATTTGGCATGCAGGTTCCTTGGGGAGCGTAGGGGAGCACTATGAAAGGATTTCCCGATATTCCCACGGGAACGGGAAAAATGGGATTTTTACATTTTAATGTTTAGGCGCGTACGAAGTCGCGGGAAACAGCTATCTATCTATCTAAATATATAAAAGAAGAAACTGACTGACTGACTGACTGACATATCAACGCAGAGCCGAAAATACTGGTCTTAGAGAGCTGAAATTTGGCATACAGGTTCCTTGGGAAGCGTAAGGGAGCACTAAGAAAGGATTTCCCGAAATTCTCACGGGGACGGGGAAAAAAGGGATTTTACATTTAAATTTTTAGGCGCGTACGAAGTCGCGGGAAACATCGTAAGGATCTGAAATTTGGCATGCTGGTTCCTTGGGGAGCGTAGGGGAGCACTAAGAAAGGACTTCCCGAAATTCCCACGGGAACGGCAAAATTAAATTATAATCCTAGATTACAAACACTTTCAAAAAACACTTTATGCAGATTACCTACTGTTAGATTACCTGCCTTTTGTCCAGTAAAAAGGAAATGATTGATGAGTTCACTAAAACATTCTTTAAACCAGTCTGCTATTACCTAAATAATGAATTTTGGCACTAAACTATTTATTCATAAGAGATTAATGAATCAGAGAAAACAAGGAAAATCTATACATATATTAAATAATAATTCTGTAGAAGAAGTCGCGGCTGAAAATTGAAAATTAAAAGAAACTATCAAGTCAAAGGGACTATATGAACGATACTGAACACAAAATAACGATTTTTAGAAAAAAATACTGTATGTATGTATGTCCGGATTTAACTCGAAAACTACTGGACGGATTGAAACAAAATTTGGTATGGGGGTAGTTTATAACACTGGTCAACATATAGGCTACTTTTTATCCCGAGAAAATGCATAGTTCTCGCGGGAAGGCTATTAACAAATTCCACGCGGACGAAGTCGCGGGCAGAAGCTAGTTAATATTATAAATGTGAAAGTAACTCTGTCTATTACCTCTTCACGCTTCGACTGCTGGGCCGATTGAAATGAATTTTGGCATGGAGATAGTTGGGGTCGCGGGAAAGGACATTGGCTACTTTATATCCCGGAAAAACGCATAGTTCCCGCGGGAACGCGATAACCAAATTCCACGCGGGCGAAGTCGCGGGAAGTCGCGGGCTAGTAAGTAGCCTATATTAAAATCTTATGAGGGACATAAGATAACATTTTAATATAGGCTATAGAATCCGTTTGCTTCCCCGTATAAGCAGTGCTTCTGTACCAGCGTACCACCAAACATGCAAGAACTAATACTGATGCTTGTAATCCAGTCCTGTCTTCACCTGTAGAAGTCCAGCCCTATGTCCGCAGCAAGCTGGACGTCCTCCTTCCACCGGTGGTAGGAGTCGCAAGCCACATCTCCCGAGCTGTGGTCGCGGACCAGCTCTGGTCTCCGGTGCAGTAGGTGGTCCCAGATGCTCTCGCTTTTGTCTGATAACAGAGGATAAGGCTGGTTAGAGAAGAAGACATACTCAAAGTAGACTCTTGCCGGAAAAATCTAGTCGAAAGAGAATCGCGCTACTTAGCAACTTATACATATTTAAACTCATGGTAAAACATGAAGCTGAACGCTTTCTACCAGTGTTAAGTTAAAATGTCGACCAATATTTTGCCTAGCTCCCTGGCCTTTTAAATTACCCATGCATAACCATAGCTTAAGCATTTACAAGCATTTACGAGGAAATAAAAAAAACTACCGCTAGCATTCCAGCCCCCTTCAATTTGGTAGGCGGCAGTGGCGGCGCCGAACTTAAATGCATCGGGAAAGCGGCGCGCGCTCGCCACTGCCACGAGAAGACTGCAGAAGAGCATTCGGTGCCATCGACCAGGGTTGGGGCACGCCATCTGTGAAAGCTTCAACGAACTGACAGTTCCCTGAAACAGCACCGTCGAAACGTAATTCAAATACATTAACAGGTTCAATGGTTTATTCAGAGTCGACTATGATTGATGCCATAGTTGTTGCAAGCGACTAAACCTTTGCAAGGTGACCTTTAAGAACCAGGAAGGCCGTAATCAATGCCAGTTGCTTATCTAGTGGTATAAGGAAAATAATCTAGTAATAATCTAGATAGTCCTGAGATCAACATCCGCGTACAAATACCTTGCGTTGCGGGGCTGTGCAGCTCTTCACAAGGTGCTGGTGTCCAGGCCTCAGTCATCATCATCATCATCATTTCAGCCGAAAGACGTCCACTGCTGGACATAGGTCTCCCCTTAAGCTCGGCACTCAGACCGGCCTGTTCTACTTGCTTCCACCGGTTTCCCGCGACCCTCACGAGGTCGTCGCTCCATCTTGTTGGAGGCCTACCGACAGCTCGTCTCCCGGTTCGCGGACACCACTCGAGAACTTTCCAGCCCCATCGGCCATCAGTCCTGCAGGACTCGCAGGACTGAGGCCTCAGTAAGTGTACGAAAATCCGAATCTTTAACGCAATTATTTGGCCCATTCTAACATATGTACGGCTGTGAGGCCTGGACACCAACACTAAAAGAAGTAAATAGTCGCTGAACGAAAAGTCCTTCGTAAGATCCTGGATCCAACCAAAAGGGATGACGTCAGTTGGCGAATTCGGAAGAACGTCGAAATTGAAGACCTAGTGGGCCAAACCAACATAGTAGGGAAACCGAAGCTTACCGACTTCGCTGGCTCGGCCATATTGAAAGAATCGGAGTACATCGAGCAGTGAAAAGAGCGTAAAGAGGAGGACGTTGTCTAGTGAGGTGACCTGAGATATCGCTGGAGGGACGTCGTTGAAGCAGACGTACGGAGTCTCCAAGTTAGCAATTGGAAGGAGGTAGCACAGGATAGGTGGCACAGTGGCAAAAGCTCATTTCGGAGGCCAAAATCCATTTTGAATCGGTAAGCCAGCCTAATCAGTTAGTCCTGGAGTAACACGAAAATCAAACTTTAACAATACTTCCATTACGCACTATTTTTATCCGCTACCATACCTCTAACAATCGGCTATTTAGCAGTAGCTTTCTCAAAAGGGTTAAATGGCTAGAAGCTAACTGCTAGATGTAGAATTTCCTAGACGAAACACAGCAGCTTCTTTCAAAGGCAGAATACTAAGTGATGCATCGAACCTCCTAACGCCACCGCTAGTCATGTGGCGGGTGATTGATTAGTTGATTACCATCTGATGACTTGCCTATAAAAAATATTTATTAGCTTAGTACATAATTTATGAGCACATTCATTTTAATTATGGTGGCAATTGCTACTGGCCCTGAAGCAAATGTGTCCTGCGGGGTTATTGTGTATGTCACTTGCTTTGCGATCCGAGGTACCAGTCGTCTTGAGGGTCGCAAAGCAAGAGGCATTCACAATGTACCCTCTGGTGTTCTTGTTGGCCTTTTAAATATCACTGCACATTTCACTCAGATTGACCTAGCCTGCGAAGTGTGTACCTACTCTAGTAAGATAATAATAACTATCTAAGGTCATACCTACCTGTGTATAGAGCGATCAGAAGGTAAATTTTGCGTGCAAATTGGTTTGGATGTTGAAACAAAATGTAATTTTGTTCTTTACGAATTTGGACCTGTATGGATCAACTGTCCAATTTTTATTATAATATAATTTTATTAACATCAGTTTAAACGTTATTTTAAATTGTACCATAACAATATACTTACGTACTTACTAAACATACTGTAAAGGTAAAAATAATAATAAAAATATTATAATAAATATAGTGCCTTTACAGGGCATGATATATAGAACTCCTTAACGCATTCACTGCCACCGACGCATATACGTATGCGTTTTGCTGACTTTCCCGCAGTGCCTTGACAGCACATGTGCGTTGCAATGTTCCCTTAATGACAGATGTGGCACTTGGCGAAAGTTCGTAAAAAGAAGTGGCAGTGAATGCCTTAAAATAAGACCCTCTGTATAGCCATATGCAATAAAGATTATTGAATTCAATAAAATTGTGAATAGCCGCGGGTCGCATGCGAGGGGTTAGCGGGCCGCATGTGAGGGGTGGACGGGCCGCATGCGGGGGATGGTGGGCCGCAAGTGGGATTCGAAATTTCGAACCCACCATCTGGAGGCAGCTTTCAGATCTCAAATAACTCAGTTTTACCAGAGTTTCATTATGAAATTCTGTGAAAGTTCTTACCTATGGCGTTCCAGCCCCCTCGATCTGCCAAAATCATGAATAATTATCAAACGAAGTATTTTATTACTTATGTTGTAGATCGTTGCAGTTGAACATGCAATAGGTTTGCCATTTGTTTTTCGTCAGGTACCTAATAGTAATGACTACTGCCACACGGCGCACACGGCCTATAAAAGCACGATTTCGAACACAATTCGAATGAAGTGTCAATGTTTGCGTGCGAGGACCTCTGTGTGCGTGCGAGGACGTCTGTACGCTTGTAAATGTGTGTGTATCACTTCGCGGGCCAATGATTCACTCACCATCTCCGGATGAAACAAATGACGATAGGGCGAGTTGCGCGCCGGCTAGATTCAGGCGGTTGATTCCGTTGCCATTCTGTATGTAGTACTATTCAATATTCTGTGTTATTTTTTCTCAATTTTATCCGGGTCTCTATTCAAAATGAAGCCACCTATTTTCAACTACTGATTAAATCAATGATTAAAATTAAACAAGATTATTTAACAAACCATCCTACTTTGAAACCAATGGCCTCTTGTTTTAGATGATTTCTACTACTACTTCAGCCTGTTTGCGTCCCACTGCTGGGCACCGGCCTCCTCATCACGAGGGTTTTGGCTAGTCTCCACGCGGGCCCAGTGCGGATTGGAGACTTCACACACACACCTATGAATTGCTTCGCAGATGCGTGCAGGTTTCCTCGCGATGATTTCTATAAATACCTAATCACAGTAATGACTAACGTAGTTATAGTTATATTTATAGTCATAAGGTTTGATTTATTATTTTATGTGACACATTGCCTTCAGAACTCATTATGGTTTCCGTGATTTCACAATAGGAAAACATCATTCAGTACATAATTGTTTTTTTTTACCAAAGTGAGTATATATCCTTACAAATGGCCTATGGCTTGCCTAGTCCAATCAGCAGATAGAATACTTTTTATTAACATTTATAACGGAAAACTAAAATAATAGTACATTATTGCAGAGGCCGCCAAGTAGCGCATTGCCGGACGAGTCAGTTAGAAGGCTGAGCGAAGCGAAGCCTTCTATTAGTACGAGTCCGGCAATCGCAATTGCGGCCGAGGTATATATAATGCTTTTCTCAAACAGCGAGGAAATACGTAAGTCGGGGAAAGTGCGCCAGGATGGGGTAAGTGCGCCTAACATAAATATATCGAAACCTTTAAATATTACTCAACTAGTAGTTGGCTGTTTACAAGTCATAGGGGCGAAATAAATTTAGGCGCACTTACCCCACATCAGTATTTACTACTTCCATGATCGTGGATGATTTGGCCATGGAAGTTGTACTTATTACCTCCATGGATTTGTCAGTTTCGGGGCAAGTGCGCCAGGATGGGGTAAGTGCGCCTAACATAAATATATCGAAACCTATAAATATTACTCAACTAGTAGTTGGCTGTTTACAAGAAAGGCATAGGGGCGAAATAAATTTAGGCGCACTTACCCCACATCAGTATTTACTACTTCCATGATCGTGGATGATTTGGCCATGGAAGTTGTACTTACTTATTACCTCCATGGATTTGTCAGTTTCTCTACAGAGGTGTCTCAAATGGCAAGCGAATTAAAAAAAAAACACACACGACAATAATGTTTTTGCTGGCCAAGGCCGGCAATGGACAGCCTCGCGTCTTCTTTTTTTGAAAGTAACACGAACATTTCCGAGCATGTTTGAGAAAAAATACTTAATGCACAAGTCATTAAGAAGGGTTTACTCTGAAAGTTGGCCACGTCGCAAATAGCTGTCAAATATTTCGCTATTTTCATTCATTTCTGAATATTACTGATTACAAACATGAATTATCGCTCTATGGGTGAATAAAACATTAAGTAGGATTGCAACAATTATCATAGGAACACGAAAATTCTAGGATTATGGAAGTACTATCTTTTGAAAACTTTCCATTGCATTTTCCATGCATTTTAATGTAAGTAATCTTATCATTTGAGTGCATTGACCTATAATAACGTGGTGGTAACAGTGCCTAACAGAATATGTCAAAATATATGGAGCAAACTGACATTAGAAAATACGTTCCAATATGATAATAACGCCTCTTTATAGTATATGTCAAGGTAAATGTTTTATACAAAAGTAAACCTAATACTATAAGACTTAAGTGTCAAATTTACTGAGCGCCAAACGGGTGCCCGAGCTGTTCGGGCACCAATGTTTGAGTGCCTAACCAACAAATATAAAACGAGACGCGCCATTCAACCATAGAATGATAACTTCTTTTTCAATTCAGCAATATTGAGAAATTAATAAAAACAGCGAAACATTTGACAGCTATATGCGACGTTGCCAACTTTCGGGATAAACCCTCTTAATATATACGATAACTTCTCTTTTAATTCAGCAATATTGAGAAATTAATAAAAACAGCGAAACATTTGACAGCTATATGCGACGTTGCCAACTTTCGGGATAAACCCTCTTAATATATACGATAACTTCTCTTTTAATTCAGCAATATTGAGAAATTAATAAAAACAGCGAAACATTTGACAGCTATATGCGACGTTGCCAACTTTCGGGATAAACCCTCTTAATATATATGATAACTTCTCTTTTAATTCAGCAATATTGAGAAATTAATAAAAACAGCGAAACATTTGACAGCTATATGCGACGTTGCCAACTTCCGGGATAAACCCTCTTAATATATGTACCCTTTTAACCTTATGCATAGTGTTACTTTTTTTTCGACCTCGAGTGTAAATCCGACCATAGGGACTCCAAACCGGGATTGTAAAAATAAAACCAATACAGTTCATTTAACATTATTTATTTATTTATTTTTTCTTCAATGTCTTCTGCAGTTTCAGAAGCGGGGCATTCTTGCTTTTCCTTTTTTCGCGCTTGAGCTCGCCCGACTCTATCGCTTTTTTCATTACCTGAGTGAAGACAAACAACCAAAATAATAGTTACAATAGATATTACAATAGGTATGGTATTACAGGTTGTCTGGAAGAGATCGCTCTTTAGCGATAAGACCGCCTGTTGTCACCCTTCTTCTTTGTTTATTGTATTTACTTGTGTAATTGTCTTTTGGTGTTCAATAAAGTGTATTTGTATTGAATTGTACAATGGTTATGGTACCGCATATGCATAGCTAGCTTCGTCCGCGTGGAATTCGTTAATAGCATGCGAATGGGAAAAAGGATTTTGAAAAAATTGTGTTAGAATCCCCGCAGACGAAGTCGCTGGTAAAAGCTCGTGTGATATTTTTATTTTTTCACTCCTCCTATTCGAAAAGGAGTAGTTTGTTCCCCGTTTAGAGGGAGCAAAATCGCATTTTGCTCCCTCTCCATTTCTGACAGCAAACAGGGAGAAAAGAAAGGCTTTGCTCTCTAGGGAGAACAGTACGATTTTGTTCCATGCTGCTACTGGTTTTCTCATATGAGGAGTGAAAAGCAGAGTGTGCAACACGGTACCAAATTTTTAAACCTTGGGTGACATGGCTTGAATCTCTCGCTAGCTCAAGATTCCACGTCGCTTCTGGATTAAATCCGTCACCCGCGGTAAAATATACCATTTTGCTCCCTAGTCACACAATCTACTATTATATTCTGCCAACACACCTGCAAGGCGTTGTCCTCCTGCCCCCCCAGCGCCGCGGGGTCGTTGAGGGTGGGATATTTAAATGAAAATCCCTTGGGAAACACGGGCCGTGACAGCATCGCTTCTAGCTGCTTTCTCTTTAAGTTGACCGCTTTCTCGAGGCCGGGGTCCACGTCTTGAACGGGCCTGCAGATAAACATTTACAAGTTCATTGTACCATAATAGATATTTTCTCAAACATGCAATGAAATATTGATATTATGTTCTTCTTATTAGCCTGGGAAGTATCACGCTTCAGGCGCGGCTAGACAATAGGAATGACGACAGGGTGAAGAAATCGAAATTCTAATTAGTCCGTCAGTCTGGTAATAAAAAAATATTAGACACGTATTTTTTGTTTTATCATATTAACAAAGAATGACTAAGTTAAAACTAGGGCTTCCAATCCCGGGATCCCGGGTTCCCGGGATCCCGTCTATTTTTAAGGGTTTTTTCAATCCCGGGATTTCTATTTCAATCCCGGGATCCCGGGATTGAGTTTCCTATCAAAATAATCGGTCTTCATCTATGATTTAAAGATAATTTACTGAGGTATTCATTCATTATATCAGCCGCAAGACCGATCTTGTGCCATAGAAATCCGCGGGACCCTTCGGACCTTCACCTGGTCGTCACAACATCTTATGCTTAGGCTTTCGACATATTCTCTCCCGGTTTGCGGTTGTCATTTGAGAACATTCTCAAATATTAGAGTTCACTGTACTACTGAAGTTTCGCAATTCTTCCGATTCTTCGGACCATGTCGGTGATCCTAATTCTCTTTTATACATGTAATGTAAATGTTATAACTATGTGTAAATTTTGAAAAAAGGCCTTCTGCTTGAGTTTGTTGCGGCGCTTCTTCTCAAGCAATGGGTCTAGGAAGCGCTAGTAAATTCTTTTCTGACGTGTAAAAGTGCCCCTATGTGGCCAATTTGCTGAATAAATGATTGAATTTTGAATTTTGAGGATATCATCATTCATCATTTTTGATTATATCAAATACAAATTAGCCCTCTACCTACATTGAATGAACTTGAGTTTTTTTTATGAGACAACTTTGACGCCCACGTCTTTTTAGTTTAATATCACTGGCGACACACAGTAGCCAAAGACTTGAGACTGAGAAAATTTGGACGAAAAAAATCACTGCAATGCTTCCCGAATTCCGATCGACGTTCAGCCGAGTCTAAAACTTAAGTACCTCATTGAACTGACTTTTTCTTCCTGGTGTACATATTCGTCCCCTTTCGAGCACAGAACCCGAGTAACCCGACTGTTACGGGAGTTGGTAGGTACCTACAACATGGACATTAGAGACAATTTTCGTCTCGTCCATGTTCTTTTTGAGACCACGTAGGTTGGAGAACCTTCTGAGATTAATAAATATAGCACTGAGATCTTCCAGGTTTGGGGGTTTAGGATTTACTACCTATAATATTATCGGTAAGTCTAATATGAAGACTAACTACCAACTCCTAATGTAGATTATTGATGCCTCGTCCTTTTCAGTTCATAACCATGATAGCATCCTCGACTGCAGCTGTAAACAGCTTTGTGTAATTCTCCGCATCAGAGGAATAGGATTTGTGCTCTCCTGTGTCGAACGGGCAGTGGCGTTTTCGTACAGAAACTTCAACACTTCGAAATAGTGAGTGGTACAGCCAAAGAGCCAGAGGCTGGCGCGGGGAGATTGCAGCACAGCCCTTGGGCTGTTGTGGATTACGGGATCAACCGAGTCAAATGATTTCTCGTTATAGGCGTAGTCGACGAATGCCATGTAATGTGGGAGGTTTTATTCGCTTCGGTCTTCTGTATGACCGGCCGGCCGGTAAGTCCAACTAAGTACTGTAGCTCTTTCTGAAATCGACTTTTTTGGTAGTCTAGAAGTATTCAAACCTGCGCGAAAGATGGTGGGTAATACGATAACTCTCAAAAACGGTAGGATGGATCTATAATCCTTCAGTAAGGTTAAGGTTTTATGTAAGCCAACTTCTGCCTGAACTATTTAAAACAATTTGCGATTTGATTTGTATTAAGATGTTTTGTGTACGACCTCAATTTGGTATTTTTTTGCGTAATGAAACTCCCATCACATACAAGCAGTACCCAATCCCGGGATCGGGGGATCCCGGGATTGACTGCGGCAATCCCGATATTAATCCCGGGATTACGATAGTCCCGGGATTTGGAAGCCCTAGTTAAAACACATTAAAGTTGGAGAGTGGGGGCTAACTACGTCACCGTTAGGTATAAATCGTACCTAACCGTGACGTCACGCGACATTTCAACTCAATATATCTCCATATAAGTTTGATTACGTGAAAAAAGAAAAAAATACGTGTCCAATACTTTTGAATAATCTTCCTGATAGACTAAGGAAAAAAATGTTGTCGTCATCCCTATTGGTCTATAATGAAATTTCATACAAACGTTGCAGGCCTAGGCCGGCAACTCACTTTTTTTTAATTTCCTATTGATGTATTTGTGACATAGCATCTTGGCATTCCGCCATTTTAAAAAAGCTACAAGCAATTTTACTCTATGATTTGCTTATGACATTCTGCCAATACAGCTATTAAAAAAACATGAACTACATTTGCTACATAGATGTTGCTGTTTAATTTATGTAAAAAAGACAATAGTTATTTGTTATGCAAGGCTGCAAAGTTGTTGTTTGCTGTGAGTGCGTGATTGAGACCCGAGTGAACGAAGGATTCTAGGGTTGAACCACGAGCGAAGCGAGTGGTTCAAATATAGAATCCTGAGTGTAACGAGGGTTTCAAGGCACGAGACCGCAAACGACTTTGCTGCTGAGCGCAACACGAAATTTTTCACCTCACGCGCGATTTTTCGGGAAGAAGACTTAGTTCGGCGTCACGTACAGTTTGTGCTAACTCTGGAGGAGTTAAATTCGTATGGTCATCGCTAGAATCGCTCATATTTTCTTTATTACTTCGTATAGGTATTCTAAATTACAAAACCAGCAAAGTAAAACTTTTTTTTAATATTTTTTTAATGTTTTTTTTTCCGGAGGTTGCGTTCCAAATCACTCTTACTCGTACTTCAAGATTCAATTATTCATTGAATACAGTTAAAATATACACATATTTAAGTATTTTTGTGATAAAACATAGTGAAATAATGAAATACATCTGAAACGGTGTATTATTAATATAATTTTATTAATGATGATATCAAGTAAATTGAACCTTTATTTTAATAAAACTCTCACTACCAATTGCGTTTTAGAACGTATCGTTGTTTTTTTATTGTGACAGTGGCGTCATGCGTCGTTCGAATTTCAAAAACACTTTCCACGCTAGCGGATAAAAACAACTTTTGCGCTCGGATATCAAGCTGCAAAACGACCACTTTCTAGCCAGTGAGGTGAAAAATATATTATACATGAAATATTATTTTATTTTTTTATTTTATTGCATGTTTGAGAAAAGCACTATACATACATCGGCGGGGAACGGAAGTTGTCGGCCTCGTAACTATCCGTCTATATTATAATACTCGGCCTGCAACTTCCTCCTTCCCGGCCTCTGTAGTAATGTACTATTATGATACAGTGCGGAAAGTAGGTAATTCCCTATGTAAGTTGGGAATTACCTATTCGCACGAGTGTCATACAACGTTTTACAATGCATCATGCGAGGAAACACATAAAATATTAACGTTATTATAGAAATACATAATTAACTCTGAAGTCTTCGAAATTGACACCAAAATCACCTACGTGGACCTAAAGGACCTAGTACGTACAGTCAAGGGCATTAATATGTATACACCTTTGGACCTTAACACAACGGAACAGGATGCAAAAGTGTATACATATTAATGCCCTTGACTGTACCTATAATTATGTATATTTTATACATGTAATGTAAATGTAATTTTTGTAACTATGTGGAAACTTTGAAAAAAGGCCTTCTGCTTGAGTTTGTTGCGGCGCTTCTTCTCAATCAATGGGTCTAGGAAGCGCTGGTAAATTCTTTTTCCGACGTGTAAAAGTGCTCCTATGTGGCCAATTTGCTGAATAAATGATTGAATTTGAATAAAAGACCTGTGGTCGGTGTAACGATTTTTCTATCGATTACATTTAAAATCTAAATATATAAAACTCAAAGGTGACTGCAGTCAGTCACTGACATAGTGATCTATCAACGCACAGCCCAAACCACTGGACGGATCGGGCTGAAATTTGGCATGCAGGCACAGAATAAGTAATAGTACAGAAGGACGACTGCTAACAAAAAACCGGTTTTGGAGCGCCGCAAGCCCCCAAATTGGCCATCTCTTTCTATCGCATGCAGCGCACTCTTTCGGAGGCCACGCCCTAGCGGTAGGGCTCCCGCACTCGACAAGATATTAAATCATGCGTCTAGTATTAGTACATAGGTTAGGTATAATAGTGTTATTAACAAAACGTATACTTATAGTTATTATTATTTTTTATTGAAAAAACAGTCTTCTACACAGATGCTACAACGTAATTTACTATTACTTAAGTTGTCACATACTTTATCTGTCAATTTATGAATCAGCTAAATTCTAAATTAAGATACACAGTCACACAACTGCATTATCATAATATACTAGTCGTTGTCCGCGATTTCGTCCCGCGTACATAGAATTTGCGTACCCGATGATACAATACTGTACATGCTTACATAGATTGTTATTATTCTTATAGAAAAAATTGGGTTGTCTTGAACTACCTCCATAACAAATTTCATCATTTTACTCTTTACCAAATCTTTACTTTTTACCAAATCATGTTACTGTTGTTGTTACTAGAACCCTCTGCTATACAATATTTTTTTGACATAATTCAAATTTCATAGCATACGTACGCGGACGCGACGTACATTAAGAGAAAAGCGCGCGCGTGCATTCGCTAGCAGTGCGCGGCAACCACTAATCATCACGCCACGGTGCGAAGCCGGCGGGTACTTGTGTCGAGCGCGAACAAATCAAAGAGTGCGCCGCGCCTGATGCAGGTAGATGTTATGACGCAGGCATCCGCTAAGAAAGGATTTTGCGAAATTCCCAAGGGAACGGGAAAGATCGGGATCGGGAAAAGCTAGTATCATCTACGAGGGTAGACTCACGCGTCTTCATCGTCTATGATCATGTCGCACTCCCGCGCCGCCCGCTCCCGCCAGCCCCGCGCCTGCGCAGAGCAGCCCGGCCAGCTAGTGTCATATACGAGGGTGAACACTCACGCGGCTTCGTCGTCTATGATCATGTCGCACTCCCGCGCCGCCCGCTCCCGCCAGCCCCGCGCCTGCGCAGAGCAGCCCGGCCAGCTAGTGTCATATACGAGGGTACACTCACGCGGCTTCGTCGTCTATGATCATGTCGCACTCCCGCGCCGCCCGCTCCCGCCAGCCCCGCGCCTGCGCAGAGCAGCCCGGCCAGCTAGTGTCATATACGAGGGTACACTCACGCGGCTTCGTCGTCTATGATCATGTCGCACTCCCGCGCCGCCCGCTCCCGCCAGCCCCGCGCCTGCGCCGAGCAGCCCGGCCAGCTAGTGTCATATACGAGGGTGAACACTCACGCGGCTTCGTCGTCTATGATCATGTCGCACTCCCGCGCCGCCCGCTCCCGCCAGCCCCGCGCCTGCGCAGAGCAGCCCGGCCAGCTAGTGTCATATACGAGGGTGAACACTCACGCGGCTTCGTCGTCTATGATCATGTCGCACTCCCGCGCCGCCCGCTCCCGCCAGCCCCGCGCCTGCGCAGAGCAGCCCGGCCAGCTAGTGTCATATACGAGGGTGAACACTCACGCGGCTTCGTCGTCTATGATCATGTCGCACTCCCGCGCCGCCCGCTCCCGCCAGCCCCGCGCCTGCGCAGAGCAGCCCGGCCAGCTAGTGTCATATACGAGGGTGAACACTCACGCGGCTTCGTCGTCTATGATCATGTCGCACTCCCGCGCCGCCCGCTCCCGCCAGCCCCGCGCCTGCGCAGAGCAGCCCGGCCAGCTAGTGTCATATACGAGGGTGAACACTCACGCGGCTTCGTCGTCTATGATCATGTCGCACTCCCGCGCCGCCCGCTCCCGCCAGCCCCGCGCCTGCGCAGAACGCTTGCGGCGCAGCAGCAGCCCGTCCAGCTCGCGCGCAGAACACACCAGCGCCTTGAGGGAGTCCAAGCCCAGCGGGGGGACCGGGAACGTGGGCAGCTCCGACTCTGGCCAAATAAAGATTTACGTTGAAAAAAATAATATCCAAAAAGTTTTTATAAATCCTACAAAAAATATAAACGGAAGAGAGTTTTCAAACATATATTACTTTAATGGTGGATATCTAGAATTCGCTTTATTTTCTGTCTAAATTGATTAATTAATAAGTACTTACTATGCTGTTGATGTCCTTATAAAAAAATAAATAAATGGTCCATTCTTATACCGAACGGCTATCGGTACGAAGTATGCAAAATCTTACTCTTGTTGAGTGTGACACAAACACTTACTCTTGTTGAGTGTCACACAAAGACCCACTCTTGTTGAGTGTGACACACAGACTAACTCTTGTTGAGCATAACGCACAGACTTACTCTTGTTGAGTGTGACACACAGACTTACTCTTGTTGAGTGTGACACAAACACTTACTCTTGTTGAGTGTCACACAAAGACCCACTCTTGTTGAGTGTGACACACAGACTAACTCTTGTTGAGCATAACGCACAGACTTACTCTTGTTGAGTGTGACGCAAAGACTTACTCTTGTTGAGTGTGCCACAAAGACTTACTCTTGTTGAGCGTGACGCACAGTTTGGCGTATCGGAAGGCTTCCTGCGGCTCCATCATCAGGATGGTGAGGCCCTCCTTACTGGCGCGCGCCGTGCGCCCGCTACGGTGCACGTAGTTCTAGGGAAATACACTTCTGTGAGTTTTTTTTATACCAATGCTATAGGCAAACGAGCACACGGCCCACCTGATGGTAAGTGGTCACTGCGCCTCATGGACACCGAAACCACCCTACCCGTTGCCTACCCGGAGGCCTAAGATGGAATGCCTCTGCGCCAGTAATTCCACCGGCTGCCTTAACCCCCTACCGGAACACAACAGTGCGAGCGCTGATATTTGGCATCAGGTTAGCGGGGAAAGACGGTGGTACCACCCAGGACGGACCTACCACTAGCAAATATGAGATAGACTGGAGCTTGATAAGAAAAACCTAGGCATATAACCAGAGCTCGTAACCGTAAATTTTTAAAATTCCGAAATTGACAAATATTTAGAATTATTTTATACTCTTTATATGTGGAACTCTATAGTTTATTTATGTTATTAATTCGTATTATTTTATCGCCTTATTAAAACAATGAAATAGTAAACGAAAGAACGATAAAAAAACCGGTTTATTTGTATGGGGACAACAACCGGTTACAAGCCCTGCATATGACGGCATTTTTCCCGCTCTGATGCCACTTTTTTCACGTCACTATCTGTATTCTGGTCGCGGGTTCGAGTCCCGCTCGGGGCAAACTTTGTGTGATGAACACGAATGTTTGTACTCGAGTCATGGATGTTTAGTATTTATATATGTATGTATTTCTCTATATAAGTATTTATATCGTTGTCTAGCACCCATAGTACAAGCTTTGCTTAGTTTGGGGCTAGGTCAATATGTGTGAAATGTCCTAAGATATTTATTTATTTATTTATTCCGGCATTAGAAAACCGATTCCAAGTTTGGGTTCCAAATTTGGCCGCTTCTCACCAATTTGGTCGATGCACTTGCGTCGAGGGCAACTTTGGCCGACTTGCCCATTTAAACTTCCCTTGTATACCTGCTAACACGCCCATCATTCATTCTCTCCTTTAATGAAGTAGAATAATTATTATCATCATCATCATCATCATCATCATCATCATCATCATCATCATTTCAGCCAAAGGACGTCCACTGCTGGACATAGGCCTCCCCCAAGGCTCAGACCGGTCCTGTGCTACTTGCTTCCACCGGTTTCCCGCAACCTCCACGAGATCGTCGCTCCATTTTGTTGGAGGCCTACCGACAGCTCGTCTCCCGGTTCGCGGGCGCCACTCGAGAATGATTGTTATAGCACAAGCGCCTTCTAAGTAGTGTAGAACTGTACCTCGGCTGTTCTTGGCACTTGGTAATGCACCACGTGGTCCACATCCGGAATGTCCAACCCCCTCGCCGCCACGTCTGTGGCTATCAACACTCCGTGCGGATCATCTCGGAACCTGAGGAAATGGAAACTCATGAAACAACACTATGGCTTTTTGAACTAATAATAGTACATTACTACAGAGGCCGGGAAGGAGGATGTTGCATGCCGAGTATAGTTACGAGGCCGACAACTTCCGTTCCCCGCTAGTGTATAGTGCTTTTCTTAAACATGCAATGAAATAAATAAATAAAATAATATTTTATGTATAATATATTTTGCCTTTTTTACATAAATAAAACAGCGATACCTATGTAGCAAATATAGTTCATGTTTTTTTAATAGCTATATTGGCAGAATGTCATAGTAAACCATAGAGCAAATATTGCTTGTAGCTTTTTTAAATGGCCGAAGGCCAAGATGCTGTGTCACAAATGGTTCCCCTTGTTTACGCATAATTTTTTTTGGCAGAATTCCATTTTGCATAATCAGTATAGGCATAATAGTGTTTACGCCGAAACTAATCTCGCATAACGATTTTTCGTCGAATTCTATTATGCATAATCTATTTACGCCAAATAGTATTCACGCATAATTTTCGAATTCCGAATATTATTTAGGCAGAAAATTACTTTCGCCGATTTTTTTTACGCCGATAACTACTTTCGCATACCTTTATTTTCGCCGATTTGATTAAATGAGTATCTTGTATAACATCGATGATTATCTAAATAGTGATAGGGGGATTTTTACTAAATTATAATTTCGTTTACTTATATAAAAAATAACCTAACCTAACCTATGCGAGTCGACTTTGCTCCAAACTTTTGTGTTACCGCACACCGTGAACTGCCAAACTCTATCTAATAAAGATAAGTATGTTGAACAAATTATATCATACAAAATTTTATACTTAGCTAAAATCGTTTATGACATACATTTTCGGAATTCCAGTCTTCGGACTAGCAATTTTATATGAACTTTGGCGCTCCCTACATTAATTGTTGTTTCGGACATAAATTCGGAAAATATTTCGGCCTATCAAAATTCTGCTAAATTATTAGTATGCCAAACAATATTATGCATAATAAAATTCGGCCAAGTCAGCATTATGCCAACACAATATTCGGGTAAACACCCATTCGGCCAATTAAGAATTATGCTTAATAAAAATTCGGCAAAGTCAAGATTCGGCGTAAATAAATTATGCGAAGCCTGTTATGCGTAAACAGTTTCGGACAAAAAGAATTATGCCAAATAGATGGCACCCGTCACAAATATATCAAATGGAAATTTTAAAAAGTGAGTTGCCGGCCTAGGCCTGCAACGTTTGTATGAAATTTCATTATAGACCAATTGTCTAGCCGCGCCTGAAACATGATACTTCCCAGGCTAATAAGAAGAACGTAACATCAATATTTCATTGCATGTTTGAGAAAAAATAAGTTTTTTCAAA
The DNA here is from genome assembly GCA_963971205.1 of Aethes cnicana. Lineage (NCBI taxonomy): Eukaryota > Metazoa > Arthropoda > Insecta > Lepidoptera > Tortricidae > Aethes > Aethes cnicana. Next base: position 10,523,611 of record OZ020293.1, read on the forward strand.
AATAAAATGTTTGCGTGTTCAAAAATAAAATGTTGTCAGCGCCATCTGAAGGCGCTACTGCAGACTATCCGCCTAGATGGCTTGACTGGAGTGGCGACCGCAGCGCCCCCAACCTACCCGATTTGGTGTCCACTTTTGGAGCTATAAAGATTGCGCTCCTTTACTTCAACCCTCCATAGTCTCGTTCATTGATTGTTTTCTATATTATTTGAAATATTGTGGACTTCTTAGAGATTTTCCTGTTATATATAGTAGGTCAAAATCTATCCTCCGTATTTCAGATAAAGTGGGGGGGGGGGGGGGGGGGGGGTTGAGTCATACATATATGTCTATCTAAGCGTGTTTGCTAAATTCGTCTGTCTCACCACAGGAACGGTCGGGACTTTATAGTCTTCTAACTTGGGGCGCCAATAGACAAAACGATGATGATGATAAAAAAACCGTTTTTTATTTTATTATTATATTATAGACGGACAAACAGGCAGACGGCCCACCTGATGGAAAGTGCTTACCGCCGCCTATAGACATTTGTAACACCAGAGGCGTCACCGATGCGTTGCCGATCCCGAAGATATTTAATGATGAATCGATGACGATCACAACTCACCGCTCGAGGTTTTTGAGCCGCTGCCGCTGTGGCATGCCGGCGTGCAGCGGCAGAGGCTTGCACTTCAGAATCGTGAACAACTGGGCCAACCTGGCGAAACACACGAAAATAACTATGCATAGAATACAAACTTCAAACTTCAAAATATCTTTATTGGCGAAAAATTACAAGTTATAAAGTTAAAGACTAAACTAAATCAACCATTATTTACAGGATTCACAATCAGCCGGAGAAAAATGGCCCCGAGCTGTTTGGGCACCCGTTTGGCCTTCGTTATAAAGAGGCGTTATTAGCATATTGGAACGTATTTTCCAATGTCGGTTTGCTCCGTATATCTAAATATATAAAACTCAAAGGTGACTGACTGACTGACATAGTGATCTATCAACGCACAGCCCAAACCACTGGACGGATCGGGCTGAAATTTGGCATGCAGGTAGATGTTATGACGTAGGCATCCGCTAAGAAAGGATTTTGCAAAATTCCCACGGGAACGGGAAAAATCGGGATTTTACTTTTTAATATTTCTGCGCATACGAAGTTGCGGGGAAAAGCTAGTTTTGACATATTCTGTTAGGCACTGTTCGTCCATATGTTATTACTTATTATAGGTCGGTCAATGATTATTTATTAGGTGTTTTTTATAAATGGTTTATTTTAGAATTTAATCATCCTCCATGTTCAGAACTTCCACCTCACTCGATACAATCCATATTAATATTATAAATGTGAAAGTAACTCTGTCTGTCTGTCTGTCTGTAACCTCTTCATGCTTCAACCGCTCGACCGATTTGGATGAAATTTGGTATGGAGATAATTGGATTCCCAGGAAAGGAGATAGGCTACTTCTTAACCGCGCATTAATTAAAACGCATAGTTCCCGCGGGAACGCGATAACCGAATTCCGCGCGGGCGACGTCGCGGGCAGAAGCTAGTATTTTTGGAACCCCAGTATTTTTATGTAAAATCCGCCGGGTTGTTATTTTCTTTATTAAATATAGCCTACCTATGTCATTTGGACAATTAAAATGACACGACACCAGTTTCATCAAAACTGGTTTAGTAGTTTTATTTAGCTCTAGAGTGGAACACAATTAAATACAAACATAGATAGACTGCTGAAATCTTAACCCTTCTTTGGCTAATAGAATACTATGTCAATAGGAGAGTATGAAAGTAACATGGATATATCTTTTCATATCCGTATGTTCGTATCGTTTTGTTAGTGGTAGGACCTGGTGCTGGATCCGTCCGGGGTGGTACCACCGTCTTTCCCCGCTAACCTGCCGCCAAATAGCAGTGCTCGCTCTGTTGTGTTCCGGTAGGGGGTTAAGGCAGCCGGTGAAATTTCTGGCACAGAGGCATTCCATCTTAGGCCTCAGGGTAGGCAACGCATTCGAGATCTTATGGTTTCTGTTATGTACGTGCGCAGAGGCGCCCTCTGTATCAACGTAGGTAAGCTGAGAAATACACGTCAGTGTGCTAATAGCAAGCAGATCTTTTACTCGTCCCTCCTACGTATGTTACAGTGGCGGCGACTACCCACATAGTCAAAAATATTAGTCAAGATGTCTGGATCTTTATTCGGCCTTTTGTCTGCATTTGACCACAATATCCAGTCTTGGGAAACCTACAAGTGTCGGATATCACAGTGGTTCATCGCTAATGACATCACCGAGACGACGGATGCTACGGGAGTAAAGAGGCGGGCGATCCTCTTGAGCGCACTCAACGACGGCACATACAAGTTGGCGGCGAATCTCGCGCTGCCCAAGCAGCTTCAGAACGTGCCCTTTAGCGACATCCTCACGCTTCTGGATGAGCATTTTTCCCCGAAGCGCTGTGGATTCGCCGAGCGTTATAAATTCTAAAAAAAAATTCGGTGCAGCAGCCGGGCGAGACGTACGCCCAGTGGGCGGCGAGACTGCGCGGGCTCACGGAGCACTGCCGGTTCAGCGACGTGGGGGAGGCCCTCCGGGACCGATTCGTTATGGGAATGTTATCGGGACCCGAAAAAGATAAGCTTTTCACCCAGGATCTTGCAGGTTTGACTCTAGCCAAAGCGGTCGAGTTGGCAGAGAGCTTGAGCAGCGCGCGCGCCGGTGCGGCCGCCGCGCAGGCTGCCCCTCCTCACGATCAGCTGTTCAGTATCACGCAGGCGCAGGCGCGAGCGGACGCGGGCCCCGCTGGGGGTGCGGGCAAAGTGCAGTGTCAAGTGTGTGGTTTTTATAATCATAAGTCGGCTCAGTGTCGTTTTGCTAAATCTAAATGTAAGAAGTGTAAAGCTACCGGACATTTACGTAGAATGTGTAAGAAAATAAACTACGTAGAATCTAGTGCCGTGGAGGAAGGCGAGGAGGATGACGGTGAGTGTTTCAATATTCGTTCCGTACAAGGCGAGCCCATGGTGGAAACAATATCGATAGCGGGGGTAGAACTTAAATTTGAAATAGATAGCGGTTCGGCCGTAACGGCGATCTCAGAAGACACATACAAAAAATATTTTTATAGTGTGCCATTGTCATTAACGCCCAAAAGATTGTTTTCATATACCGGTGAGCGAATTAGCTGCTTGGGGGTAGCTCAGCTGCCAGTGTGTTACGCGGACACTTCGCACTCGCTCAATGTTTACGTCGTGCGGGACGGCGGCCCACCGATCCTAGGTCGAGATTTTATTTCGCTGTTCAAGTTGGAATTGTTGCCTATTCGTTATTGTGAGCAAGAATATAAAACCGATATGTTAAAAAAATTAGAATCTCGATTCCCAAACGTTTTCTCTGAAAAACTCGGATGTTTTAATAAGTACAAAGTGAAGTTGGAATTAAAAGAAAATTCTAAACCGGTTTTCATATAAGAGCTCGACCCATTGCTTTCGCCCTTAGAGATAAAGTAGATAAGGAAATTGACAGGTTGTTATCTCTGGGAGTTTTACAACCGGTTGAAAAAGCGCAGTACGCATCGCCGATTGTACCTGTTTTAAAAAAAAATGGGACGATTAGGATTTGTGCAGATTACTCCACTGGTATTAATAAACAGCTGGTTATTGATCAGTATCCACTTCCTACTATAACGGAACTATTTTCGAAGCTGTAAGGTGGACAGCAATTCACTAAACTAGACCTATCGAACGCATACAATCAGTTCGTTTTAGACGATGCTTCACAAGAATTAACTTGTATAAATACACACCGGGGCTTGTTTAAATATACGCGCATGGTATTCGGGTTATCAAGCGCTCCCGCGGTGTTCCAGCGGGCCATGGAGGGCGTGCTGGGCGGCGTGGCCGGCACGCTGTGTCTGCTGGACGACGTGCTCGTCACGGGCCGCGACCGCGACGAGCACCTGGCGAGGCTCAACGAGGTGCTGTTGAGATTACAGGACGCGGGCCTTACCTTGCAAAAAGATAAGTGCGAATTTTTCAAGGACGAAGTTAATTATCTCGGATACGTAATTAACAAAAACGGCTTAAACAAATCACCTCAAAAAGTTAAAGCAATGATCGATGCACAGGTGCCGGTCAACGTGACGCAGTTACAGTCTTTTTTAGGGTTGGTCAACTATTACAGGAACTTTGTACCTAACGCTTCCACTATTTTAAGCCCGTTATACGAATTATTAAAAAAGGGAAGTAAGTGGTGTTGGACTTCTAAGCATGACGAGGCGTTTACAGCAATTAAAAATATTTTAGCGTCTGATCAAGTGCTGGCTCATTTCAACCCTGATGCGACTCTCATTCTGACTGTCGATGCGTCTCCTTCGGGTTTGGCGGCGATACTAAGTCAAATAGAACCTGATGGTAATGAGCGTCCAGTGTCATTTGCGTCGCGTACACTCAACTCTGCTGAGAAACGGTATTCGCAGATTCAAAAAGAAGCGACCGCTATTATTTTTGGCGTCAGGCGCTATCATCAATATTTATACGGCAGGGCGGTCCCCTTCATTCTCCGAACAGATCATAAGCCCCTACTGTCGATATTCGGCCCATATCGAGGCATACCGGAAGTATCAGCAAACAGGCTGCAGAGGTATGCAATGTTTTTAAGTGGCTATAATTATAAAATAGAATACGTGCGTAGTGCGAATAACACAGCGGATTATTTATCACGCGCCAGCTTGCCTGCGGGGGCGGGGGCGCGGGAGCTGGAGGAGGGGGCGCGCTGCGTCGACGCCGCGTCAGCCATACTGGACAGGGCCTCGTATGTCAATTTTGTTGTGGACGGAAATTTACCAGTTACATTAGATCAACTCCGTAAGGAAACTAATAATGATGAAATTATGAAAAAAGTCGTGACTTTCGTTTTAAATGGCTGGCCGAAAAAAAATAATGATGCCGATTTAAATCCCTATTATTTATGTAGACTTCAACTGTCTTTCGAAAACGGTTGCCTTATGAGGGGACACAAAGTCGTTATACCTAGAAAATTACAAAACATTATTTTGTCAGAGTTACATCACTCTCATTTAGGTATAGTCAAGACTAAGGCAGAAGCACGATCCAGGTTTTGGTTTCCGGGAATCGACGCAGCGTTGGAACGCATGATAGGAGCGTGTGACGTGTGTGCGCAGTTGCGCCCCACTCCAGCGCGTGCGCCGCTTGCTAGCTGGGCTTTCCCCTCTCAGCCTTTTTATAGGATACATATAGATTTTTTAGGGCCAATCCATAATAAAACTTATTTGGTGATAGTAGACGCCTATACAAAGTGGGTTGAAATTTACGACATGAAATGCAGTACCTCTAGTACTGCTACTGTTGAAAAATTATACGACTTCATGTCGAGATTCGGAGTTCCACGAACTCTGGTTAGTGACAATGGCACATCTTTCACGTCGCGCGAATTTGAAGGGTTTTGTAAGTTAAATGGTATCTCGCACGTGACATCACCAGCTTACCATCCGGCAAGCAACGGCCAGGCGGAAAGCTATGTCAAAGTTATAAAAAAAGGCATTCGCTCTAGTATGCTTAGTGGTAATGGGGTACAAAAATCAAATATCAAGTTGTTGAAATATTTATTCGACTACCGGAATTCTGTACATACCACTACGGGATTTTCGCCCGCCCAACTTGTTTACGGGCGAAAACTTAGATCGCGTTTAGATCTAATTAACCCTCGATCACCTCCACCGACGCCTTCGTCCACGGCACTGGCTAAAGTTGTGGAAAATAATCAGTGTTTGCAGAGTAAGGCAACGGGTGGTAATAATACCCAATGCTTTTCACAAGGTGATAAAATAATGTATAAGAAGTACACTGACAATGGCAAATTTATCTGGTGCAAAGGTATTATTGAAAAAAAAATCGGTAAAGTGTTATACGTGGTTAAAGATGTGCTAACTTCATTATGCTTAAGAAAACATAAGAACCAATTAGTATTGTATAAAGGTAACGATTGCTTTAGACCGAACAGTTGGGACGTAGATATAGAGTTAAGAGCCGAAACCTCAACAAATGGTACAGCATCTCCACCAGCTGCTGCGGAGACACAGCCCAGCTTAGGGGAGGGAGAAGGGAACTCGGCGGAATCAGTAAACAATTCCGAGTCGAGGCGTTCGCCACAGCACGGCCGGACAGACCCCGAGGGGACAGCTCTCGCTGAAGATGAAGACGAGTTCCTGGAGGCCGAGGCGGGTCCTTTCACCAGTCACCCTGAAGCCGCTGCAGCGTCGCCCCCGCGACACACCGCCGGCAGCCCCTTATCTACCCTCTGTCGGCCTAAACGCAATCGACGTGAAGTAAATTATAAACAATTCTTTTAACATGTTTATGTAGAAGTAATAGCTAGTTTTAAGGACGTGTATCTCAACTAAGGGAAGGAATGTTATGTACGTGCGCAGAGGCGCCCTCTGTATCAACGTAGGTAAGCTGAGAAATACACGTCAGTGTGCTAATAGCAAGCAGATCTTTTACTCGTCCCTCCTACGTATCTTACAGTTTCCTAATGGGGATCATAGGATTTCGGTGTCCATGGGCCGCAACTTACCATCAGGTGGGCCGTGCGCTCGTTCGCCTATACCATCGGTATAAAAAAACTCACCTTTTGACGCAGCCGATGGCGTTACAGAAGACTATGGTCCTTCCAGGGTGTCTCTTCAGGATGTAGTACAGATACGCGTCCTTGTGTTCGAAGGCACATGCTATCTTGCACTCCGTCAGAGTTTCGGCCGTGCCTGTGGAAACATTGATAATAGTACATTACAGACCTAGGGCGGTGAATTCGTTAACGTCCCACTTTCAAATTTCATTCATTTATTCAGCAAATTGGCCACACAGGGGCACTTTTACACGTCCGGAAAAGAATTTACCAGCACTTCCTAGACCCATTGCTTGAGAAGAAGCGCCGCGACAAACTCAAGCAGAAGGGCTTTTTTCAAAATGTCCACATAGTATACAAAATTTACATTACATGTATAAAATATACATATAGGTACGTACTAAAATTACATTGAAGGGCTGTATAGTCCCTAACTTAAACTTAAATCTAAGATCTTGAAGATGTATAGTCTGCAAGGGTCCAAAAATAAAAATAAAAATAAATGATAATCATCGCAGGTGTTTGTGGCCCGAACCGAAGCGAGGGTCATAAATATGCGATCTGGGGATCTTTAACGAATTACCGCCCGTGGTTCACTCCTATTCGGAAAGGAGCATTTTGTTGTCGTGCGAAATTCAATTTGTATTATACCACTGAGCTTTTCGGCGAAGGTAAACATCGTGAGGAAACCTGCACGCATCTGCGAAGTAATTCAAGGATGTGTGTGAAGTCCCCAATCGGCACTGGGCCCGCGTGGGGACCATAGCCCAAAACCCCCTCGTGATGAGAGGCATGTGCCCAACATCATCATCATCATCGTCATCGTCGTCATCATCATCATCATCATCATCATCATCATCATCGTCACCATCATCATCATCAGAATCATCATCATCATCATCATCGTCGTCATCGTCATCATCATCATCATCACCATCATCATCGTCGTCGTCATCATCATCATAATCATCATCATCGTCATCATCATCATCATCGTCATCATCATCATCATCGTCATCACCATCATCATCAATAGTAATTAGGAGAGTGGGTATTCACCTAAGTTCTGCGTGGTGATATCGACGACTTTAGGCTCCGTCATGCCTATAAGCTGAACTAGGCGCTTTACTTTCTGCGCAGGCGTCATTTTCTCCACCTTGCGGTTGATGATCTTACCGCGCTTCGTTACCTGCGAAGGGGAAACAAATTTATAGTACATTACAGAGACAGGGTGGTGAATTCGTAAATTTCCCAGATCGCAGGTTTCTGTGGCCCGAATCGAAGGTGAGCGCCATAAATATGCGATCTAGGGCTTTACGAATTACCGCCCGTGGTTTTACGTCTTGCCTTGGCCAAGAAGTGAGATTTTCTCTCCGCGTAGCGGGCAGAAAATCCCACTTTATGGCCAAGGGTGATGTAAAATTTATTTAGTTACTCACATGGTTTTTTGTTCGCATCGGCAATCAGGTCATAAAACTTGTGGATGGAACATTCCAAAATTATTGAAACACTAGCTTCTGCCCGCGACTTCGCCCGCGTGGAATTCCACGCGCGATAACCGCATTCGGTTATCGCGCTCCCGCGGGAACTATGCGTTTTTCCGGGATAATAAGTAGCCTATGTCCTTTCTTATGTATATTAACTTTTTAATTTCTCATGTTACTTTTAACAGATAAATCGAACTCTTCTTATCCCTACTACTGATGATTTGTCCGATACTTCTTGTAACTTTTATACAAAATACAAATTCGTTTATTTTCCATAATAGCATGCAACATTCCTTAGCTTTAACAAATAATCATAGGCATTTATGGAAAAAGGGTATGGGCACAGCTAATGCTGATTTTAAGCCCATCCGACGTCAATAGTGATGGCAATAGGGATGACGACAGGGTGAAGAAATCGAAATTCTAAATAGTCCGTCAGTCAGGTAATAAAAAAATATTACACGTATTTTTTATTTTATCAAATTAACAAAGAATGACTAAGTTATAACGTATTAAAGTTGGAGAGTGGGGGGTAACTACGTCACCGTTAGGTATAAATCGTACCTAACCGTGACGTCACGCGACATTTCAACTCAGTATATCTCCGTATAAGTTTGATTACGTTAAAAAAGAAAAAATACGTGTCCAATACTTTTCAATAATCTTCCTGATAGACTAAGAAAAAAACGTTGTCGTCTCCCCTATTATGTCGCATGCGCGTGGCTTTTATCGCATGAAACCGCACCACTATCTGCTCTAAATAGTCATTTTCGCGTCTCGTACTCTTGTTAGGAGGTCCTGGCAGAATAACAGCGTTGTAGTCCTTCGACTGCAACATATGCTGAGTCAGAGCCTGTTCATGCGCACACATTGCGGGCCCCTTGCACACCCATGTGTTGAAATTACTGTCCCTTTTAGTCAGTTAAGATCTTGTGTGTTTTACCAACCGACGAAAAAAAAAAGAAGGAGGTTCTCAATTCGACGCGTATATATTTTTTTATGTATGACCACGCATATCTCCGTCAATTGTGAACCGATTTCGATGATTCTTTTTTTAATTGAAAGGTGTACCTCCAACTTGAACCCTTTTAATAATTTGGTTTAGTTCTGATGATGGGATCCATGACAAAACGAGGGAACTCCTCGAAATTTGTTAGCATGTGTATGATTTTGGCATCAATTTCAAAGACTACAGTGAGACTTACGTCCCATCGTACGATGTTTGGAAATTATAGCAGAAAAAAAAATTTTCAATAAAAAAATAGAACCGACTTCAAACTCCGTCAGCCTGTGAAGTCGGTGTCAAGTGAACCACCCCAAAGCTATGACTATCTTATAGTGAACTTGACACCAACTACACAGGCTGACGGAGTTTGAAGTCGGTTCTATTTTTTTATTGAATAAATATTTTCTTCTTCTTTTTCTCGGGACCCCAACTATCTCTATGCCAAATTTCATCTCAATCGGTCCAGCGGTTGAAGCGTGAAGAGGTAACAGACAGACAGACAGAGTTACTTTCGCATTTATAATATGGATTCAATGGCCCCTGTTTTGACATTCTGCTGTCGCTTTGTTACATTTACATGATTTTTCCAGAATTACGTTTTTCAGAAAGTGTCCTTTAGAGGAATTTGTCCTTCCTGATTTTCCAGGCGTCTCTCTCTAATGTATTGTAGCTTAATCTATGTGCTGAGTTTTGTTGCGGCGTTTCTTCTCAAACAATGGGTCTTGAAAGCGCTGGTAAATTCATTTCTTACGTGTAAAAAAGTGCCCTTGTGTTTTTTGTATGTTGATGGAATAGGCAAACCAGCGTACAGCCCACATGATGGTAAGTGGTCACCGCTGCCGATGGACACCAAAATCCTTTGATCCCCCATTAAGAAACCATAAAATCTCGAATGCGGTGCCTACCCTCAGGCCTAAGATGGAATGCCTCTGTGCCAGAAATTTCACCGGCTGTCTTAACCCCCTACCGGAACACAACAGTGCGAGCACTGCTATTTGGCGGCAGGTTAGCGGGGAAAGACGGTGGTACCTCCCCGGGCGGATCTAGCACCAGGCCCTACCTAGCAACTGTGTGCCCAATTAGCTGAATCAAAGATTGAATTTTTATTTTTTTCTATTTTGTGTCGCACTTAGGTTCATGACATACCTTCTTCCCCCTCATATGCGCCGGCAGATCATGAACGAGCGTCAAAGTCGCAGAGAACACGAAGTTCTGTCGCGCCGAGCGCGTCGCGTCGTCCGAGTTTAAACGCTCTAGTAGAGGATTTAGTTCTTCAAAATGGCCGCGCTCCACCATACGATCCGTTTCGTCTATGGCTAGAAACCTGAAACGGGAATATATTTCACACTACAAGTCACTAAAAGTCACTTAAAAATAATCATTAGCTTCAATGTAGTAATATACTAAGTCAAACATTTTAAGCGAGAGACCTCATCATGTTCTAATTGACATGTATTAATGAACTCTTTTATACACGATGTATGTCATTATTTATTGACATTTTGAGACTGTCGACATCTATGGAATTTATATTTATTTGACAATGGAGGCCATCTCCATAATATTTTTTTTTTCTGGACCCTTGGAGACTATACATCTCTAAGATCTTAGATTTAACTTTAAGTTAGAGACTATACACCCCTTCAATGTAATTTTAGTACGTATCTATATGTATAATTTATACATGTAATGTAAGTTTTGTAACTATGTGGAAATTTTGAAAAAAGGCCTTCTGCTTGAGTTTGTTGTGCGGCGCTTCTTCTCAAGCAATGGGTCTAGGAAGCGCTGGTAAATTCTTTTTCTGACGTGTAAAAGTGCCCCTATGTGGCCAATTTGCTGAATAAATTATTGAATTTGAATTTGACTACACCAATTGAATATATATATTTCCTTAAACCTCGATAAAAGTTGTCACCGCAAATAGTCATCAATTGGAAATCTATTTTTAATATACCAATGGTATGGCAAACGAGCGCACAGCCCACCTGATGGTAAGTGGTCACTGCGGCCCATGGACACTGAAATCCTATGATCCCCCATTAAGAGACCATAAGATCTCGAATGCGTTGCCTACCCTGAGGCCTAAGATGGAATGCGTCTGTGCCAGAAATTTCACCGGCTGCCTTAACCCCCTACCGGAACACAAGGTTGTGTTCTTTAAAGAGGTCTTTCCGGTAACAACGTAGGCACTCACTTGACAGCGTGCAGCTGCTGCAGATGCGGCTCCCCGCGACTGACGAGCTCCCACAGGCGGCCCGGAGTCGCCACCAAAATTTCGGGGGACTTACGCAACTCCCGCTCTTGCTTCACAGACGCCATGCCGCCCACTATCGTCGCTATGCGGATACCTGCGGAATATAGTATATTTTGATGCAATGCCAAAAGCTTGTCATCTTATCACGAGTCCCTAGTCATGTTGGCGCGAGCGAAAGCGAGCGTTAACACTAGGGACGAGTGGAAATTACAATTTCGCACGTGTGTCAAACGACATTTTTTTTATACATTTGCGAAAAAAAGAATAAAGAAATCAACGTACAGGATGAAGCTTAAAAAACTTTACGCACTAGTTCGTAAAAAAAAAACTTTAGGCACGCTCACTGGCTGTCAAAAAACAAAAAACGCTCGTTCGGAAATGACAACTTTTGGCACGTTAAACAGGTATCGAAATGTTTACTTTTTGAGCACCTGTATTAAAAAGGTTGTTTTAGGTTGATGAAGTGTCACGAGAGAGCTTAGGCGGCTTTTCCCGACATTAATAAATGCAGACTTCCTTAAATCCTAACTACATATAAAAGAAATGGTCATTAATAGAATTGAAATTATTGAAATACTGGTTTGACTGGTAAAAATACAATTCTCGTGGAAATATCGGGATATAAAGTATCCTATGTTAGTTTCAGGATTCCATGCCAAAGTTTATTAATATCGCCAAAATCGGCGCAGTCATTTCGACGTCAATAAAGAAAAGTGCTATGCGAGGTACCTCATCACTGCGTTATTAATATTTATGCGAATATTTAGCGAAGCCGTCGTGGTGACCTAGTTGATTTGACCTACCGCCTCTCATGCAGAGGGTCGGGGGTTCGATTCCGGCTCGCACCTCTAAGTTTACTTATGTGCGAAATTCAATTTGAATTTACCTGAGCTTTTCAGTGAAGGAAAACATCGTGAGGAAACCTGCACGCAGTCCCCAAAGTCCCCAATACACACTGGGCCCGCGTGGGGACTATAGCCCAAACCCTTTCGTGATGAGAGGAGGCCTGTGCCCAGCAGTCGGACGCAAATAGGCTGTAGTAGTAGTAATAATATTTATGCTTTACGTTTCTTACCAGTATATTTAGCGACTGCCTTCAAGTGCTGGCTGACTTGCATAGCCAGCTCTCTCGTGGGGGTTAGTATCAGGGCGTAGAGGGGGGCCCCAGTCCGCATCTTTTCCATGCCCGGGATGTCTATGTTGTCGATAACTTTTACACACCCGATGCCTGCAAGAAAATACTCATGAGACCGCACAGGACGCGTAAGGGATCGTCCCAATACGACGCGACTACGCGATCATCGAGCGAGTAAGCGATGCGCCAATCGCGTTGTGGCGATTACGCGAATGTCAATTAGGACACCTATTCTAGTTCAATATGTTTGCGATACAATACAATACAATGCAAATACACTTTATTGAACACCAAAAAACAATTACACAAGTAAATACAATAAACAAAGAAGAAGGGTGACAACAGGCGGTCTTATCGCTAAAGCGCGATCTCTTCCAGACAACCTTTGGGTAGTGGAATGTGTGAAAAAAAACGTTAAACTAGGCAGGTGGTGCACATAAGAATTACATCATATCATAATCATAATCATAATAGCCTTTATTGCCGAAACTAAAACAGTATTATATTCTATTTATAACCTTACTTAAAACTAACACATCGCATTGTCCGGATTAGTGTTCAGCGTGTCTTCTGACACATAGGCCTCTCCCAGCTGTTTCCATTCCTTTCTATTAATGGCTTTCCTGGTCCATTACTAAGACTTACATACAATGAATAAAAGAAATGCAAACAAATCAAAGAACAAACATAAAAAATATAATAAATACAAAACAATACATATAATATACATATATTAACACATATATATATATATATAAATATATATATATATATATATATATAGTTTTTTATATATGTATGTATATTATATATATATATATATATATATATATATATAATATACATACATATATAAAAAACTAGTCTATATGATAATGCGATGATCAAATTCAAATTCCAATTCAATCATTTATTCAGCAAATTGGCCACATAGGGGCACTTTTACACGTCAGAAAAAGAATTTACCAGCGCTTCCTAGACCCATTGCTTGAGAAGAAGCGCCGCAACAAACTCAAGCAGAAGGTCTTTTTCAATCGCGTAGTCGCGTTGTGTTAGGACGATACCTAACAGACTGCTACACTAATACTAGAAGTCTCAAAAATTTGTCTCAATGGATGGATGTTTAGTACTCTACCATGGAACAACTGTTGAATAGAGTATGATAAAATTGGGTAAAATGATACAGATTTAACAGTGAGTAAACAATTTATCATTGCATTCCCACGGAGTCAATATTTCTTTAAATAACATTGCAATGCGGAAAATACATGAGATATTAAAAGAACTTGTCTTATTTGGTAAACAAAATTCTACCCTCTAAATGCATTTTTTTGAACCATGTGGCTATTTAAGTGTAATTAAAGGAATCCCGAGAAGCCGTGGTGGCCTAGTGGTTCGACCTACCGCCTCTCATGCAGAGGGTCGGGGGTTCGATTCCGGCTTGCACCTCTAACTTTACTTCCGTGGGAAATTTGCAAAGTGATACAAAGATGTGTGTGAAGTCGCTAATCCGCGCTGAGACGGCCCGCGTGGGGACTATAGCCCAAACCCTCTTGTGATGAGAGGAGGCCTGTGCCCGGCAGTGGGACGTAAATAGGCTGTATTAGTAGTAAAGGAATCCCAGAGCAAATATCACTGAAGAGTAATATATAAGCAAATATCACTAATGATGACAGGTTTGGCTCAGTTGGTAGTGACCCTGCCCACTGTTCCGACTGTCGCGGGTTCGAGTCCCGCTCGGGGCAAACTTTGTGTGATGAGCACAAATGTTTGTACTCGAGTCATGGATGTTTAGTATTTATGTATGTATGTTCTTTATGTAAGTATTTATATCGTTGTCTAGCACCCATATTACAAGCTTTGCTCAGTTTGGGGCTAGGTCAATTTGTGTGAAATGTTCTAAGATATTTATTTATTATAAATAATAATAAAAATTGTAGTGCCCTTACAGGGTATCATATGTGAAACTCTTTGAAATAAGACCATCTGTATAACCATATGATTGCAATAAAAATTGAATTGAATTGAATATTATTTATTTATTTTAGAGATGTCTCATATGTTCAATTAGGATCATTTCATACAGTAAAAAAACCTATTTTATCCCAAAAATTAACACTGAGGTTAGAATTTTGTTAACCAAATAGACAACTGAGGCTGAACGGGGTTTACTTACCTCCTTCAATTCCATCTAGTTCATCTTGACTCTCTGTTTCTTCACCACTATCATTGCCTTGATCATTAGTTGATATTTCATTTTCTTTTTCCGATTTTTCATCATCCGTTGACTGATCGTCATCAGCATTAAATATGTCAGACAGGTGCACATAATCAGCATCACTGTCATCGCTATCATTGCCCTCATCGGCTGAAGAGTCCTTTTTCCTAATAGGCACTTCTATTTCTTCTATAAACTGATCATCATCATTTTTGACAACTTTATCATCAATTGCTTTATCATCATCATCATCACTATCTTCCCCAGAGCTGTACCCATCTTCGGAAGATTCTTTAACTTCAACTTTAGCTTTTTTTACCCTTTTCTTTTTCACTTGTTTAACATCTGTAGGAGTTTCAGTCTTTTTCTTAGTGGAGCTCTTCTTGTAAGGTATGTCGTAGACGTCTAGGCCTTTGGCTAGGGCTTTCTCTTTGATTTTCATGATGCCAGTGAGGATTGGCAGGCCAAATGCTAGCGTTTTACCACTACCCGTCTCAGCTGCACCTAGGATATCCCTGCGACCTGTGAAAATAAAGATTATGTATTCTATTTGGCCTGTAGGAGAGCTCCGCTGTTAGGCGAAGACCTCCTTTGTCAAAGAAAATCAAGATAAAAATATACAATTTGTGTGAAATTTCCCAGGCATTTCCTAAAATAGTAATAATAGTACATTTTTGACGGCCGAATTGGTCCAGTTGGTAGTGACCCTGCCTTCTGTTCCGATGGTCGCGGGTTCGAGTCCCGCTCGGGGCAAACTTTGTGTGATGAACACGAATGTTTGTACTTGAGTCGTGGATGTTGGTATTTATATATGTATGTATTTCTCTATATACTCGTAAGTATTTATATCGTTGTCTAGCATCCATAGTACAAGCTTTGCTTAGTTTGGGGCTAGGTCAATATGTGTGAAATGTCCCAAGATATTAAAAAAAAGATATAATATTATTATTACACACCTAGGGCGGTCAAGTAAAGAAAGTCTCAGATCGCAGGTAATTGAGGCCCGAGCCGGAGGCGAGGGCTATAATCTAGCGGTCTGAGGATTTCTTTACGACCGCCCGTGGTTAGTATACGATTTTACGTCACCACCTGGCCGTGAAGTGGGATTTTTTGTAGCGCCCAAGGGCGGTAAATCCCGCTTTTCGGCTTGGTGTGACGTAACAGCACATTACATATCTGTAGAAAGATACCTAATAGTTTGAATTATTATTGTCAAGTTTTATAAAAAACTTGCTTTTACTGAAATCTTTCCTACTTTTACTTGCAATTTTGTAAAGAAATAGGCAAATACAAAGTATACTCTAGCACGGAATAATCATCTTACCATGAATAGCAGCGGGCAAAGTCAGCTGCTGTATTTTTGAGGGGTTCTTGAAGCCCAACTCCGTGAGAGCTCTCATGATCTCCTCCGGCAACTTGAACTCTGCCCATGACAGCATGTCCTCGGGAGTCAGCTCTGAATTTACCTCATTCACATTAGAACCAAGCTTTTTAATCACTCTTTTTTTCGCCTTCTTATTAACATTGTTAGTAGAGCTGGAGGCATCATTAGATAAGGATGGAGTGGTTGTACTACACGATTCGACGATGAATCCATTGCTAAGCTTCTTTTTTTTACTTGGATTTTTTTTTTCAGTGACTTCTTCAACTGTTTTAGTGTTTTTACGTTTCTTTTCTTGTTTTTTCTGAAATAGGAAAATTATGAATTATCTTGGGTCTTCGAGTCGAATCTAACCTAAACTAGACGTGAAGACTTCTAGTATAACATTTATTCAGCATTATTTACCAACAGCGATCCGAAAGAGCGTAATAAAAGACACAGCAACATACCTTTTTATTCCGTGGTTTGTCTTTGTCTAAAGTGTAATCCGTACATTCCTCCAGACCCACAAACCCCAACAAGTTGTCCCCGAGGGAAGCAGGAAAGCCTTCCAAGGCTACGGATTCCCATTTCAAGTCTTGTAGCTTTCTACTCATGGTTTTAAATAATTATTTTACTCACTGACCGATTATAACCTCAAACGAAAACAACGTGAATTTGACATTTCTTTTGACATATGAAATGACGTAACTAGAGTTCACCCAAAAGTGGATAAAACCGGTATTTTTTTAAGATGTGTGGGACCAGCTTTAAAGTTTAGAAATTACAAACTCTTCTGTATACACTTAAAAATATTAAAAAGAAAAAAGACACGTTGAATGCAGTTTACCATAAATGAAAATATGAAATAAATAGCACAAGAGAAGTTATCAATATTTCTAAAGCCATTGTAAACTAAAAAAAAAATAAGTGCACGCTGCCGCCGCTGTGACCATAGACAAGTCGGAGAAGGGAGGAAGTTTGTGAGTGATCGATTTTGCACCGGCCTCCCAAAATTCACGACACGGGCATTTTTCTTTGTTTGCCCGACGCTTGGGAGCAATAAACCGAATAGTAGCCGCGAGTTTCCGTTCTGTGATAAAATGGCGAACACGTTTCGCGCCGTGACGGTCTCGGCCGTCAACAATGACGGCGCCCTGACGCCGCGTTTCAATTTCCCGACAAACGTAAACGTGGATTACGATCCTCAGGGGTTGAGTGTGAAAGTGTTCCGGGCGGACCCGGTGCTGGTGCAGGAGGTGCTGGAGTTCCCGCTGCACAGCCAGAGCGAGTGCTCGCGCGTGGCGGGGCAGTCTTACATCTTCACGATCGACAACGAGACGCTGTTCTTCAGGTTCGCGTCGGACGTGGAGTGCCAGAGCTTCCACCTGCTGGTCAGCAAGGTGAAGGCTGGGCGCTCCTCGTCCGTGTTCACGGTGCGCACCGAGGACTCGTCGGCGCTGCAGTACTTCCAGTTCTACGGGTATCTGAGCCAGCAGCAGAACATGATGCAGGACTACGTTCGAACGAGCACGTACCAGCGCGCGATTCTCTCTAACATCAACGATTTTAAGAACAAAGTGGTGCTGGACGTGGGTGCGGGGTCGGGTATCCTGTCTTTCTTCGCGGCGCAGGCGGGCGCGCGGAAAGTTTACGCGGTGGAGGCGAGCAACATGGCACACCACGCGCAGGCGCTCGTGCGCGCCAACTCGCTGCACGACCGGATCACTGTTGTGGCCGGCAAGATCGAGGAGATCGAGCTGCCGGAGACCGTCGACGTCATTATCTCCGAGCCCATGGGGTACATGCTCTACAACGAGCGCATGCTGGAAACCTACCTGCACGCTAAGAAATGGCTGAAACCTAATGGCAACATGTACCCAACCCGAGGTGACCTCCACATAGCTCCGTTCACCGACGATGCCCTCTTCATGGAACAGTACAACAAAGCTAACTTCTGGTACCAGTCGTGCTTCCACGGTGTAGATCTAAGTGCCCTTCGTACTGCAGCTATGAAGGAATATTTCAGACAGCCCATTGTTGATACATTCGACATTCGCATCTGCATGTCCAGGTCTGTGAGACACGTGGTTGACTTCCTGAATGCAAATGAGACAGATCTGCATCGCATCGAGGTTCCATTTAGGTTTGAAATGACACAATCTGGCACGTGTCACGGGCTGGCCTTCTGGTTCGATGTGTTGTTCGCAGGAACTACGCAACCTATCTGGCTATCCACAGCCCCAACGGAGCCGCTCACACATTGGTATCAAGTTCGGTGCCTACTGGAGACACCTATCTTCGCGAAGCAAGGCCAGCACTTAACCGGGCGCGTGTTGTTGCTCGCCAATAAGCGACAGAGCTACGATGTGACAATGGAGATAAGCTTGGAGGGAACGAACATCACATCCAGTAACACGCTTGATCTAAAGAACCCCTACTTCCGTTACACGGGCGCGCCGGCCGCGCCGCCGCCGGGAGTGAACGGCACGTCGCCCAGCGAAGCGTACTGGGCGAGCGTGGAGCCCGTGAGCAATGGGCAGGTGCTGGTGGACGCGCAGTATGCGGCCGAGCCGGCGTCGTATGCCGCGCACCCCGCCATGATCAAAACCGTGATGCTGCAAGAGGAGTTCATCAAGCGAATTGGCATCAGCCAGAACGGCGACATATAATCCGCGCGTGCGCGCCGGGCGCGCCTGCGCGCGATCAGGAACCGACGCAACCGGTTGTGAACTCGGACGCTCTAGTGTGTAAGAGGACTTATTTATTCAGACACTTATCTACATCACAGTGCGGGACTAGCCGTTCCAGAGCCGGCCTTAATGTTAAGTGGAATGGGACTCGGAGCTACTTCGGACAGTTTTGTTGTTTCGGAATGACGCTTACTAGTGTAACTCGGCTTTAAAGTATCGTATTGTAAATACCCCTGTCTTGGACGGCGACAGGACTGTCCCGAAGCGGTATTAGGAAGTACAGTTAGAATAAGCAATAAGTGCAGGTTATGATGATGCTTCTCATTGTCAATACTCATGTTTAGGTCAGGCTCAATCATTCATTAGTTAAGTGCAGAAACTGTATAAATGTCCAGTCGCCAGTGATCACGCCCGACTTTCCTGCTGTCTGCCTCCGAAAGCAATAATTGAAAAGATTGTAGATTTACTAACACAATCATGATGTTACAATTGATTTCCTTATGTAAATATAGGATAATATCTATGTCTAAATTTGTATTCCCACCGATGCCACCATTTTTAGAAATCACTTTCAATATAATATTGAACATGACTCAGACTTGGTGTGAAGAATAGGCCACAGCTATCTCAGATAGTTCCCTATTGTCATCCGTTATTCACTAAACTAGAATCAACCGCTTCACATATCAATGGAAAAAGATAATAAATCTACAATCTGAATGTGGTATCCTGTAATATATTGATTTGGTGCTGTGTCCTATATTGCACAAAAATAGTTATACATAACAAGACTACCTCATTTTGGCAGACAGAACCAAACGGGGAATCTATGAATGCATCACATTTTGATTAAAGGCCAAAACACCACTTGCCGCATTTCAATGATTAGGAGTAAAAATGGCAATTTGTAAATTTAAGGTAGGTTAAATTGAGGTGCCTCGTGAGGTGTCCACAGCAGCTGTCCCTTTTACTGTAGGTTAGTTAGAACGAGACAGTTGCTGTCGACGCGTTAGCACCTCTACCGTAATAATTATGAAACATTAGGTGTGAGCATTTAGCCATGTCCATAGATGCTAAAACACCTAGATTTTTTTTATCATTGACTGGCGTATGCCTTCATTCATCTGTCTAATTCTTGAGATTTCTTGTACTTAAGCCATCCACTCCTTAAAAGCTGCAATCTTATCAAGGCTGTGAGAGTGTGAGAAACAGACTACAACGAAATATCACTACACAAAGTGCAAGGTTCCATTTCGAAGCAGTTTGAACATAAATTGTGTTGAGATTCAAGGATTTTAGGTTAATTTTGAATGTGACATTTTTTTTTCTATAATCAATCAAAGAATGTATAATTAATTATGTTATTTACCAGAACCTGAAAAATTTAACCACATTTAAGTCACATTATAAATCTCCATCAATTGCAGCAAAGTTCGATTTGTTTTACTTATTCGCATTTTGATAGTGTGATAGTTTTACCATCATACTTAAATTATTAACCTTTTGACCAACACGACAATTGCAGAATTAGGGCCAATTTGAACCACGCGCACGATTTATTAAAGTAAATTTGGCCTGAAATTTTATCAGCTGTGGCTGAAATCGGCCGAATGTCAAAAGGTTAAGGACAAGGTCCTTAAGTATGATGATAACGATGATGATGATGATGATGATTACAACTTAGTCCGCGTGAAATATAAAAATGACGATAACTTCTTTTGTTTTTGTGATATCCGATTTTAATAAAACAAGTTTTATATGTATGTATGATTATATATATATATATATATATATATTTGAAAACTGCTAGTTCCGGAGATAAACTTACAAACAGACGGGAAGAGACAATTTTTTGTCTCTTCCCGTCTGTTTGTAAGTTTAAAAATTACTCGTTTACCATAGTAGGTATATCAAAAAAATCTACTGACGGAATGTGGTTAAATTTCTTCAGGATTTTTTTTTTCTTTGTGAGGTCGGTTGGTTTACGGAATCAAGGGAGTGGAGCTAATTTCAAAATATAAGGTCATGCGTAACGGATGATTCTTTCGTAGAACAATCGGTGGATGCTTGTTTACTTACGCGTATCAAGAGCAATATGGTTGTGTATTTAGGTGGTATACTGTAATATATGACTACGTTACAGCGAGATACAGCCTAGAAGGCGCGCGGCGAAGCACTTAAGCCGTTGAGGCAGAGTCTATTTTTGCTTAATCCACGCGCCTTCTAAGTTGTGTATACCCGTACCGGCTGGTAATTCTCGCTGTTAGAAATAGAACATTAAGTCGATGCGCTTAAGACTTTAAGTTCACGATCATCACTTATTTAGCCATCGTTCTTGAGCGGTTGTTTTATAAAAGCACCGCTCGGAAATTTTAATTCATTGATTCTAATTTATAGCCCAAAAAAATACTACCGAATCTCTAAATTTTCATAGACTAGCTGGACTGGTTGATTAGTCTAAGAAAGCATTGTAAATCTTAGATTTAACTCATAGATGTCGCCACTTGGAAGTGAATGTACGTTCCGATCGTTTTGACTACTGCCACACGGCGGACACGGCCTATAAAAGCACGATTTCGAACACAATTCGAATGAAGTGTCAATGTTTGCGTGCGACGACGTCTGTGTGCGTGCGAGGACGTCTGTACACTTGTAAATGTGTGTGCACCAGTACGCGGGCCAACGATTCACTCTCCATCACCGGACGAAACAAATGACGATAAGGGCGAGTTGGGCGCGAGTTGCGCGCCGGCTAGATTCAGGCGGGTGATTCCGTGGCTATTCTGTATGTAGTACTATTAAATATTCTTTGCTACTGCTTCACGGCTCAGTGGTGCCATCTATGACAGAGCTATTGTAACTTGTGGCTACTTTTCGGAATACCTATTATTTTGATTGTGTGCATTCTGGCCAAATTTGCAAGTTTGAGTTAACTCTGGGTTTAATTAAACCCAGTGAATACTTTACCTTTTTTTTACCAACAATGATGATCTCCTATAAAGCGAAGACCACTGCATAAAGTGTATTTGCACTTAATTTTTTTATTTTCAACATGATATCCGCCAAACGTAAATCAATAAACATAAAATCGAAAACGGACTCCCAGTTATTTCGAACCGGCAGGTATGTGAATACCATTTGCTTTGGATTTCGACCTAGTGTCATTTTTGTTCCTTGAAATTGAACCTTATGACTTAATCTTATGGTTGTAAAGAACAAAAATGACGATCTATGTCGACATCCAAACCAAAGCAGTAAGCACTCACAGTTTAAATGCAGGTCCTTGTGTTTTTTGTTATAAGAAAATATCATTTTTGTTTTGAACTTATTATTCTCATTCGCACTAATTAGTCGCGTTTTCAATCCGCCAACATTGTTGGTCCTCTAGGCCAAAGATGTATCTTATACTGCGCCAGAAGGAGGGTTATTATTTTATTTGGAGGTTAAAAAAAACGCATGTTCCCAAAATGCATCCAATCGACTTCTGTATATTTTGATCATTCATGACCAAATCAAGGGTTAAATGTATGAATAATCTATTATTAATCAGTATTACTTCGGTAATATTACCTATACCAGTGCATGATTTTTTTTTTATGTACAGCATCCAATGAACTGTTGTGTTAACATTTATAATTATGTTGAGTATGGACGGTGATTTTGGACAATTAAATCAATTCTAATCGATGTAAGGACACGCTGGTTTTATTTTAACCTTTATATTTTCTATTTATTTATTTATTTTTCTAACCAACAGTCACAGTTAACCTTTCGCATGCCGTTGCACATAAGTAAAGTGCGTTCGAGACTCCTACCGAGTATATCTATTCTATAGTACTATGGAAATACAAGAAAAAAAAATACAAAAAATGTGTCAAAATTTTGGCGCGGATCCGCGTTCCTGCATTCGAAAGGTTAAACCTTACGTGAGTGTTAAAGGTCACATTATATCATTAATGGGATTACAAAGATAAAACATATTAAGGTAAAATTTCTAATTAAGGTTAAATTTTCATTTTACGCATGCTCGAATATCGTAAGTTTCAACTTTATTTATACTACAGAGGGTTGAATTTCGACTCATGCTTCTTAGAAAACGGTGTTCAAGCGACGCTTCGAATGTATGGATTACCGACCAACCTTAATGTATGGATTTAAAGTTCAAATTAACAAATATTTCAACCCCATGCCCACTGGTATAAAATAGACCAAGCAAATTTAACCTTTTAGCATCCCGGATTGACCAACTGCTTAAAAAAAATGTTTGAAGTCTCACGAACAGATTACAAATAGGGATGACGACAACTTTTTTTTCCTTAATCTATCAGGAAGATTATTGAAAAGTATTGGACACGTATTTTTTCTTTTTTCACGTAATCAAACTTATACGGAGATATATTGAGTTGAAATGTCGCGTGACGTCACGGTTAGGTACGATTTATACCTAACGATGACGTAGTTAGCCCCCACTCTCCAACTTTAATCCGTTTTAACTTGTTAATTTGATAAAACAAAAATACGTGTCTAATGTTTTTTTATTACTTGACTGACGGACTAATTAGAATTTCGATTTCTTCACCCTGTCGTCATCCCTATTGACCTACTTTTGGCACTGAAAAGGGTAAATGTAGACAACGTTGGTTTGGAGTTCATTGGACCCAATCAAAAGAGCTATAAATTCGAGACACGGTCCCCTTTCATTCAAAAAGATGAGAAAAATAAATGAAAGAATGACTGTCAGATATCATAATTTATTACGAGTATAACAGTAGTGTTGATGAGTTTAGCATATATACAAATATGTACATGCTTATACAAGCAAATGTATATATTATATCAAACAAATACATGAGCGAGACAACAAATATATGGCCCTCTTCTGATGGTGACAGCCCAATTGGTCGTAGCCGATTTACGCTTGCATCATCCATCGCCCAAAAGGCCTTACCTATTGTAATATATTATTGTTAAAATACAAAACAGTTCTACGCAAATTAGGTACATATAACTTTGATCTTAAAACAAAATCTATTTGACTTTTGAACAATTTTAGTAGATTAGAACAATTTTTCTAAATCTTATACTTTGAACGCGCTGATCTTTTATATTTATTTATACCAGCGACCTCCGAAACGGCTGTAACGATTTGGACGAAATTTGGTATTTAGAGGTTTTCGGGGGCGACAACTCGATCTAGCTGGGTCTCATATCTGGGAAAACTCATTTTTAGCTATTTTCACTCGAGCAAATCCCGATCCAGGGTAAGTACTCTTTAATATTTAGTACAAGCTTTGCTTAGTGTGGGGCTAGGTCAGTATGTGTGAAATGTCCCAAAATATGTATTTATTTATTTATATTTATTATTTATATTATGTACTTAAACCTGTCACAGGGCGGACACGGCCTATAAAAGCACGATTTCGAACACAATTCGAATGAAGTGTCAATGTTTGCGTGCGAGGCCGTCTGTACACTTGTAAATTTGTGTGTACGCGGGCCAATGATCCACTCTCCATCTCCGGATGACGGTAAGGGCGAGTTGCGCGCCGGCTAGATTCAGGCGGGTGATTCCGTGGCCATTCTGTATGTAGTACTATTAAATATTCTGTGCTTAAGTCTCTGGAATTCATCCAATTAGCTCAATTTCAAGCACTCCATGACATTAGGTATCGTGTCGCTCTTGTATTTGCACATCATCCGCAGCAGGTTGAGCTTCTTGTCCATATTCTTGGACGATTCCAGCTCATACAGCGTACACAAGTTGATGAGGAGGCTCTCGTTCAAACCGCGCTCGGGGTCGGAGTGTATGGCCTTCTGGAGCACGGCGATGGCTTCCTTCAGACGACCCATGTAGAGCAGACAGACGGACAGATTGTTGGCCACCTGGAAATAAACAGGTAATAGTGTAAAGTTAAAGTACGGTTGGCGTCAAAGATATTGTAACACCTTTTGAAGCCTCTACCGTCTTATTAAGGTCCGAATGTGTAAACGTATTTTTGACTGTACAAGAACAGTAACTATAGTAGCTAGAAGTGAACAAAGAAAGTGTCATTGATGATGATGGATATTTCAATTTATTTAGTGTGTGCGCATCTGCGAAGTAATTCAAAGATGTGTGTGAAGTCCCCAATGCGCACTGGGCCCGCGTGGGGACTATAGCCCAAACCCTCTCATGGTGAGGGGAGGCCTGTGCCCAGCAGTGGGACGCAAATAGGCTGTAGTAGTAGTAGTAGTATTAGTGACAAAATTTAACCTTTTGACCTATTTTTTTTTCAAATAAAATTCGTTTATATTCCAATTTGATGATTGGTATTTTCACTGTTCACGAAGTATGAAGGGAAATAGATATACACAAAGTAATGGTAGATGTGGTGGCCTAAAGGTTCGACCTACCGCCTCTCATGCAGATTATCGGGGGTTCGATTCCGGCTCGCACCTCTAAGTTAACTTATGTGCGAAATTCAATTTGAATTTACCACTGAGCTTTTCGGTGAAGGAAAACATCGTGAGGAAACCTGCACGCATCTGCGAAGTAATTCAAGGATGTGTGTGAAATCCCCAA
Source organism: Aethes cnicana (assembly GCA_963971205.1). Taxonomy (NCBI): domain Eukaryota; kingdom Metazoa; phylum Arthropoda; class Insecta; order Lepidoptera; family Tortricidae; genus Aethes; species Aethes cnicana. Next base: position 10,548,962 of record OZ020293.1, read on the forward strand.
TCCGCACTGGGCCCGCGTGGGGACTATAGCCCAAACCATCTCGTGATGAGAGGAGGCCTGTGCCCAGCAGTGGGACGCAAATAGGCTGTAGTAGTAGATGTGTGCGGCTATTTATTCACCATAATGTTGGTGGGCTCCTGGTCGGCGGCGCGCGCGAAGTTGGTGTAGGCGTCCTGGTATTTGCCGTGAGACACGTCCAGGAGCCCTAAATCTACGTATTCTCGCACGTCGGGCGTCGGGCATCTGGAGTGAGGTGTTTAAGAATTTATAGTCGAGTCAATTCAAATTCAATCATTTATTCAGCAAATTGGCCACATTGGGCACTTTTACACGTCAGAAAAAGAATTTACCAGCGCTTCCTAGACCCATTGCTTGAGAGGAAGCGCCGCAACAAACTCAAGCAGAAGGCCTTTTTTCAAAACTTCCACATAGTTACAAAACTTACATTACATGTATAAATTATACATATAGATACGTACTAAATTTACATTGAAGGGGTGTATAGTCCCTAACTTAAACTTAAATCTAAGATCTTAGAGATGTATAGTCTCCAAGAGTCCAGAAAAAAAAATGGAGATGGCGTCCATTGTCAAATTCTCCTTGTCGAGTTCTCCAAAATACGGGGCCAAGCAAATCTCTGTGACGATATTTTACCCACAGAATCAGCTATCGATTATGAGCATGTTTTTCTTAGTTTTTTTTCGAGATAGTAAAAAAATTGTATGGGATAGATCATCATCATCATCATTTCAGCCGAAAGACGTCCACTGCTGGACATAGGCCTCCCCCAAGGCTCGCCACTCAGACAGTCATGGGATAGATGGTGTGACCGATACCTGAATACTATACAATTTTTTTTTACCATATCGTAAAAAAAAAAACTAAAAAACATGTTTAGAATCGATAGCTGATTCTGTGGGTAAAATATCGTCACAAGTGTCACAATTTTTAATTAGTGGATCATATTATAGTATAAAGTGAATTCTTTGACATTAATAATTAATAAAGAAATAAATCATCACATCAGGGCCTATTCAAATTACTTAATTAAGAAGACTGCAGACCATTTCAGATTTGTTAGATATAAAGAATAATTATGACATGTTATAAAGTACCTAATTAATATTGCAAGTAATTTTATTATTATTTTGAATCTACTTTTATAATTAATGTATTTCTGACGTGTGCTTATGCAATAAATTATTTTACATCACCCTTGGCCATAAAGTGGGATTTTCTGCCCGCTACGCGGAGAGAAAATCTCACTTCTTGGCCAAGGCAAGACGTAAAACTTTTGACAAACCACGGGCGGTAATTCGTAAAGCCCCAGATCGCATATTTATGGCCTTCACAGAAACCTGCGGTCTGGGACATTTACGAATTCACCACCCTAGGTCTGTAATGTACTATTGAATTGAATCGAATTACAACGTTTTGCTTGACCCTATACATATGCACACTTTTGCACCGTACTCCGTTGTAATAAGGTCCAAAAGTGTACGTATTTTAATGAACTCAACAGTACCACATTGATATATGTTGTGAAATTATAATTGATTTGAAACAGTTTTCGCTGAGTTTGTTTGGCTGTCTTGTCAGCCACCTTCGGCGTGTGAGGTGGCTTATGTATTTGACATGGTGTCAAAAAGGTTAAGAGTATCCGAAACCGAACTTGCCTGAAGACAGCGATATGTTTGGATAGAACTCTTATTTTCTAAAGTTCTTTTTAGTTGGTATGTGAGAAAGAGGATATGCTTAGGAAGGGTGTTATGACCGATGATAGAGAGAAATGGAAGAAAGGAACATGTTGTACCGTATCGACCCCACGTAATGTAGGATAGTGAGAAAGGAGATGAGTTCTTTGTAATCTCTCTGGCTACCTCAACGGGAAAATAGCGTGATGTTATATACTCACAGCTGTGCCCGCAGTGTCCGCGCCACGCTCGAGTGTCTCGCGGCGGCGCGGACGTGTCCGGCGACCAGCCACAGCCTACATGAGGCACTGGCTAATGTGTGTATATACTCACAGCTGTGCCCGCAGTGTCCGCGCCACGCTCGAGTGTCTCGCGGCGGCGCGGACGTGTCCGGCGACCAGCCACAGCCTACATGAGGCACTGGCTAATGTGTGTATATACTCACAGCTGTGCCCGCAGTGTCCGCGCCACGCTCGAGTGTCTCGCGGCGGCGCGGACGTGTCCGGCGATCAGCCACAGCCTACATGAGGCACTGGCTAATGTGTGTATATACTCACAGCTGTGCCCGCAGTGTCCGCGCCACGCTCGAGTGTCTCGCGGCGGCGCGGACGTGTCCGGCGACCAGCCACAGCCTACATGAGGCACTGGCTAATGTGTGTATATACTCACAGCTGTGCCCGCAGTGTCCGCGCCACGCTCGAGTGTCTCGCGGCGGCGCGGACGTGTCCGGCGACCAGCCACAGCCTACATGAGGCACTGGCTAATGTGTGTATATACTCACAGCTGTGCCCGCAGTGTCCGCGCCACGCTCGAGTGTCTCGCGGCGGCGCGGACGTGTCCGGCGACCAGCCACAGCCTACATGAGGCACTGGCTAATGTGTGTATATACTCACAGCTGTGCCCGCAGTGTCCGCGCCACGCTCGAGTGTCTCGCGGCGGCGCGGACGTGTCCGGCGACCAGCCACAGCCTACATGAGGCACTGGCTAATGTGTGTATATACTCACAGCTGTGCCCGCAGTGTCCGCGCCACGCTCGAGTGTCTCGCGGCGGCGCGGACGTGTCCGGCGACCAGCCACAGCCTACATGAGGCACTGGCTAATGTGTGTATATACTCACAGCTGTGCCCGCAGTGTCCGCGCCACGCTCGAGTGTCTCGCGGCGGCGCGGACGTGTCCGGCGACCAGCCACAGCCTACATGAGGCACTGGCTAATGTGTGTATATACTCACAGCTGTGCCCGCAGTGTCCGCGCCACGCTCGAGTGTCTCGCGGCGGCGCGGACGTGTCCGGCGACCAGCCACAGCCTACATGAGGCACTGGCTAATGTGTGTATATACTCACAGCTGTGCCCGCAGTGTCCGCGCTATGCTCGAGTGTCTCGCGGCGGCGCGGACGTGTCCGGCGACCAGCCACAGCCTACATGAGGCACTGGCTAATGTGTGTATATACTCACAGCTGTGCCCGCAGTGTCCGCGCCACGCTCGAGTGTCTCGCGGCGGCGCGGACGTGTCCGGCGACCAGCCACAGCCTACATGAGGCACTGGCTAATGTGTGTATATACTCACAGCTGTGCCCGCAGTGTCCGCGCCACGCTCGAGTGTCTCGCGGCGGCGCGGACGTGTCCGGCGACCAGCCACAGCCTACATGAGGCACTGGCTAATGTGTGTATATACTCACAGCTGTGCCCGCAGTGTCCGCGCTATGCTCGAGTGTCTCGCGGCGGCGCGGACGTGTCCGGCGACCAGCCACAGCCTACATGAGGCACTGGCTAATGTGTGTATATACTCACAGCTGTGCCCGCAGTGTCCGCGCCACGCTCGAGTGTCTCGCGGCGGCGCGGACGTGTCCGGCGACCAGCCACAGCCTACATGAGGCACTGGCTAATGTGTGTATATACTCACAGCTGTGCCCGCAGTGTCCGCGCTATGCTCGAGTGTCTCGCGGCGGCGCGGACGTGTCCGGCGACCAGCCACAGCCTACATGAGGCACTGGCTAATGTGTGTATATACTCACAGCTGTGCCCGCAGTGTCCGCGCCACGCTCGAGTGTCTCGCGGCGGCGCGGACGTGTCCGGCGACCAGCCACAGCCTACATGAGGCACTGGCTAATGTGTGTATATACTCACAGCTGTGCCCGCAGTGTCCGCGCCACGCTCGAGTGTCTCGCGGCGGCGCGGACGTGTCCGGCGACCAGCCACAGCCTACATGAGGCACTGGCTAATGTGTGTATATACTCACAGCTGTGCCCGCAGTGTCCGCGCCACGCTCGAGTGTCTCGCGGCGGCGCGGACGTGTCCGGCGACCAGCCACAGCCTACATGAGGCACTGGCTAATGTGTGTATATACTCACAGCTGTGCCCGCAGTGTCCGCGCCACGCTCGAGTGTCTCGCGGCGGCGCGGACGTGTCCGGCGACCAGCCACAGCCTACATGAGGCACTGGCTAATGTGTGTATATACTCACAGCTGTGCCCGCAGTGTCCGCGCCACGCTCGAGTGTCTCGCGGCGGCGCGGACGTGTCCGGCGATCAGCCACAGCCTACATAAGGCACTGGCTAATGCCCGTTCTTGCGCCGGGGAACTAGCCCGCTCTTGTAGCGACTGGATTATTGAGCTGGCTAAACGGTAATCCTGGAAAAAATGTAGGTTCTATGACTAGGGAGCAAAACGGTATATTTTACCGCGGGTGAAGAATTGAACCCAGAGCGAAGCGAAAGATTCGAGAATAGAATCCCAGCCCGGACGGAGCGGGGCGCGGGGAATTCTAACGTGGAATCTTGAACTAGCTAGGATTCAAGATATGTCACCCAAGGTGTAGATAATTTTGCTGTCGTGTTGGATACTTTGATTTTCACTCCTATGAGAAAACCAGTAGCATCAGGGAGCAAAATAGTACTTTGCTCCCTGCTAACGGGGCAGAAATGAAAAGGAAGATTTTTTTTTATTTTGCTCTGTCTAAACGGACAGCAAAATAATCCTTTTTGAATAGGTACAGATATAAGGTGTTATTATTAAGTAACTTAAGTAGCTACGGGCATTGTGCAATGTCTTAAGAGGGTTTACTCCGATAGTTGGCAACATCGCAAATAGCTGTCAAATATTTCGTTGTTTTCATAAATTTCTGAATATTACTGAATGAAAATATGAATTATTGCTCTATGGTTGAATAAAACATTAAGTATGGATTGCAACAATTATCATAGGAACAAGAAAACTTAAGGACTATGGAAGTACTATCTTTTGAAAATTTTCCATCGCATTTTCCATGCATTTTAATGTAATCTTATCATTTGAATGCCTAACCAACAAATATAAAATGACACGCGTCATTCAACCATAGAATGATAACTTCTATTTTAATTCAGTAATATTGAGAAATTAACAAAAACAGCGAAACATTTGACAGCTATATGCGACGTTGCCAACTTTCGGGATAAGCCCTTTTAAAAACTAAACTTAGATGTAAATAAATGTAGTTATTAGGTACTGATAGGTAGGTATTGGACACACTGTTCTATGGCGATAATTAATATTATTACAGTGATTTTGAATAAATAATAAGTAGGTAATACCTTCAAGGCGATGGCGCAGTTGACTATAGAGTGTTGCACGCGGGTTTCCCTGCCGCTCCACAGGCGAATAGACTCTATCCTGTCCTGCTCTGACGTTATTACACCTGTGCCATCCTCGGTCTTGCCTTCATGGACGTTTTGTAGCATCTGTTATTTAACGAATCATTACGGTTTTTATTAAAAATCATTATTTATCAAGCAATCTATACATGGTGGGTCATATCCTATAGCAAATAATTAACCCACAGTATCGGCTATCGATTCTAAGTATATTGTATAGGTTTAATTTTTTTTTTGAGTTGGTATTTTTTTTTATTGTATATGGGATTGGTTGTGTGAGCGACGCCTGAATCCCATACAATATTTTTTCCAATAAAAAAATTAAAGACCTGTAAAATATGCTTAGAATCGATAGCCGATACTGTGGGTTAATTATTTGCAATAGAATTCAACCCACCATGTATGTGTATATATAAAACAAGAAACGACTGACTGACTGACCGATGAACGCAGAGCCAAAACTACTAGTAGAGGTCGTAGAGCTGAAACTTGGCATACAGGTTCCTTAGGAAACTTAGGGGAGCACTAAGACAGGACTTCTCGAAATTCCCACGGGAACGAAAAAAAACGGGATTTTACATTTTAATATTTCTCCGCATAAGAAGTTTCAGGGAAAAGCTAGTTTTCAGATATAAAAAGGTTAAAATTTCAAATGTCATTTTTGGAGAATGAAATTTAACCTTTTAATGTATTCGACATATACGATTACATTTTGAAAGAAAGAAAAAAAAATTAAGTAGGTATATCGAGTTTACAAATTTAATTTTACTAGCTATTGCCCGCGACTTCATCTGCGTTGAAATATATGGAGTTTTAATGAGGGAGATTCTTCTTTTTTTGAGGATTTCCGCGGTAAAAAGTAGTCTAGGTAATTCTCAAAGTGCTCTAATTAGGGCCTGCCACATACAGACAGAATTCCGTTACGGAAAACTACTGCGTATCTTCACTACATAGTATAAAACAAAGTCGCTTTCTCTGTCCCTATATCCCTACGTATGCTTAATCTTTAAAACTACGCAACGGATTTTGATGCGGTTTTTTTAATAGATAGAAGAAGACGAAGAAGAAGAAAAACATTTATTCATATAACATATGACACACAAAAATAAAATAACGAAACAAAGGAACAAACATGGAAAAACAAAAAGGAAAAGAAATAATTTGTACAGACAACTTAAGTATACTGTGTGGTAGATAGAGTGTTTCAAGAGGAAGGTTTTGGTATATAATTTGTTATAGTTTAACGCTCAATTCCCGCGGGAACGCTATAACCGAATTCCACGCGGACGAAGTCGCGGGCAGAAGCTAGTACGTATATATATGGTAGGTCTAGACGTTTTGTATTTATTATTATTTATTGAGACCAAATACAATTAATAAAAATTGTCCCACAAAACCGGAGTACAGTTTGACTGCGGGATCAGGAATGTTAATCAAGTGTATACATTTATATCTTAGCCATTAACACAGAATAAGTAATAGTACTAACGTACAGAAGGCCGACTGCTAACAATAAACCGGTTTTGGAGCGCCGCAAGCCCCCAAAGTGGCCATCTCTTTCTATCGAATGCAGCGCGCTCTTTCGGAGGCCACGCCCTAGCGCTAGGGCTGGCGCACTCGACAACATATTAAATCATGCGTCTAGTATTAGTACATAGGTTAGCTATAATGGTGCTTATTAACAAAATAAATATTTAAGTTAAGTTAGTTATTTTTTATTATTATAAAAACACTCGTCTACACAGATGCTACAACGTAATTTACTATTAAGTTATCACATACTTACTTTATCTGTCAATTTATGAATCAGTTAAATTCAAAATTAAGACACACAGTCACACAACTGCATTATCATATATACTAGCCGTTGTCCGCGACTTCGTCCCGCGTACATAGAATTTGCGTACCCGATGATACTATTATACTGGACATACAATAGTTATTGTTATTATTCCTATAGAAAAAAATGGGTTGTCGTGAGGTAGTTCCTCCATACCAAATTTCATAATTTTACTCTTTACCAAATCATTTTACTTTTCTTGTTACTACAACCCTCTGCAATACAATATTTTCTGACATAATTCAAATTTCATAGTACATTTGACTCTTGCGTCGCGACGTACATTATGATTCGCTAGCAGTGCGCGGCGACCACTAATCATCACGCCACGGTGCGAAGCCGGCGGGTACTTGTATCGAGCGCGAAGAAATCCAAGAGTGCGCCGCGCCTGCCATTAATTACTAGGCTATAGAATAGTATTAATATTAGGATATTTTTATATATTATCAAAGTAGTGTTTTTTTAATAATATTTTTGAATTTATTTTTATTCGTTTCATGTCGGATAGCAGCAGGCACGTTATTCAATATATATGGAAAGCGTTTATTGACGTTGCATGGACGGTATGCGTTTGGAATCTCCGAATCTGAATTCCGACTGAATGTGGCGGGCCTAAGACCTATACAAAAAAACACGACAGTCCGTCGTTTTATTTCGACGTAACAAAATTTTTAAATAAAAAAATAGAACCGACTTCAAACTCCGATAGCCTGTGAAGTTGGTGTCAAGTTCACTATAAGATAGTCATAGCTTTGGGGCAGTTCACTTGACACCGACTTCACAGGCTGTCGGAGTTTGAAGTAGGTTCTATTTTTTTATTTAAAATTTTTTTTCGGCTATACTTTCTAAACATGTGTACGATGGGACGTAAGTCTCACTGTAGTCTTTGAAATTGATGCCAAAATCATACACATGCTAACAAATTTCGAGGAGTTCCCTCGTTTTGTCATGGATTCCATCATCAGAACTAAACCAAATTATTAAAAGGGTTCAAGTTGGAGGTACACCTTTCAATTAAAAAAAGAATCATCGAAATCGGTTCACAATTGACGGGGTTATGCGTGGTCATACATAAAAAAAAAAAATATATACGCGTCGAATTGAGAACCTCCTCCTTTTTTTTTTCGTCGGTTGAAAATGACAGTGGGACATACAGGCGTCGGCACGGAACTGAGCGGTGGCCTTCGATGCGCAGAAGTCTAAATATATAAAACTCAAAGGTGACTGACTGACTGACATAGTCTATCAACGCACAGCCCAAACCACTGGACGGATCGGGCTGAAATTTGGCATGCAGGTAGATGTTATGACGTAGGCATACGCTAAGAAAGGATTTTGCGAAATTCCTACGGGAACGGGAAAAAAAACGGGATTTTACATTTAATATTTCTGCGCATACGAAGTTGCGGGGAAAAGCTAGTTGAAAATAAGGTCTCATCGGCAGAGGGGCGCGGGACGCAGGGGATGCTTTGTCGTGCGCGCACGCTTATCGACCCTTTAGTCGTAGACATGCGCAGAAAACCCCTCTACTTTCCCCCACCGCTCAAGATACGTGCCGCGACCTGTAAATGTGTTGATTTTTGACCAAACCCATGAAATAAATGAACAGGGTCTAAATGTGTTGATTTTGGACCAACCCCATGAAATAAATGAACAGGGTCTATATAATGACTTAATTTTGGCCCAACCAAACTTATGAAAGGAATGCCCAAAGTCGTTTTGCTATTGTGATGGAACGCCTAGTAAGGTAACCTGTTGAATGACAGCATGGCGTACAGTTGGTCCAGCGCCGCGGCGGGTTGCCGGCAGCTCGGCCACTAGCAGCCGCAGCTTGAAAGGCACTATGGTCGAGATGACATAAATCTAATGGCCCTATAAAATCCCCAATAATATCTCACATTTCCAGTATAAGGTACCAAAAGCCTGTTCATGTTGGGCTTAATCATCATTTCAGCCGAAAGACGTCCACTGCTGGACATAGGCCTCCCCTAAGGCTCGCCACTCAGACCGGTCCTGTGCTACTTGTTTGACAGCATGGCGTACAGTTGGTCCAGCGCCGCGGCCAGTTACCAGCAGCTCAGCCACTAGCAGTCGCAGCTTGAAAGGCACTATGGTCGAGATGACATATATCGATGGCCCTACAAGATCCCCAATAATAATAAGGAACGTGACCTGTTGTATGACTTCCAGCATGGCGTACAGTTGGTCCAGGGCCGCGGCGGGCTGCCCCGCGTGTGCGGGTAACTCGGCCACCAGCAGTCGAAGCGCGAAAGGCACCATGGAGCCGGGCCGGCTGCCGTACTGCTCTGGATAGAACTGTGGCCAAAAGATATGAGACTGAGCAAGGACATTATGTGTTGTGACACTGTAATCAGCCAAATACAGCCTATGATCTATTATAAGGGCTTGTTCCCGGCGAGTCACCCCCCCAACAGTATACATTTCGATACCTGCATTAGTGTGTGAAAAATTCTACATTTCCGAACGAGTTCTTTTTGTTTTCTGACACCAAGCGAGTGTCCGTAAGTTTTTTGGGTACTAGTGCTTTCACATTTTGAACCCAATAAACTAGGGCCTCGTGATAAAATTACAAACTTTTGGCACAGAACCGGAAGGGATACGCTGGATGAAGATGACCTACAAGACCTAACAATAGGAAAGATAATAGGCAACGGCGCGGGGAGCGGATAACCCGTTATCCCAGGGGAGACCGGGGAAATGGGTGAAATGGTTCCGAATGGAGGACCGATCACCCGACTGAAACCAGGCAGTCGTCCCCTTCTATAAATAATAATAATAAAACTTTTGGCACTAGCATTAAAATGTACTATGTGTCTATTAGTGTCTCACCTGGTAGTAGAGGTCGGGCGCGGC
>OZ020293.1:10559198-10667655 GCA_963971205.1 Aethes cnicana
CGCTAATTTGCATAAATCCAGGCAAAAACAGTAGAAAAATTGCTTTTCCTTTTTTTTATCGGGCAGCTAGTCATCAACAACAAGTGAATAAAAAAGTTATGGCTCGAAAAAATCGCACCAATATTTTTTTAACATATAAGATCTCACGATAATGGGCATTCATTTGTCATGGGCCAATGCTGGTTTTAAGAAAGAAAAAAGTGTCCTAATTTATTAGAACTTACCAATTCTTCCTCCAGGATGATCCCAGGCATTGTGAGGGATTCCCTCTCGGGGAAGAATGCCCCTTTTGGTGACGTCTGAGCCTGGAAAAACACATTCAACTTATAAACATAAATTCTATTCTTTTATACCTAACACAAAAAAAAAGATATGAAAATGTCAGTCATACTAATAATTTGTGTCATACTATAATCTTGATTGTTTAAAAAAAAAAAAAGTTACCTTTAGCAGAACTTTCTTGGCTTCTTCACTGGGTATCCAGGCATCCCTACGTCTGTCAGCCTCTTTGTCTACAGGTTGGTCCTAAAAAATCAAATACAACAGTTATAAAGCCCAGTATTTACTACTATGAAAATAATACTGCCATTTAATTCAACAACCTGAAGAAAATGTTAATTTGTAAATATCCTATACTTTAAGCATGCAAAGCTTGTATATTTATTTATTTACTTCTTTATACAAACGTTCTCAGAAATGGCTCTAACAAAATTGGACGAAATTTTGAATATAGGGGTTTATGGGGCAAACAAATCTATCTAGTTAGGTCTCATATCAGAGAAAATTCAGTAGCTATTTTCACCCAAGCAAAGCTCAGTCACCCAGGTACTAGCAGAGAGTAGGAGGCATAGAATGCATATAAACAGAACAGCTTACCTTAACAGATAGGCAGTCCATGGCCTCAGTCAATATGCTAGGTGTAGCGATGCCGCTAACAGACATTTGAGGCTCCGGCCCGATCGTGTCGAAGAAGGTCGACGGGTCAGGCAGACTGGTCGCCGGTAACGCTGTGGCAGCACTCACAGTCGGCACGACGCTCGCAAACCTCAACTCTTCCTCCACCTTGTGTTGCGTGAAAGAAGCCGTCATATCGGTAGGAAAGAGATCAGATGCAGCCGTTGGATTAACTAAAAATGATAGCCAAATGTTGAAATTCACTGTAGCATGACCAAAATATGTAAATTTAAACAGTAAAACCCGTAATACACCCGAAAATTGTACCTTCACTTTCGCCCAAGTAAACACTCTGTATCATATCAGAGGGCGATGACCCAATTTCGTCGAAGAATTGAGAGGCAGGGGGCACTTCCGTCTCGCCAAAATATTGGCTTAACGACGGCTTGTTGTCCATTTTTCAGATTATTTACTTATCTTCACTTATCCTTAGATAAAATTTGACATAATCATCTGACAGCGAAAAGAAGTTTTGCTGAATTGAATATTTGGGCTGCGTTCCGAATCGCGTTTAGAGCGCTCACAGCACCTTGCATTCTTTTTCCTCTTACGACTCGACTTTCAAGAGGAAAAGAGATGCAAGGTACTGTGAGCGGTCTGAGCGCGTTTCGGAACGCAGCCATGATAAACTCCATTCAAAAACGTCTCATTACATTACAAAGAAAACTAAATAAATTATTTACTTTACTGACTTCCCTTTAATTTTAAACATCAAAGTAGGTTCATAAAAAAAAACCATAATGATATAGAAATAAATTTGGTCTAAATTACTCTACTAAGTTCACGTGACATTGTATTTTGGCAGCGTTCCGAAACGCGCTCAGAGCACTCACAGCACCTTGCATCTCTATTCCTCTTGAAAGTAGAGTCCTAAGAGGGAAAAGGATGCAAGGTGCTGTGAGCGCTCTAAGCGCGATTCGGAACGCAGCCTTTGTGTTTTCTGTTTTGTAATATGGCTACCCAGTTCAGACAGCTGTCACTAGGTAGGATAAAGTAAAAAGTCAACATACAACACCCACAAGGATTCTCGGCAAAAAAATCTTATCAGCACATTTATTCCTTGGATTTGTTGTCAGTACACGTAGCAGGTGCGTTAGTAATGCTTACACACCGCTTTGCATGCACTGAGAGTCCAGATGGAGCGCATAAATAATCCGTTTTTGTACATTTGGTCGAATGTTAGTTTACGTTGTGATTACGATGTAAAACGGGTTGTTTTATTGTTGTTTCCTTATTTGTCTGTTTGTTTGTAAGCAGGCGCAGATGACGAACCAAGCGTCTCCGGTCGAGGAGCAGGAGAAGCTTCTGGATGAAGCCCTAAACGTTGTCAAAGTCCAGGTAATTAGTCACTAGGTTACAGCTACTTTAAACCTTAAAAGTATAGGAATAGGGGCGTATCTTACGATTATTTTACGTAAAGCTCATGTAATTAATTCGCTGCCTTTTCAGTATGAACTTTCAAAAGTTCTTCAAGTTTTTATTTGACACAAATTTTATTCAAAATGTTTAAATAGGTATTTTACTTAAAAACGTCTTTCATGAAATCCTTTAAGTTTTAATGAAAAATGAAAATGAAAATGAAAATATTTATTCAGCAAATAGGCCACATCTGGGCACTTTTACACATCACTTTTAAATGAATTTAACAGAAATGAATTTACCAGCGCTTCCTAGACCCATTGCTTGAGAAGAAGCGCCGCAACAAACTCAGCAGAAGTACTTTTTTTTAAATTTAAACATACAGATTTACATTACATTTACATTAATATGTATAAAAATACATATATAGGTACATACTAAAATTACATTTAAGGGATGTATAGTCCCTAACTTAAACTTAAATCTAAGATCTTATATATGGTCTTATGTTAGGTACAAATTAATGAAAATATAAATTAGTGGCAGTACTTATCAAAATATGTATAACTAAAAATAATAATAAAAATCGCAAATAAAATCCATCTCCACAGGCATTCCAGATGAAGCGATGCCTGGACAAATCGAAGCTGATGGATGCTCTGAAGCACGCTTCCACGATGCTCGGGGAGCTTCGGACCTCTCTGCTGTCCCCCAAAAGCTATTACGAGCTTTGTATCCTTTGTTAAATTCAAATGCAATAATAGGGATGACGACAACTTTTTTTCGTTAGTCTATCAGGAAGATTATTGAAAAGTATTGGACACGTATTTTTTCTTTGTTCACGTAATCAAACTTATACGGAGATATATTGAGTTGAAATGTCGCGTGACGTCACGGTTAGGTACGATTTATGCCTAACGGTGACGTAGTTAGCCCGCACTCTCCAACTTGAATGCGATTTAACTCAGTCATTCTTTGTTAATTTGATAAAACAAAAAATACGTGTCTAATATTTTTGTATTACCTGACTGACGGACTAATTAGAATTTCGATTTCTTCACTCTGTCGTCATCCCTATTTCCTTTAATTCGATACTCTAGGTGTATCGTCCCTTATGTAGCTATTTTTATCAGTTCAAAAGTAACCTTAACGAATAATAATAATAATAAAACCTTAACGAGCATCAGACATGGCAATAACGGACGAACTGCGCCACCTCGAGCTCTATCTGCTAGAGGAGTTCCGGCGCGGGCGCAAGGTCGCCGACCTTTACGAGCTCGTGCAGTACGCTGGCAACATCGTGCCCCGGCTCTACCTGCTCATCACTGTCGGGCTGGTGTATATCAACACTAATACAAGTCTGCGGAGGGATTTGCTCAAGGTAAATTATTCTAGCACCGAAGTGGTCGACGTGGGTACAGAGTCGCCAAGCTAAAGTGGGCGGGCCACGTGTGCAGGCGACACGACGAACGATGGAGCGAGCGCGTCTTGGAGTCGAGACCCCGCGCGGACGGGAGAAGTGTCGGCACCTCCTGCCCGATGGTCCGATGACTTGAAGGCGATAGCAGGACTAGTCTGGATGAGGGAAGCGGACAACCGCTCTAAATGGAGGGAGATTGGACAGGCGTATGCCCCACGGTGGGCGAATACACGCTGATGAAGAGAAGAGAAGAAGAAATTATTCTAGAAATGATTTTTTTATTGATTATTAAAGTTTTTTTTAAAATATTGTAGGTTGTATGTAATTGGTATTCAAACAAGCACGGCCACTTGGTATGCTGGTCACTGCGGCCCTGGACATCGAAGTCATAAGTTCTCGAATGTGTTGTCCATTCTGAGGCCTAAGATGTAAAGTTGGATTAAAGATCCGAGTTAGAGGTTACTTTGGAATTGAATTGTATCGAGCGAAGTTTCGTGAAACTGTAACGAAAGCTGTCAATGTAAAGATGATATAATCAAATGTAACATATGTTTTTTTCGTATTTTTAACTTTTAACATTTCTTAGAAAAGTATGATCTTACATGAGCAATTTGACGATGCTGGGTAAGGTAAGGTAGCTCCTGTTAAGGCTGTGGGCAAGGGCGGATCCAGCTTTTGACTCAGGGGGTTCACGTCATACAACACCCTCCCCTTGTTAAAAATACATAATAGCAGTAGACCTAGTCCTGCCGAGGGGGAGGTCATGACCCCCATGACCCCCCCCGCCTGGATCCGCTCTTGGCTGTGGGTTTTGTGGTAATGCAAAATGGGCGTCAGATGACAATGAGACGGTATTATTATATTATATTATATTGACAGGCAGGCAGTTGATCAACTGATAAATGCCTGTATCTCATTTTAAGTATTTCTTGACCTGTTTAAGAATTTTCCAAGTCTGTTCTTGAACTGTTTAATGCTCTGTGCTGAAATTACGTCTTTCGGGCAGCTTGTTCCATGAATAAATCACTCTGTTGCTTATTACTTTGAAGTTTGAAGTGTTTTGACCCTGTCTGCGTCAGGACCTGGTGGAGATGTGCCGCGGCGTGCAGCACCCGCTGCGGGGGCTGTTCCTGCGGAACTACCTGCTGCAGTGCACGAGGAACGTGCTGCCCGACACGCTCGCCGCCGAGAACGAGAGCGAAGGCTGCGTGAGTCCATTATCCCTTGAATCTGCCTCTTCGAAAGTCTTGTTACCACTCTAGTCTTGGACACTTGAGCCCAGTCAAACAAGCCATGTGCGATTAAATGTATTTATGAATTAATTACGTTACTGACTGACTGATGACAACTACTACTACTACTACTACAACAGCCTATTTACGGCCCACTGCTGGGCACAGGCCTCCTCTCATAACGAGAGGGTTGGGCTATAGTCCCCACGCGGGCCCAGTGCGGATTGGGGACTTCACACACATCCTTGAATTACTTCGCAGATGCGTGCAGGTTTCCTCACGATGTTTTCCTTCACCGAAAAGCTCAATGGTGAATTCAAATTGAATTTCGCACATAAATAATTTCAGAGGTGCGAGCCGGATTTGAACCCGCGACCCTCTGCATGAGAGGCGGCAGGTCAAACCACTAGGCCACCACGGCTTAGTAGACTGATGACAAGCACAGCCGAAACTGCTGGTCGTGGAAATCTGTAATTTGTCATGTAGGTTGCCGTACACACTCCAAGGTGGCAGCCCTAAGAGTGGACTTCTAGAAATTCCCACGGGAACGGGCGGTAACGAGATTTCACATTAAGGTTTACGCGCATACGAACTCGCGGCCAAAAGTTACTACTAGCGGTCTATTTTATTTTTTATTTTTTACAAAATATAATTTATGCATTCTAGATTGTTCCCTTTTATAGGTGAAGGACGCCATCGACTTTATCCTGATGAATTTCGCGGAGATGAATAAACTCTGGGTGAGGATGCAGCATCAGGGACATTCTAGGTGAGGAAAAGATACAGTTTTCAGGACTCATCCGGCGAAAGATTCATAAGAAATGACCAAAAAAATAAAAAATAAAATGAAAAATATTTATTCAGCAAATAGGCCACATCTGGGCACTTTTACACGTCACTTTTAAATGAATTTAACAGAAACGAATTTACCAGCGCTTCCGAGACCCATTGCTTGAGAAGAAGCGCCGCAAAAAACTTTTTTCAAAATTTAGACATACAGATTCACATTACATTTACATTAATATGTATAAAAATAGATAAGTATATAGGTACATACTAAGATTACATTTAAGGGATGTATAGTCCCTAACTTAAACTTAAATCTGAGATCTTAGAGATGGCCTTATAATTAGGTACAAAAATCAATGAATATATTAATTAATGACCCTATGATATTTATCTATACGTATATTATTTATCCTTGTTTGTGCTCGTTTCCGCATATCAAACCTTTCTACATTATTTCCCCCAGGGACAAAGAACGTCGCGAGCGCGAACGCTCCGAACTCCGCATCCTAGTGGGCACTAATCTTGTCCGTCTGTCTCAACTGGAGTGCGTCACCGTAGCGGAGTACAAGCGGGCCGTGCTGCCGGCCATTCTGGAGCAGGTGGTCAGCTGTCGCGACGCCATCGCGCAGGAGTACTTGCAGGAATGCTGTATACAGGTAGGCTATGAAGAGCCAGTGAGTGACTTGTTATCGTCAAGTCCTTTGGCTCAATCGGCGTCAGCATTCTAGCAACATTCAAGATCAATTTATTCAGAGAATTGGTAACATCTGGACACTTATGCGTCATCAGATATGAATTAGACAGCTCCTTTCCTAAGAAACGCCGCAAGAAACTCTAATGCGAGACCGTTTTAGGGTTCCGTAGCGAAATGAAAAAAAAAACGGATTCCTTATAATTTTCTTCATGTGTCACAGCCATTTTTATATACCCGGCAAACGAGCGCACAGCCCACCTGATGGTAAGTGGTCAGTGCGGCCTATGGACACTGAAAACCTATAATCCCCCATTAAGAAACCATAAGATCTCGAGTGCGTTGCCTACCCTGCGGCCTAACTGCTATTTGGCGGCAGGTTAGTGGGGAAAGACGGTGGTACCACACCGGATGGACCTAGCACCAGGCCCAACCGCTAAAAAAAAATCGAGGCGTTTAAGCCACGGATCAAATCAAAGAAATACACATAAGTGCATACCTACTCTTGAAAAACATAATAACCCTCCTTCAATAGGGATGACGACAACTTTTTTTCTTTAGTAAATCAGGAAGATTATTGAAAAGTATTGGACACGTATTTTTTTTTTTCACGTAATCAAACTTATACGGAGTATTGAGTTGAGATGTCGCGTGACGTCACGGTTAGGTACGATTTATACCTAACGGTGACGTAGTTAGCCCCCACTCTCCAACTTTAATGCGTCATTCTTTGTTAATTTGATAAAACAAAAAATACGTGTCTAATAGTTTTTCATTACCTGACTGACGGACTAATTAGAATTTCGATTTCTTCACCCTGTCGTCATCCCTATTCCATTCAGGTTCATCATTTCAGCCGAAAGACGTCCACTGCTGGACATAGGCCTCCCCCAAGGCTCGCCACTCAGACCGGTCCTGTGCTACTTGCTTCCACCGGTTTCCCGCAACCTTCACGAGGTCGTCGCTCCATCTTGTTGGGGGCCTACCGACAGCTCGTCTCCCGGTTCGCGGGCGCCACTCGAGAACTTTCCGGCCCCATCGGCCATCAGTCCCGCGAGCAATGTGCCCCGCCCACTGCCACTTAAGGCTCGCAATTCTTCGGGCTATGTCGGTGACCCTAGTTCTACTGCGGATATCCTCATTTCTGATTCTATCACGCAGAGAAACCCCGAGCATAGCCCTCTCCATTGCCCTCTGAGTGACTTTGAGCCTTCTTATGAGGCCCATCGTAAGCGCCCACGTCTCGGAACCATAAGTCATCACTGGCAACACACACTGGTCGAAGACTTTCGACTTGAGACACTGCGGTAATTTGGACGAAAAGACACTGCGAAGCTTCCCGAACGCTGCCCAGCCGAGTCGGATTCGACGATTGACCTCTTTCTCGAAGTTGGACCTACCTAACTGGACTGTTTGTCCCAGGTATACATAATGGTCAACAACTTCGAGCGCAGAGCCTCCGATTATTACGGGAGTTGGCACAACATGGACATTAGACATAATTTTCGTCTTGTCCATGTTCATGCTAAGACCAACTCGATCGGAAACTCTGCTGAGGTCAGCGAGCATAATACTGAGGTCCTCCATGGTCTCAGCCATGACTACAATATCGTCGGCAAATCGAAGGTGAGAGATGTACTCGCCATTAACATTGATGCCTCGACCTTTCCAGTCCAGCACCTTGAACGCATCCTCCAATGCAGCGGTGAACAGCTTCGGAGAGATCACATCTCCTTGTCTGACTCCCCGCTGCAGTGGAATAGGCTTCGTGGTCTGGTCCTGTAGTCGGACGGACATGGTGGCATTTTCGTACAAACACTTCAACACTTCGATGTACCGGTAGTCAACTTGGCACCTCTGGTGTGCCGTCCGATTCAGGTTCATATAGGATGTATTTGTTAACAGGTGTTCCCTGATGAGTTCCACTTGGCGACGCTGCAGCCTTTCTTGAAGTCTTGTGCCGAGCTGCAGCCCGGAGTCAACATCAAGAACATCATCATTGCTCTCATTGAAAGGCTTTCTGCTTACAGCCAGGTAACCTCTACTATCTTACATTTTCAACGAGCTAACAGATTACACTAGCTGTATCACAGAATATCTAATAGTACTAGAGATCTTCTACTATCTAAAGTCCCGCGCCTTCACATTTCAAAACGCTTCAATGTATTTTAAAAGCACCACCTACACTCTCAACACATGTGTGCATGCTGAGACAGCCATCAACTTTGCGCTGAGAGTGTTGGTGGTGCTTTTTAATTAATAATAATAAAAATGAAGCGTTTTGAAATGTGAAGGCGCGGGACTTTAGATAGTAGAAGATCCCTACATACAGAATGGCCACGGAATCACCCGCCTGAATCTAGTCGCCGCGCAACTCGCGCCCAGCTCGCCCTTACCGTTATTTGTTTCATCTGGAGATGGTGAGTGGATCATTGGCCCGCGTAGTAGTAACACACACATTTACAAGTGTACAGACGTCCTCGCAAACATTGACACTTCATTCGAATTGTGTTCGAAATCGTGCTTTTATAGGCCGTGTCCGCCGTGTGGCAGTATTCATTTATTTACATCACCCTTGGCCGTAAAGTGGGATTTTCTGCCCGCTACGCGGAAAGAAAATCTCACTTGGCCAAGGCAAGATGTAAAACTTTTGACAAACCACGGGCGGTAATTCGTAAAGCCCCAGATCACATATTTATGTCAATATTATGACAACGAGATCTAGCTTGCTCTGTTCTCATATTTTGGGACTAATTTCATCAGCAAAGCTGCTGGTTGAAATACAATGACGGCTTATATTAGTTCGAAACTGACTCTAAATATACACGGTGGGTCAGAAAATGTGGCAAATAATTAACCCACAGTATCGGCTATCGATTCTAAGTATATTGTATAGGTCTTTAATTTTTTTTGAGTTGGTAAAAAAAAACATTTTGTATAGGATTCAGGCGTCGCTCACACAACCAATCCCATATACAATTATTTTTTTTACCAACTCCAAAAAAATTAAAGACCTTTACAATATACTTAGAATCGATAGCCGATACGGTGGGTTAATTATTTGCCATATTTTTTGACCCACCGTGTATAATCATTCAAACGTAAATTGTAGTGGTGTTTGTCTTTCACTATAGACATTTGAGGTGCACTAAATGTTTCGAGTTTTAGATCAAAGAGCAACTAAAACACTCTATGTTAATCATTGTAGTTTCGCTTAGTACTCACTAGCTTCTGCCCGCGACTTCGTCCGCGTGGAATTCGGTTATAGCGTTCCCGCGGGAATTGAGCGTTAAACTATAACAAATTATATACGAAAACCTTCCTCTTGAAACACTCTATCTGTTACGGCGTAAGAATAGGCCTAGAATGAGTAACGTCGTCTCACGGCGTGTGAATAGCCCACGCGAGCTGTGGCCTTCAACCCATCCTCTCTACACGAACTACGTGTGGCATGACGTAGCGATATCACGTCATCGGCATCCAATAGACGGCGTGTACCACGTAATGTACGACCAATGAGAAGGCCCGACAGGGCCCCGCAGGCCCCTCCAACGAGCAACGGTTTCGAGAACGCCACGCACTCGCTTCTCTATCGCTTTCGCTACCGCTGCTTTTCTCTCTGTTAATTTTATATATTTTTTTCTACAAGTTTAATTTTTGTAAAGTTTATTTTTCATTATACGCAAGTTTATTTAAATTTGGAGCTTTCATCATTTCCACCTGCCATCCACATCACCCAGAAAGTCTTCAGGCATCTTCACCGTGTCTAGACGCGCAGACATAAATTTGATCATTCGGACCGGAATTCTTCGACGCTATTGGAACCTATTGGAGCCTGCAGACAAGGGCTGGTGTGAGAACGCAACGGCTACAGCAGGAAACCAACGACGAGCGAAGTTGTTGGCAGCAGCGCAGAGCTTTCGGTGAGGCGAGCCAGCCAAATTCTTACCCCTGTCCTATTCGGTTTCGTGATACTGTGTTTTATCGGATTCCAGTGTGCTTCATCGCGTTTGCTACCATACATCCCTTGTGCCACCGCAAAAGCGCCGACGGCTGCTGACGCAAAGCTGCCACGTCGGGCTGTACAAGGAGGTGTTTGCAAACGTAAGTATCCAGTGAACTTTAACCTCCGCAATGAGTAAAGACGACGATGAAACCTTTCACGTAGCGATAGGAGATTCAAAATCATCCGCAACACAAAGTGTCGCTATTAAACAGTTAACACGTAGGCGTGGCTCTATTAAGTGTAGACTCACTAATTTTAAGAAATTTGTTGAATCTTTCAATGGTTGCGAGCTAGATGACACTCAACGCACGGAATTGCAATTACGCATGCAAGGTACTCAAAATTTGTTAGTTGAATTCAACGAAATTCATAACCAAATGGAAAATATTGTGGCAGACAGTGAATTAGATAAGCTTTCAGAAATTCGCGAAGTATTTGAAAGTGATTACTACGGTATTATTGCTCGAACGCAGTGCATGATTAAAGTCGCAGAGCCCACTGAGTGTTGTAAATCACCGCACAATAATACAACTAATAACTTAGTCAAGCTCCCTGCCATTTCATTGCCCACTTTTGACGGCTCATATGAGCACTGGTTAGAGTTTCGAGATACATTTTCATCGTTAGTGCACAGTTCTACAGAAATAACCAGCATACAGAAATTCCACTATTTAAAATCATCATTAAAGGGTAACGCGCAATTAGTCATTGATTCGCTCGAGTTCTCAGCTGATAATTACGCAATCGCATGGGAGTTACTTCTTAACCGCTACGATAATAGCCGATTACTCGTGCATAATCATGTAAAAGCCCTATTTTCAATACAACCTCTCACTTCGGAGTCGCCAGCCCAGTTGAGGAAGCTAATTGATACAATTTTAAAAAATCTACGCGCATTAAAGCTTCTCGGTGAAGCTACTGAATATTGGGATACAATTATAATATATTTAATGGTATCTAAATTGGACCCCACAACTGAGCGCGAGTGGGAACAGTATAAAAGTACTTTATTGTCACCTACCTCTAATTCTGTTGATTCTAAGCCATCGCTTCGAGTTGATGACTTGCTCAAGTTCATCCGTGACCGAGCAGACATGCTCGAGACACTTATAGTATCGCACCGTAAGTCTAGCTCAAACATTTCACACGACACTAAAAAAACGTTCACTAATAAGGCTCCGCACACGCCTAAGTTACACTGTAACATTGTCACTGACAAACCGGCATCGACGAGCAAGTCAAATTTTAAACCTACTTCTAAACCGCAAAAGAAGTTGTGTTTAATGTGCAATGGCAGTCATCCATTGTATTCATGCCAGGCATTTCTCGATATTAGTGTAGACGATAAATGTAAATTCATTTCTGACATGAACTTATGCGAGAATTGTTTACGATTAAATCACTCATCTGCTGATTGTACTTATGGTCCGTGTAGAAAGTGTAACAAGAAACACAATTCACTAATTCACCGGGAAGACAGCTCGAACATCCAGTCAGTTAGCCTGCACGCGCAACACAAGGCAGCGACTTCCTCTTACTCTGTCACACCTGATGATAACGGTGCACCCGCACAGCCACCGCGTCAGGTTCATAATGCACACATAGATGATTCGTCCTTAAAAACAATGCAACCTGTTTTGTTGTCCACTGCCCTAGTCGAGATTCCTGATAACAAAGGTATTTATCACTTAGCACGCACAATTCTCGATTCTGGCAGTGAATGTTGTTTAATCACACAGTCATTGTGCAATAAATTAAATCCGCAAATATTACAGTCCACTCAACAAATACGAGGAATCGGTAATTTTGTCTCACATTGTTCGCAAAGGTGTGAGATAGAAATAAAATCCCTCGTTGATCCATTTAAAACGCGCATACAGTGTCTAGTTATGCCGCAATTAACATCGACACTGCCTACCTTTACGATCCATCGTGAGGAAATCTGCATTCCAAATAATATGCAACTTGCTGATCCCAACTTTTATGAAGGTCAACCTATTGACCTCTTATTAGGCGCAGATGTGTTTTGGGATCTGCTGTCTGTAGGTAAATTACGCCTAGCAAACGGTCCTTACCTACAGAACACTAAGTTAGGTTGGATCATCTCGGGACCCGTTCGATCTCATTCGCGCACTAAAACACTGCAATGTAATATCGCGCAATTTACTAACATGCAATGTTTAGATGATCAGCTACGTAGGTTCTGGGAGATCGAAGAACTACCCATATGTCACAAGGAACCCGACTCGCGCAGTGAGGAGGAGCGTGCGTGCGAAGACCATTTCGTCAAGACAACAAAACGGGTTGCTGGCGGACGGTTTTGTGTGCAAGTTCCTTTAAAGGAGTCGCCTCAGGCGTTAGGCGACACCCGCGCACAGGCCGAAAGACGTTTTTACGCGTTAGAAAAGCGTCTACAGCGTTATCCCGCATATAACGATATGTATCGAGAATTTATTCACGAGTACATTAGCTTAGGACATATGTCTCGCGTCGACTCTTACGGACAGACACACTACTTTATGCCGCATCATGGTGTGTTCCGTGAACATGCCACTACTACGAAGTTAAGGGTAGTTTTCGACGCTAGCGCAGCTTCTACCACGGGGAAGTCGTTTAACGATTTGCAGCGCGTAGGCCCGCCAATTCAAGGCGATCTGTTGGCGATTTTATTGCGGTTTCGCGAAAATAAGTATGTAGCCTGCGCTGACGTCGAAAAAATGTATAGGCAGGTCTTAGTAGATGAGCAACAACGAGACTTACAGCTCATTTTATGGCGCGACAGCCCTAGTGACCATCTCGACGTGTACAGGCTCAACACGGTAACATACGGAACCGCGTCGGCGCCTTTCCTAAGCTGCAGGTGTATAAAACAGCTGGCTCAAGAATGTACGGACCCGGAAGTCGCGAAAGTAATCGACGACTCATTTTATGTTGATGATTTGATTTGTAGTTCTCCGAATAAAGCCCAGCTGATTCAACTTTGTAATGATATTACGAAAGTGCTTCAGTCTGGTTGCTTCTCCTTACGCAAATGGGTATTTAACTTTGACTGTACTGATTTAGATAACGCGCATAACGCTTCTAAGCAGCTATCGTTAGGTGATCACGCGCAGAGTAAGACGTTAGGTCTAGGTTGGTACAATAAGTCTGATGAACTACATTATTATTCACTTCATGAAAACCGCGACAAACCAATCACTAAACGCAAAATTTTGTCCAGTACATCGCAGGTTTACGACCCACTTGGAATTTTAAGTCCTAGTATAACTATCGCAAAGGCCTTATTACAGAAAATGTGGCAACTTAAGTTAGGCTGGGACGAAGAAGCCCCCAATGACGTCACGCGATCATGGGAGCGCTTCGTACACAACTTGTCATTGCTCGAAAATATACGTGTGCCACGTTACGTAATGTGCGATGACCCCGTACGTATTGAATTACATATATTCACAGACGCGTCCCAGGTAGCCTACGGGAGCTGCGCCTATGTTCGCACGTTCGACTGCCGATCAGCTGTTACCGTCCGGTTGCTATGCGCGAAGGGTCGTGTCACATCATTATCGACGCCTATGACTGTACCTCGAGGAGAATTAGCCGGTGCCCTTGTCGGTGCAAGATTGTATTTAAAAATAAAGGAGTCGTTTCGCTGTGAGTTTGATAATGTCACATTTTGGACAGATTCAACTGTCGTATTAGGTTGGCTTCGCATGCCACCTAATCTTTTAAAAACGTTCGTGCAAAACAGAACCGCTGAGATTCACGAACTAACGCAGGGACATTCATGGCGTCACGTGAGCGGCACGGTCAACCCGGCTGACTGTTTATCCCGCGGCCTGCACCTAGACGCGCTTATTAACTTTAGCCTATGGTGGGAAGGGCCCGATTTTCTTCGTGACCCGCATTTTAATACCGAACGTTTAGATTCGGACTTGATACCTGACGAGTCACAGTTGCCAGAACTTAAACCTAAGGTTGTAAATAGCGTTGTTTGCAACGAAAATAACAGTGAAGAGTTGTTTCCGTTCAACAGATTCTCCCAGTACAACCGGTTGCAGCGCGCTGCTGCTTACGTTCTGCGTTTCATTCATAACGCGCGCAGTAAAGATAAGACGGCACGTCGAGTCGGCGCGCTGTCGGTCGACGAACTAGTTGATTCCCAGGCCACTCTGGCGAGATTGTCACAGCGCGAATCGTTCGCTGATATTTTAGACGCGTTAAATGGCAAACGATTAATAAAGGGAAATTTATCAAAATTCAATCCGTTTGTTGAAAATGGTTTAATAAGAGTTGGCGGTCGAATTCAATATTCGCCGGAATTTAGTTTTGATAAAAAACACCCTGTGTTGCTTTCTTGTAAGCACCATTTTACCCTGCTTTTGTTCCGCAATGCGCATAAGCAGCTTTTCCACGCAGGACCACAGCTACTACTGTTCTCGATTCGCGAGGCCTGGTGGCCAGTAGGCGGTAGAAACCTAGCTCGGAAAGTGGTTCATAGCTGCGTCAAATGCGTTCGTATGCGAGGTAAAATCATAACACCGATTATGGGTAACCTACCAAAGGAGCGCCTGGTTCCAGGCTTCCCATTTTTGAACTGTGGAGTTGATTATTGCGGACCAGTGCTCATTTTGAATCGCAAAGGTAGGGGAGCTCAGACTACAAAGGCATATGTATGTCTATTCATATGTTTTACAACACGGGCTGTGCATTTAGAGCTTGTAAGCGATTTATCGTCTGATGCATACCTGTTAGCTCTTAAAAGGTTTATTTCTCGACGCGGAAAGCCTGCCACTATATTCTCCGATAATGGAACAAATTTCGTTGGTTTAATGAATGATTTCGCAAGGTTTTTAACATCATGTTCCGATGAAATTAAAGAGTACGCAACTGCTCAATCTATTAAATTTGTAATGACGCCTAGTTGGGCAAAACATTTCGGAGGTTATTGGGAGGCTGGAATAAAGAGTTGCAAGCACCACCTGCGGCGTGTGGTAGGGGACGCGCATTTAACACACGAGGAGTTCAGCACGGTATTGACGCAAGTCGAAGCCATCCTGAACTCCCGTCCCTTAAGTCCTATGTCCACAGACCCGCAGGATTACTCCCCCCTCAGTCCGGCTCACTTCCTGGTTGGACGTCCGCTGACTGCTCCTGCCTGCGCCGACTTGATCGAGGTTCCCGCGCACCGCTTGTCACGCTATCAACGGGTGGAGCTAATTCGCCAGCACTTTTGGACACGCTGGTCCAAAGAGTACGTGTCCGAGCTCCAGACCAGGACGAAGTGGACCAGGAGCAACGAGGACTTGAAGCAGGACACGTTGGTCCTAATTAAAGATGACAACGCACCGCCCCTGAGATGGAGATTGGGACGTATAACGCAGACGTTCCCTGGCAAGGACGGAGTAGCTAGAGTCGCCGACATCCGCACTGCGCACGGCACCGTACGGCGAGCCTTCTCCAACATCTGCCCGCTTCCTGTGGACCAGTAGCCTCTCCATCTCATCATTTATGTTGGAATCTGGTGATTCCAAGGCCGGGAGTTATGTTACGGCGTAAGAATAGGCCTAGAATGAGTAACGTCGTCTCACGGCGTGTGAATAGCCCACGCGAGCTGTGGCCTTCAACCCATCCTCTCTACACGAACTACGTGTGGCATGACGTAGCGATATCACGTCATCGGCATCCAATAGACGGCGTGTACCACGTAATGTACGACCAATGAGAAGGCCCGACAGGGCCCCGCAGGCCCCTCCAACGAGCAACGGTTTCGAGAACGCCACGCACTCGCTTCTCTATCGCTTTCGCTACCGCTGCTTTTCTCTCTGTTAATTTTATATATTTTTTTCTACAAGTTTAATTTTTGTAAAGTTTATTTTTCATTATACGCAAGTTTATTTAAATTTGGAGCTTTCATCATTTCCACCTGCCATCCACATCACCCAGAAAGTCTTCAGGCATCTTCACCGTGTCTAGACGCGCAGACACTATCTATTAAAAACAAGTGCGTGTCGGGCCACGCGCAAAGTATAGGGTTCCGAAGTTGACGATGCCCACAGTACCTTTCTAAGACTTATTAGCATCTACCTAGCCTGTGGTATGACGTGCCCGCCCGACGCCCCTGCCGCTCGCGAAAAATCATTGGTTTTTTAATCATTTCATAAGTTGGTCGACTATGACTCGTAAGTTTGTACAGCCTACTTAGCTGTGATAGTTTTCCTTTCAACTACATTGTATATGCCATAACCGTGATTTTTTCAGCCAGCCAAATACCACCATTTAGTTGGCGGGGGGGGGGGGGACACGTGACTCTAACAAAAGCTTAATATTTCACAAACGCATCACTTAATAAAAAAATGGTTTTAACAAACCCACAATATTTTTTTAATACCTATTCAACGATATGCCGCACCATGGGGTATGCTAGAAAAAAAAATACATCCCCACTTTACGAGTAGGTGAGGTACCCTATAAAAAAAAAACCAAAATTTTATTGTACCACTTTGTCAGCGTAACTAATATGTATATTTATGCCAAATTACAGCTTTCTAGAACTAAGCATCTCCGAGCAATAGTGCGGACGGACGGACGGACGGACATGGCGAAACTATAAGGGTTCCTTGTGGACTTCGGAACCCTAAAAACGCATCAAAATCCGTTGCGTAGTTTTAAAGATTTAAGCATACATAGGGATATAGGGACAGAGAAAGCGACTTTGTTTTATACTATGTGGTGATACTGCAACGATGGACAAAAACTGTTTCGGTTTCTTTTTTATCTGAGTTGTTTTTAATGTGTATATTAACACTAGCTTCTGCCCCTGACTTCGTACGCTATATATTCCACATATAAAATTGCCGATAACTTTTCTTTCCGACATCTGATTTTAATCAAACATAGCTTTTACTCGTATGTTGCTACAAATGATGCTCTATCTACCCTTGAAAACTGCATTCAAATCGGTTCAGTAGTTTCGGAGATTAACTCTAACAAACAGACAGACAGACAGACAGAAAGAAAGAGACAGAAAATTACTCTTTTATTATAGTATAGATTAGTAGGTACTTATACTGCAACGATGGACAGAAATGTTTCGGTTTCTTTTTTATCTGAGTTGTTTTTAATGTGTATATTAACACTAGCTTCTGCCCCTGACTTCGTACGCTATATATTCCACATATAAAATTGCCTATATTTAGCTTTTATGTTGCTCCAAATGATGCTCTGTCTACCCTTGAAAACTGCATTCAAATAGGTTCAGTACTTTCGGAGATTAACTCTAACAAACAGACAGAAAGAAAGAGACAGAAAATTACTCTTTTATTATAGTATAGATAGATTAGCACGTTAGAGTCCTCGCCCACAGCGACTTTGTAGCGATGTTGCCGCGCTACTCATATCGCTATCCTTTTTACTCTTTGATGTAAAAAAAAGGATAGCTTTATGAGTAGGTCGGCAGTATCGCTACAGCAAATTGAGGGGTGCCATCTATTTGGCATAATTCTTTTTGTCCGAAACTGTTTACGCATAACAGGCTTCGCATAATTTATATACGCCGAATCTTGACTTTGCCGAATTTTTATTAAGCATAATTCTTAATTGGCCGAATGGGTGTTTACCCGAATATTGTGTTGGCATAATGTTGACTTGGCCGAATTTTATTATGCATAATATTGTTTGGCATACTAGTAATTTAGCAGAATTTTGATATGCCGAAATATTGTCGGAATTTATGTCCGAAACAACAATTATTGTAGGGAGTACCAAAGTCCATATAAAATAGCTAGTCCGAAAACTGGAATTCCGAAAATGTATGTTATAAACGATTTTAGCTGAGTATAAAATTTTGTATGATATAATATGTTCAACATACTTATCTTTATTAGATGGAGTTCGGCAGTTCACGGTGTGTGGTAACACCAAAGTTTGGAGCAAAGTCGACTCGCATAGGTTAGGTTAGGTTATTTTTATATAAGTAAACGAAATTATAATTTAGTAAAAATCTCCCTCTCCCTATTTAGACAATCATCGATGTTATACAGGATACTCATTTAATTAAATCGGCGAAAATAAAGGTATGCGAAAGTAGTTTTCCGCGTAACAAATTTCGGCGAAAGTAATTTTCTGGCTAAATAATATTCGGTATTCGAAAATTATGCGTGAATACTATTCGGCGTAATTAGATTATGCATAATAGAATTCGACGAAAAATCGTTATGCGAGATTAGTTTCGGCGTAAACACTATTATGCCTATACTGATTATGCAAAATCGAATTCTGCCAAAAAAAATTATGCGTAAACAAGGGGAACCAAATTGAGGACCCTCAATATCCACATGAAGGTAATAAGATTGGTTAATCTGTGTTGCAGCGTAACGAAGGCGGGGTGAACTTCGTAGTTTCAGAAGACGGGCAGGAACAACAGGTGGAGCTGTTTGAAGTGTTCTCAGACCAAGTAGCTGCTATTACACAGGTAACTTACATATTAATATGTCTTCTCCGATAGTAGGGATGACGACAACTTTTTTTTTCCTTAGTCTATCAGGAAGATTATTGAAAAGTATTGGACACGTATTTTTTCTTTTTTCACGTAATCAAACTTATATTGAGTTGAAATGTCGCGTGACGTCACGGTTGGGTACGATTTATACCTAACGGTGACGTAGTTAGCCCCCACTCTCCAACTTTAATGCGTTTTAACTTAGTCATTCTTTGTTAATTTGATTAAACAAAAAATACGAGTCTAATATTTTTTTATTACCTCCCCAAGTAACATTTTGGCCCTATAACTTGGGTTATCATCACTAAAAGGTCGAGTAAACGTCGTATAAAGGTCTTAGCGGTGACTACCAGTTGTATAAAGGCGTTTGGGAACACATTCTTGCTCTATAAGCTAAAGAGCCAAATTATCCTATAAATTGTTGATGTAAAGGTTTATAGAACCATTTTATAGAGCTATTATAGTCAAGTGCTATAAAAATTTCAAATATAGCCACTAAAGAGCTATGTTACTGTATAAAAGTGATTGAAATCACCATTATGTATCTAATTTGCGCTATAAGGTTTCCCGGATAACCGCTATAAATCTTGCGTTTTAGCAGTGATGAACGTTCTACTATACAAGGTTTTTGCGATATTGTGGTTCCACAAATCACTCCTATAGTACATGGTCTTTAGTAGCCATAATGACGCCGTAATAGAGCGGTTTTGTTTTATAATCGATTTTTAGGAAATTTTTATAGTACTTAAAAGTGTTCTAATTGTTTTTGAATCCCTATTATAGGCTCGTACGATAGTTGTGACTATGACTCTTTTATATGGCCAAAACGTTCTATAATGGAGTTTGTAGATCGGTCATAGGATAAAAAAGCACATAAAGGAAGTGAACAGTTACTTTTATACTCAAACTTTGACATGACAGGAGTCGGTGGTACTATAGTGAGCCGATAAGACCCACGGATGTACTTAATGGCTCTAAAGTAGAAATGTCTGTGAATTTAATTTTATAATATCAATATATTTTATTCAAAACTCAATTAATCGAGGGCGCATTGAAAATACTAAGCAAATCAAATACTATTCTATCAGTAAAACATTAGTCGCACGTGCTTTTTGCAGCATTGATCGAAATATGTAATGTCTAAGTAAGATAACATAAACTTACCACGATAGAATATTACTCCTTTATGTAATTGAATTATTTTTGCTGTCAGTCAATGAAGTTCACAGCAAAAACACACAATACCAAACTTGGCCGAGAAAGCGCCTCAGTAGGAATCACGGATTCTACTATAGACTAAAATAGGACTATAAGGGAATCAACGAACGCTACTACAGTATAAAAAAGCACTACATTAGCGTTACTGTGGCCCGTATGTCACTAAATTGTAATACGAGTCATCATTACATCACCTTTACAGACCTAAAACGTCACAACTAAAGCTGCTACGGTTCCACTATATCACTAAATGGAGATATAACTGCGCCAGATCGGCGTTACTCAACCTTCTATGGCCTTTTATAGGGCTAAGGTGGTGTTTTGAGAAATGTTCTATGGGCTACTATAGAACCAGAAATTGTTACTTGGCACTGACGGACTAATTAGAATTTCGATTTCTTCACCCTGTCGTCATCCCTATTTGTTGGTGTTCTTAGGGTGTTTTTCTAATGTAACGTAGTTTGTAGTTCATTTATTGACCATATTATAGTATAATTATTACATGGTAAATGGAAGAGGGAAGAGCTTGTTTTGGACATAATTAAACGAATCCTGATTATGTCTAAAAAGTTCTGCTCCTCTTCTATTTTTTTAATGGCTAACAGCCGGTTCTATCCAAAAATTCCTCGTTTTGCCTACGGACCATCGACCTATAATAACATGGACGAACAGTGCCTAACAGAATATGTCAAAATATATGGAGCAAACTGACATTAGAAAATACGTTCCAATATGCTAATAACGCCTCTTTATAATAAGTGTCGACATAAATATTTTATACAAAAGTAAACCTAAGACTTAAATGTCAAATTTACTGAGCGCCAAACGGGTGCCCGAGTTGCCATTTTTCTCTGGCTGATTGTAAATCCTTACTTATATAGATCAATGCTACGGACGGTAAAAAATTGATAGATTCTCTATGGAGCAAATGTCAAAAATTAACCCTATCCACAAAACTTAAGTCCCAAAAGAGCAATGAAAGATCGTCCCCCAGGAAAACGACCTGGACAAATTCGAAGCAAGCTTAAAACAAAATCCAAGTCCTTTCTTTCCTTCCACATTTAGAGTTTAGTTTACCTAACGCATCCATCATTAACTAACTAACTACGCTGGCTCAGCGACCCAAAATGGATCTTGGCCTCCGAAACGAGCTCTCGCCACTGTGCCCTGTCCTGCGCCACCTCCTGCCAGTTGCTGACTTGGAGGCGCCGCAGGGCCGCTTCGACGACGTCCCTCCAGCGATATCTAGGTCGCCCCACTGGGCGACGTCCAGTCGGACGACCCATATACGCTCTTTTCACTGCCCGATCCTCTCCCATTCTCTCAACGTGGCCGAGCCAGCGAGCGATCCATCATTGCTTCGCTCGAATTCGTATGAGGGCACACGGTAGTGCCCTCGCCAAGACGCAACTTTCTTCCGGAGTTTGTGACATAGACGGTTTAATTCCAGAGCCGTACGGATATGCCCCCGGAAGACACGCTGAGCTTGCAGCTGGCGCTGCTCCGGCTGGCACAGCGCTGCCACCCCGAGCGCCTCGCCTACGTCGACAGAGTGCTGGCGCACACGCACAACATCTGCAAGGACATGTTACAGACCAGGTCAGTCTCTGTACGGACATGCCCCCGGAAGACACGCTGAGCTTGCAGCTGGCGCTGCTCCGGCTGGCACAGCGCTGCCACCCCGAGCGCCTCGCCTACGTCGACAGAGTGCTGGCGCACACGCATAACATCTGCAAGGACATGTTACAGACCAGGTCAGTCTCTGTACGGACATGCCCCCGGAAGACACGCTGAGCTTGCAGCTGGCGCTGCTCCGGCTGGCACAGCGCTGCCACCCCGAGCGCCTCGCCTACGTCGACAGAGTGCTGGCGCACACGCACAACATCTGCAAGGACATGTTACAGACCAGGTCAGTCTCTGTACGGACATGCCCCCGGAAGACACGCTGAGCTTGCAGCTGGCGCTGCTCCGGCTGGCACAGCGCTGCCACCCCGAGCGCCTCGCCTACGTCGACAGAGTGCTGGCGCACACGCACAACATCTGCAAGGACATGTTACAGACCAGGTCAGTCTCTGTACGGACATGCCCCCGGAAGACACGCTGAGCTTGCAGCTGGCGCTGCTCCGGCTGGCACAGCGCTGCCACCCCGAGCGCCTCGCCTACGTCGACAGAGTGCTGGCGCACACGCACAACATCTGCAAGGACATGTTACAGACCAGGTCAGTCTCTGTACGGACATGCCCCCGGAAGACACGCTGAGCTTGCAGCTGGCGCTGCTCCGGCTGGCGCAGCGCTGCCACCCCGAGCGCCTCGCCTACGTCGACAGACGCACAAGGACATGTTACAGACCAGGTCAGTCTCTGGAATAGTTTTCTTTTTTGTGAAAGGTAGTCCTTTGACGAAAAATTACAGTGCCAAATTTTCTCATAAAAAACCGGCCAAGAAGCGAGTAAAACTCGCGTGGAGAGGGTTTCGACCCTTGATCGTTTTCAACGACGTTATTTTCAAACCGTTTCACAGGATAAGCTCTTTTATATGATAGATTTCAAATACCATGGACGTCTTAATAATTTTCCTGTAATTTATAGGTCAATAACTATCCTCCGTATTTTTTCCGAAATTTTTGGTCCAGTGGTTTCGGAGATAAAGGGGGGGGGGGGGTGGTAATTTTTCGCCTATTTTCTTAAATAACTCGAAAAGTATTGACCAAAAAAGAAATAAAAAAAAATATTTGAGATCATCATTAGAAGTACTATCATTTGATATGTCACACGATATAGTTTGAAAAACTTCATTAATATTTTGTCAAATTTAGCCCCCAAAAATAAATTCATTTATTTTTGTTACACGTCCGTCTTTGGGTCACAATCTTCTGTATATATAAAAGGCAAAGGTGACTGACTGATGTATAAACGCCCAGGCCAAACCCGTAAAGCTAGAAACTTGAAATTTCGCACACGTATTGCTCTTATGACGTAGGCATCCACTAAGGAAGGATTTTTCAAAATTCAACCCCCAAGGGGGTGAATTCGGGGGTGAAAGTTTTAGATAAACGCAAAGGCCACACCCTTAAGGCTACAAACTTGAAATTTCGCACACGTATTCCTCTTATGACGTTGGCATCCACCAAAGAAGGAATTTTCAAAATTCAACCCCCAAGGGTGTGAATTAAGGGGTGAAAGTTTTAGATAAACGCAAAGGCCAGACCCTTAGGGCTACAAACTCGAAATTTCGCACACGTATTCCTCTTACGACGTTGGCATCCACCAAGGAAGGAATTTTCAAAATTCAACCCCCAAGGGTGTGAATTAGGGGGTGAAAGTTTTAGATAAACGCAAAGGCCAGACCCTTAGGCCTACAAACTTGAAATTTCGCATACGTATTCCTCTTATGACGTTGGCATCCACCAAGGAAGGAATTTTCAAAATTCAACCCCCAAGGGTGTGAATTAGGGGGTGAAAGTTTTAGATAAACGCAAAAGCCAGACCCTTAGGGCTACAAACTTGAAATTTCGCACACGTATTCCTCTTATGACGTTGGCATCCACCAAGGAAGGAATTTTCAAAATTCAACCCCCAAGGGTGTGAATTAGGGGGTGAAAGTTTTAGATAAACGCAAAGGCCAGACCCTTAGGGCAACAAACTTGAAATTTCGCACACGTATTCCTCTTATGACGTTGGCATCCACCAAGGAAGGAATTTTCAAAATTCAACCCTCAAGGGGGTGAAATAAGAGATGAAAGTTTTCATAAAACTTTTTATTCCTTGGACATATTTGCATGAAATTTCATACGAATTGAGTGCGGCAGAAATAATTAGTAACGTATTGCAAGAGTTTTCTAAAATTCCACCCTTAAGAGGGTAAAATAAGGGATGAAAGATTTAAATAAACGCACAGGTCAAACCCTTTGAGCCACAAACATAAAATTTGGTACACGTATTCCTCTTATGACGTAAGCATCCACTAAGGAAGGATTTTTCAAAATTCAACCCCCAAGGGAGTGGAATAAGGGAAGAAAGTTTTCATAAAACTTTTTATTCCTTGGACATATTTGCATGAAATTTCATACGAATTGAGTGCGGCAAAAATAATGAGTAACGTATTTCAGAGTTTCTAAAATTCACCCCTTAAGAGGGTAAAATAGGGAATGAAAGATTTAAATAAACGCACAGGCCAAACCCTTCGGCCCACAAACAGAAAATTTGGTACACGTATTCCTCTTATGACGTAGGCATCCAATAAGAAATTATTGTTCAAAATTCAAACCCCAAGAGGGGATGGAATTTTGTATTAAACTTTTTATTTCTTCAACATACGTGCATGACGTTTTGTATGAATTAAGTGCGGCAAAAATAATGTGTGACGTATTTCAGCGTTTTCTAAAATTGAACACCTAAGAGGGAAAAATAGGGGATGAAAGTTTTAAATAAACGCACAGGCCAAACCCTTAGAGCTAGAAACTTGAAATTTTCTCACGTATTCCTTTAATGACGTAGGCATCAACTAAAGAAGGATTTTTTCAAAATTCGTAAGGGTTGTAAGCTTCCATGGTACTTCCATGTTCCGTAATAAAGCTCACTTAAAATCTAAATATATAAAAGAAGAAACTGACTGACTGACTGACTGACATATCAACGCAGAGCCGAAACTACTGGTCGTAGAGAGCTGAAATTTGGCATGCAGGTTCCTTGGGGAGCGTAGGGGAGCACTATGAAAGGATTTCCCGATATTCCCACAGGAACGGGAAAAATGGGATTTTTACATTTTAATGTTTAGGCGCGTACGAAGTCGCGGGAAACAGCTATCTATCTATCTAAATATATTAAAGAAGAAACTGACTGACTGACTGACTGACTGACATATCAACGCAGAGCCGAAAATACTGGTCGTAGAGAGCTGAAATTTGGCATACAGGTTCCTTGGGGAGCGTAGGGGAGCACTAAGAAAGGATTTCTCGAAATTCTCACGGGAACGGGGAAATAAGGGATTTTTACATTTAAATTTTTAGGCGCATACGAAGTCGCGGGAAACATCGTAAGGATCTGAAATTTGGCATGCCAGTCCTTGGGGAGCGTAGGGGAGCACTAAGAAAGGACTTCCCGAAATTCCCACTTGAACGGGAAAAAACGGGACTTTTACATTTTAATGTTTAGGTCGCGGGGATCACCGTAGAGAGCTGAAGTTTGGCATGCAGGTTCCTTGGGGAGCGTAGGGGAGCACTAAGAAAGGATTTCCCGATATTCCCACGGGAACGGGAAAAAATGTGATTATGACGTAATCTAAATCTATAAAAGAAGACACTGACTGGCTGACTGAATGACTGACTGACTGATCGATCAACGCACAGCCGAAACTAATTGGCCTAGAAACATGAAACTTGACAGGAAGGTTCCTTTTATGACGTAAAGTGAGCACTAAGGAAGGATTTTTGGAATTTTATTCCCTGAAGGGGTATTAAGGGGGTTAAAGGTTTGTATGAAACTTCTAAACCGCTAGGCCTAGAAACATGAAACTTTGCAGGAAAGTTCCTTTTATGACGTAAGCGAGCATTAAGGAAGAATTTTTGGAAATTCCCCCCCTAAAGGTTTAAAAAGGGGGTTAAAGATTTGTTTGTATGTTTCTTCTTTTATATTTATATATTATATATTTTTATATTTTTCTTAAATCCGACGTGGCGAACGGGAAATACCATCTCCCCTGTTGGGGTGCGATGGGGTTGAAATTTGTAAATATCAATATGAGTGTCGTTTTTAAGGTTTATCGGGTTGCTGATTACGAAAACAACAACGATTTTAAATTCCAACTTGGTGGACTTGAAATACAATCTCCCCTGTTGGATTGCGGTGGGGTTGAAATGTGTAAATATCAATATAGGTGTAGTGTTTATGATTTATTGTAACGTTAAGTACGAAAACGGCATCGTTTTGAAATTTTATATTGTGGACATTAAAATTTTTGAAAGTATGTGTGCCAAAATTCAATCGGTCCAGAATTTTCGGAGCAAATCGATTGTAACAGACAGACTGACAGACGGCCACAGCCACACGTGATCCTAATTTTTGCTTTCGAGGTATGGTACGAGACCAGCGTTAACCTAATAGGTTTTTAAATTTGTATTTGGTGCCCTTTCTATCATTGTCAATCGGTACCTAGGCGAGCGCGGACGTTGCGGCAGGACGGGAGTAGTCATAGGGAAACTTTCTGCATCCGTAATAAGTACAATTTAAGATACTGCACTTTCATGAAAATCCTAAAAAAAGTGACCCGATTTCATTGCGTTGAGTGTAATTCAAAATTCAATCAATATTGATTATTCAGAAAATTGCAACGTACGTGCACTTTTACCCACGACTGATAACGAAAGACCGGTTATGGTGTGCCAAACGCCCCCAAATGTGGCCATCTCCTTCTATCGCAAGGCGCGCGCTCTTTTGGAGGCCACCTCCTAGCGCTAGGGCTGTCTCCATCGCGAACATATTAAATCATACGTTAGTATAGGGTTAGGTATTAATAGTGTCATCTAATACTAATCTATACTAATAATAAGTCTGTTGAAGAAGTCGCGTATGAAACTTGAACGACACGACTACACGAGACTATATACGAGTTTGTAAACGATACTAACTAAACACAAAATAACGATTTTTAGAAAATTTTTCTTTATGTATATATATATATTTAACTCAAAAACTACTGGACGGATTGCAACAAAATTTAGTATGGGGGTAGTTTATAACACTGGTCAACATATAGACTACTTTTTACCCCGGAAAAACGCATAGTTCCCGTGGGAACGCTATTACCATTACGCGTACGAAGTCGCGGGTAACAGCTAGTCTTACATATACGTACCAAATTTCAACATAATAATCGGTCAAGTAGTTTGGGAGAAAATTGACTGTGACAGACGGACGGACAGACACAAGAGTGATCCAATAAGGGTTCCGCTTTACATCTTGAGATTCGGAACCCTTAAAAAAACTAAAACAATGAGAGTCACCGTTCCCTGCTCATCATTTTGCGCCACTATCGTTTGAGGTGTCGGTTGTCAATGTCAAAGATTGTTATTACATACTAATGCCAATGTCACTAAGACGTATAATAATATAGTAATAATAATAAGTTTATTTCAGACATAGTCCATACAAAGATGTTAGTAACAATGATGACTTACGACTAATTGTTAGTACTAAACTAGATACATATATAATAATAACATAACATTTTTTTTTGTACAATTAAAAATTCCTATCACTATATAAGCATCTACTTGACCGCATGCAAGCGTATCCAGTGGCCCAGCATTGGGCAGTCCCATCGGTCCGACAGTGCGTTCAGAATGCGGTCCCTGCGTATAGCTGACCCACAGGCTGCAAGTGTAGAAAGTTTGGCAATATGCTTTAAAAAGCGATATCTTTACCTCCCTTGTGCACCGAGCAAACCTGCGGGCCACCATATTACTTCGGACGGCCAACGATCTTCGCTCCCGCTCTATGTCAACTTTGTCATTTAGGTTGTCAGCTACCCAGTGACCCAAATTCTTGAACTGAGTGACTTGATCTAGTGGAGTTCCTGATAGTCGAACTAGCGGCATTCCGGAGTACTTTCTACCGCGCGCTTTGAACAACATCACTTGACTCTTTTGCACGTTATATTTTTTAGCGTATAATATAGTAATGTGCTAAATTAGCAACAGTGAACCGCACGCGATTTAAGCCTCTAGCGAATTCACTCGCAGTGACCGTTATTTATCTCTGTCTTTGAATTACTGTATGTATTGTTTTGTATTTATTATATTTTTATGTTTGTTCTTTGATTTGTTACTACTACTACTACTACTACTACAGCCTATTTGCGTCCCACTGCTGGGCACAGGCCTCCTCTCATCACGAGAGCGTTTGGGCTATAGTCCCCACGCGGGCCCAGTGCGGATTGGGGACTTCACACTCATCTTCGAATTACTTGGCAAATGCATGCAGGTTTCCTCACGATGTTTTCCTTCACCGTAAAGCTCACGGTAAATTCAAATTGAATTTCGCACGTAAGTAAACTTAGAGGTGCGAGCCGGAATCGAATTGATTTGTTTGCATTTCTTTTATTCATTGTATGTAATTCTTATGTGCACCACCTGCCTACTTTTACGTTTTTTTTTTCACACATTCCACTACCCAAAGGTTGTCTGGAAGAGATCGCTCTTTAGCGATAAGACCGCCTGTTGTCACCCTTCTTCTTTGTTTATTGTATTTACCTGTGTAATTGTTTTTTGGTGTTCAATAAAGTGTATTTGTATTGTATTGCAAACTGTCCCAATTAAAAAAAAAAGGTTTAAAAATTCCCAATGTACTAAAAAATCTTGTTTACAGCGGCAAAACGCACCTCGAGCAAAACTCGGCGGTGTTCAAAGAGCTCATGAAGATCCTGAAGCTCCCCGGCGAGCAGTACGCGGACGTGCTGACGCTGACCCGGCTGGAGCACTACCAGCCGCTCATGGCGCACCTGGCGCACGGCGGCCGCGCCGCGCTGGCCGCGCACCTGGCCGCGCTGCTGCTCGACAAGGGGACCCGAGTCGCCACGCCGGAGGATGTCAGTCTGGGGACGGAGGCAACCGTTATGTCGGACCGCACCTTGTATAATAGGGATGACGACAACTTTTTTTTTCTTAGTCTATCAGGAAGATCCTTGAAAAGTATTGGACACGTATTTTTTCTTTTTTCACGTAATCAAACTTATACGGAGATATATTGAGTTGAAATGTCGCGTGACGTCACGGTTAGGTACGATTTATACCTAACGGTGACGTAGTTAGCCCCCACTCTCCAACTTTAATGCGTTTTAACTTAGTCATTCTTTGTTAATTTGATAAAACAAAAAATACGTGTCAAATATTTTTTCATTACCTGACTGACGGACTAATTAGAATTCCGATTTCTTCACCCTGTCGTCATCCCTATTGGGCTAGAAAGTTATAGTACGACATAACTTAGAATGCTCGCAGATTAAGCAATAACAGACTCTGCGTCAACGGCTTAAGTGGTTCGCCGCGCGCCTTCTAAGTTGTGTTCTACTATACAGCTTTATGCTGACTTGACTTGTTCACTACTGGGCCCTCATGACTTTGTTATTGATTGAGCAAAAATACTGAAAAGTATAACGTATACAAATGGTAAAAAAACGTCTGTACTTTAGACTTCGTCAGATTGCTTACATACTTAGTCAAAGAGAATGTGCAATGCTCAACATCTCACGAATAGACAAGAAATCTGCATAATTTGGCCACTAGGAGCGCTGCAATCGCTTGATCCAAACCATCTGTCAATTACATAGAGAAATATTTGTTGTTATTGGTTTTACTTAAATTATTAAAAAACGCCGTGCTGTGCAGTTTCGGGATGCAATGAGAACGGACGACACGTATTTCCGAAAGACTAAGTATGTATCTGGGCCAGGTGTAATTGCATTGGGATCTCTTCATTTTCATTACAAATAACTGAACCAAAATTGCGGTCAATATTTAACAATTTTAAACAAATCTACTTAAAATTTTCAACAAAAAACCCCGTAAAAATTTGACAGCTGCAGTGTTTGGGTTTTGGTTTGGGTTAAACGTTTGCAGCGCCGTTTAAGTCGAGCTTCGCGTATTCTTGTCTATTCGACTGTCATATTTTCTGCCTATATACGAAATTAGGCATCGACTTTGTAGGACCTTTCTAAATGGGTCCAACAAAGTCAATGCCAATTTTTGTCTTTTACAAACGTGGAATTACTCAATGATAATATTCCATCAGGTGGAGTCAGTGCTGTCGATGCTGGATGTGCTGATTCGTGACCAGCCCGACCAGCCCGCGTCTCCCGACCCTGACGACTTTGCCGAGGAGCAGTGGCTTTTAGCCAGGTGAGTACGGAACTACAGATGTGGTGAAATATTCTCCATCTTAGGAAACCGTCGAGACCCGAACTGTCAACCAAATACCGAATTTAATGACTGAATATGAAACTTTATTGGTCAATTTCTAGATGTCATTGATGTATGAAATATATATAGAAATGTAGGAAAGTGGTAAGTTTAAGTTAGCCTCGATGCTCAGAGGATTTCACCCCTTTATTTATCTAGTTCGATCGATGTCTCCCAGGTTAATC
The DNA here is from genome assembly GCA_963971205.1 of Aethes cnicana. Taxonomy (NCBI): domain Eukaryota; kingdom Metazoa; phylum Arthropoda; class Insecta; order Lepidoptera; family Tortricidae; genus Aethes; species Aethes cnicana. Next base: position 10,589,499 of record OZ020293.1, read on the forward strand.
CACCAATTCAAGTCGCCATCAGCGGATCAGCAGTACTTGATCCTGAGTGCGTGTCGCAAGGCGCTGCAGGGAGGCGGCGCGGCCCGGACCCGGCACTCCTTCCCGCCGCTGCTGTTCCACGCGTACCGCCTCGCCACGCAGTACAAGGACGAACAAGATAAGGTACCTATACAAGGCGCTGCAGGGAGGCGGCGCGGCCCGGACCCGGCACTCCTTCCCGCCGCTGCTGTTCCACGCGTACCGCCTCGCCACGCAGTACAAGGACGAACAAGATAAGGTACCTATACAAGGCGCTGCAGGGAGGCGGCGCGGCCCGGACCCGGCACTCCTTCCCGCCGCTGCTGTTCCACGCGTACCGCCTCGCCACGCAGTACAAGGACGAACAAGATAAGGTACCTATACAAGGCGCTGCAGGGAGGTGGAGCGGCCCGGACCCGGCACTCCTTCCCGCCGCTGCTGTTCCACGCGTACCGCCTCGCCACGCAGTACAAGGACGAACAAGATAAGGTACCTATACAAGGCGCTGCAGGGAGGTGGAGCGGCCCGGACCCGGCACTCCTTCCCGCCGCTGCTGTTCCACGCGTACCGCCTCGCCACGCAGTACAAGGACGAACAAGATAAGGTACCTATACAAGGCGCTGCAGGGAGGCGGCGCGGCCCGGACCCGGCACTCCTTCCCGCCGCTGCTGTTCCACGCGTACCGCCTCGCCACGCAGTACAAGGACGAACAAGATAAGGTACCTATACAAGGCGCTGCAGGGAGGTGGAGCGGCCCGGACCCGGCACTCCTTCCCGCCGCTGCTGTTCCACGCGTACCGCCTCGCCACGCAGTACAAGGACGAACAAGATAAGGTACCTATACAAGGCGCTGCAGGGAGGTGGAGCGGCCCGGACCCGGCACTCCTTCCCGCCGCTGCTGTTCCACGCGTACCGCCTCGCCACGCAGTACAAGGACGAACAAGATAAGGTACCTATACAAGGCGCTGCAGGGAGGCGGCGCGGCCCGGACCCGGCACTCCTTCCCGCCGCTGCTGTTCCACGCGTACCGCCTCGCCACGCAGTACAAGGACGAACAAGATAAGGTACCTATACAAGGCGCTGCAGGGAGGTGGAGCGGCCCGGACCCGGCACTCCTTCCCGCCGCTGCTGTTCCACGCGTACCGCCTCGCCACGCAGTACAAGGACGAACAAGATAAGGTACCTATACAAGGCGCTGCAGGGAGGCGGCGCGGCCCGGACCCGGCACTCCTTCCCGCCGCTGCTGTTCCACGCGTACCGCCTCGCCACGCAGTACAAGGACGAACAAGATAAGGTACCTATACAAGGCGCTGCAGGGAGGTGGAGCGGCCCGGACCCGGCACTCCTTCCCGCCGCTGCTGTTCCACGCGTACCGCCTCGCCACGCAGTACAAGGACGAACAAGATAAGGTACCTATACAAGGCGCTGCAGGGAGGCGGCGCGGCCCGGACCCGGCACTCCTTCCCGCCGCTGCTGTTCCACGCGTACCGCCTCGCCACGCAGTACAAGGACGAACAAGATAAGGTACCTATACAAGGCGCTGCAGGGAGGTGGAGCGGCCCGGACCCGGCACTCCTTCCCGCCGCTGCTGTTCCACGCGTACCGCCTCGCCACGCAGTACAAGGACGAACAAGATAAGGTACCTATACAAGGCGCTGCAGGGAGGTGGAGCGGCCCGGACCCGGCACTCCTTCCCGCCGCTGCTGTTCCACGCGTACCGCCTCGCCACGCAGTACAAGGACGAACAAGATAAGGTACCTATACAAGGCGCTGCAGGGAGGCGGCGCGGCCCGGACCCGGCACTCCTTCCCGCCGCTGCTGTTCCACGCGTACCGCCTCGCCACGCAGTACAAGGACGAACAAGATAAGGTACCTATACAAGGCGCTGCAGGGAGGTGGAGCGGCCCGGACCCGGCACTCCTTCCCGCCGCTGCTGTTCCACGCGTACCGCCTCGCCACGCAGTACAAGGACGAACAAGATAAGGTACCTATACAAGGCGCTGCAGGGAGGTGGAGCGGCCCGGACCCGGCACTCCTTCCCGCCGCTGCTGTTCCACGCGTACCGCCTCGCCACGCAGTACAAGGACGAACAAGATAAGGTACCTATACAAGGCGCTGCAGGGAGGTGGAGCGGCCCGGACCCGGCACTCCTTCCCGCCGCTGCTGTTCCACGCGTACCGCCTCGCCACGCAGTACAAGGACGAACAAGATAAGGTACCTATACAAGGCGCTGCAGGGAGGCGGCGCGGCCCGGACCCGGCACTCCTTCCCGCCGCTGCTGTTCCACGCGTACCGCCTCGCCACGCAGTACAAGGACGAACAAGATAAGGTACCTATACAAGGCGCTGCAGGGAGGTGGAGCGGCCCGGACCCGGCACTCCTTCCCGCCGCTGCTGTTCCACGCGTACCGCCTCGCCACGCAGTACAAGGACGAACAAGATAAGGTACCTATACAAGGCGCTGCAGGGAGGCGGCGCGGCCCGGACCCGGCACTCCTTCCCGCCGCTGCTGTTCCACGCGTACCGCCTCGCCACGCAGTACAAGGACGAACAAGATAAGGTACCTATACAAGGCGCTGCAGGGAGGTGGAGCGGCCCGGACCCGGCACTCCTTCCCGCCGCTGCTGTTCCACGCGTACCGCCTCGCCACGCAGTACAAGGACGAACAAGATAAGGTACCTATACAAGGCGCTGCAGGGAGGCGGCGCGGCCCGGACCCGGCACTCCTTCCCGCCGCTGCTGTTCCACGCGTACCGCCTCGCCACGCAGTACAAGGACGAACAAGATAAGGTACCTATACAAGGCGCTGCAGGGAGGTGGAGCGGCCCGGACCCGGCACTCCTTCCCGCCGCTGCTGTTCCACGCGTACCGCCTCGCCACGCAGTACAAGGACGAACAAGATAAGGTACCTATACAAGGCGCTGCAGGGAGGTGGAGCGGCCCGGACCCGGCACTCCTTCCCGCCGCTGCTGTTCCACGCGTACCGCCTCGCCACGCAGTACAAGGACGAACAAGATAAGGTACCTATACAAGGCGCTGCAGGGAGGTGGAGCGGCCCGGACCCGGCACTCCTTCCCGCCGCTGCTGTTCCACGCGTACCGCCTCGCCACGCAGTACAAGGACGAACAAGATAAGGTACCTATACAAGGCGCTGCAGGGAGGTGGAGCGGCCCGGACCCGGCACTCCTTCCCGCCGCTGCTGTTCCACGCGTACCGCCTCGCCACGCAGTACAAGGACGAACAAGATAAGGTACCTATACAAGGCGCTGCAGGGAGGTGGAGCGGCCCGGACCCGGCACTCCTTCCCGCCGCTGCTGTTCCACGCGTACCGCCTCGCCACGCAGTACAAGGACGAACAAGATAAGGTACCTATACAAGGCGCTGCAGGGAGGTGGAGCGGCCCGGACCCGGCACTCCTTCCCGCCGCTGCTGTTCCACGCGTACCGCCTCGCCACGCAGTACAAGGACGAACAAGATAAGGTACCTATACAAGGCGCTGCAGGGAGGCGGCGCGGCCCGGACCCGGCACTCCTTCCCGCCGCTGCTGTTCCACGCGTACCGCCTCGCCACGCAGTACAAGGACGAACAAGATAAGGTACCTATACAAGGCGCTGCAGGGAGGTGGAGCGGCCCGGACCCGGCACTCCTTCCCGCCGCTGCTGTTCCACGCGTACCGCCTCGCCACGCAGTACAAGGACGAACAAGATAAGGTACCTATACAAGGCGCTGCAGGGAGGCGGCGCGGCCCGGACCCGGCACTCCTTCCCGCCGCTGCTGTTCCACGCGTACCGCCTCGCCACGCAGTACAAGGACGAACAAGATAAGGTACCTATACAAGGCGCTGCAGGGAGGCGGCGCGGCCCGGACCCGGCACTCCTTCCCGCCGCTGCTGTTCCACGCGTACCGCCTCGCCACGCAGTACAAGGACGAACAAGATAAGGTACCTATACAAGGCGCTGCAGGGAGGCGGCGCGGCCCGGACCCGGCACTCCTTCCCGCCGCTGCTGTTCCACGCGTACCGCCTCGCCACGCAGTACAAGGACGAACAAGATAAGGTACCTATACAAGGCGCTGCAGGGAGGCGGCGCGGCCCGGACCCGGCACTCCTTCCCGCCGCTGCTGTTCCACGCGTACCGCCTCGCCACGCAGTACAAGGACGAACAAGATAAGGTACCTATACAAGGCGCTGCGGGGCGGCGGATCGAATCGATGGCCGATTCTGTGGGTAAAATATCGTCACAACGTTTTTGCTTGATCCTGTATATAGGTACTAATACTAAGTTCTGCTCGCGACTTCGTCCATGTTGGATTTTGGTTATCGCGTTCCAGCGTCAACTATGCGTTTTTATTGGATGAAAAGTCCGTCCTTCCCTGGGACTCCAACTATCTCCATATAAATTTCCATCTATATTGGTACAGTAATTTAAGCGTGAAGTGATAACAGATAAGTAAGAAAATTACAGTTATTCTTTAAATTAGTCTTTACTTTTCAGGATGAAATGTGGGAGAAGAAATGCCAGAAAATCTTCCAGTTCTGCCACCAGACCATCAGCATGTTGGTCAAAGCTGAGCTCGCGGAGCTGCCTCTAAGGTGAGATACTTAACACTACGCAGATATTTAAGAAATCTGTCTATGAAGCCAACAATAAGGATGACGACAACTTTTTTCCTTAGTCTATTAGGAAGATTATTGAAAAGTATTGGACACGTATTTTTTCTTTTTTCACGTAATCGAACTTATACGTTGAAATGTCGCGTGACGTCACGGTTAGGTACGATTTATACCTAACGGTGACGTAGTTAGCCCCCACTCTCCAACTGCGTTTTAACTTAGTCATTCTTTGTTAATTTGATAAAACAAAAAATACGTGTCTAATATTTTTTTATTACCTGACTGACGGACTAATTAGAATTTTGATTTCTTCACCCTGTCGTCATCCCTATTGATGTTATTTATTAAAATGAAATAATACGGTGGGTGCGAGTAGCAGAAGGCGTCCGAATGGCGAGCTTTAGGGGCCTATGTCCAGCAGTGGACGTCTTTTGGCTGGAACGATTATGGCTATGACTATTTTTATTGTTCTTGTTCTTCACTTGCATGTTATGTTGTAGTGTTTGTGAAAACCCTCCTCGTGATGAGAGGAGGCCTGTGCCCAGCAGTGGGACGCAAATAGGCTGTAGTAGTAGTAGTTTGTGAAAATAAATGTCTTGAGTTATGAACTGGCTAGGTATGGATGAAAAATGACAAAATGACTGTTCACTAAATGACTTTTAAAGGCGACAAATCACAAAAACGAAAACTGAATTTCTATACTGCATGGATTAATCGATTACAGATTTTGTCTCAATGGCTTAAGTGCTTTGCCGCGCGTCTTCTAAGTTGTATCGTGCTTTACTATATACAAATTATTTCCCCAGGCTGTACCTGCAAGGAGCGCTAGCGATAAGCGAGATAGGCTTCGCCAATCATGAAACACTCGCTTACGAGTTTATAGCGCAAGCCTTCTCGCTCTATGAAGATGAGATACCAGACTCCAGGGCACAGTTGCAAGCATTGACACTAATTATTGCCACTGCCGAACAGACACGGTGCCTTGGTAAGTTAACTATATGGATTAATGAACTCTTTTATACATGATGTATTTCATTATTTATTGACATTTTGCGACTGTCGACATCTATGGAATTTATATTTATTTGACAATGGAGGCCATCTCAATGTTTTTTTTTTCTGAGAGACTATACATCTCTAAGATCTTAGATTTAAGTTTAAGTTTGGGACTATACATTTCAATGTAATTCTAGTACGTATACTTTATACATGTAATGCATATGTAAATTTTGTAACTATATATGTGGAAATTTCGAAAAAAGGCTTTCTGCTTGAGTTTGTTGCGGCGCTTCTTCTCAAGCAATGGGTCTAGGAAGCGCTGGTAAATTCTTTTTCTGACGTGTAAAAGTGCCCCTATGTGGCCAATTTACTAAATATGAATTTGATAAAATCTATAATATGAGAAAACAATCTCACGTACCGAATGATGACGACATATAAAGCGACGCGTCTCACTTTGTCTTATGATATAATACGAGTATAATATACTAAAAAACCGAATCGCGATGGATCGGGAGACATACAAGAAGTTAGCGGCTAACTGACTGAGGGGGCACGCTAAGGGAGAGAGAGAGATAAAAAATTTAAATGTAAGGGAAAATATTAATACTTCTGCGCGATTCGAAAAAGATCGTGAAATAAAATAATAAATAAATATCTACGGACATTTCACACATATCGACCTAGCCTCAAATTAAGCAATGCTTGTACTCGAGTACAAACATTCGTGCTCATCACACAAAGTTTGCCCCGAGCGGGACTCGAACCCGCGACCTTCGGAATAGAAGGCAGGGTCACTGCCAACTGGACCAATCCGGTCGTCAAATATAAATAAATAAATATCTTGGGATATTTCACACATATTGACCTAGCCCCAAACTAAGCAAAGCTTGTACTATGGGTGCTAGACAACGATATAAATACTTATATAGAGAAATACATACATATATAAATACTAAACATCCATGACTCGAGTACAAACATTCGTGCTCATCACACAAAGTTTGCCCCGAGCGGGACTCGAACCCGCGACCTTCGGAACAGAAGGCAGGGTCACTGCCAACTGGACCAATCCGGCCGTCAAATACGTCATATTGATACTGTTGCGCGATTTGAAAAAGATCGTGAAATATGTAGGTAGATACAAATGATTTCCAGTGAGTCGTTGTCCTTTCCCCGCAGGGTCTGAGAACATGGAGCCCTTGCGCACGTCGTGCGCGCTGGCGGCCGGCAAGCTGCTCAAGAAGCCCGACCAGGCGCGCGCCGCCGCGCTCTGCGCGCACCTGTACTGGAGGCTCGACAAGGACGGCGGCCCGGTGCGTCATCAGGGTGCCATCTATTTGGCATAATTCTTTTTGTCCGAAACTGTTTACGCATAACAGGCTTCGCATAATTTATTTACGCCGAATCTTGACTTTGCCGAATTTTTATTAAGCATAATTCTTTATTGGCCGAATGGGTGTTTACCCGAATATTGTTTTGGCATAATGTTGACTTGGCCGAATTTTATTATGCATAATATTGTTTGGCATACTAGTAATTTAGCAGAATTTGGATAGGCCGGAATATTGTCCGAATTTATGTCCGAAACAACAATTTATGTAGGGCCGGTGTGTGGTAACACCCAAAGTTTGGAGCAAAGCCGACTCGCATAGGTTAGATTAGGTTATTTTTTATATAAGTAAACGAAATTATCAGTTAGTTAAAATCCCCAACCCTTCCCCCCCCTCCTCTCCAATATAGATAATATAGCAAATTTCTGCGTAAGTAATTTTCTGCCTAAATAATATTCGAAGTTCGAAAATTATGCGTGAGTACTATTCGGCGTAAATAGATTATGCATAATAGAATTCGACGAAAAATCGTTATACGAGATTAGTTTCGGCGTAAACACTATTATGCCTATACTGATTATGCAAAATCGAATTCTGCCAAAAAAGAATATGCGTAAACAAGGGGAACCGCGTCATCACACTGTCGCGAGCCAGCGGCGCGGCCGGACCAGAATACTCAATACTTAATGTTGCGAGCACTTCGCCCCAAATAGGGATGACGACAACTTTTGTCCTTAGTCTATCAGGAAGATTATTGAAAAGAATTGGACACGTATTTTTTCTTTTTTCACGTAATCAAACTTCTACGGAGATATATTGAGGTGAAATGTCGCGTGACGTCACGGTTAGGTACGATTTATACCTAACGGTGGCGTAGTTAGCCCCCACTCTCCAACTTTAATGCGTCATTCTTTGTTAATTTGATAAAACAAAAAAAATACGTGTCTAATATTTTTTTATTACCGGACTGACGGACTAATTAGAATTTCGATTTGTTCACCCTGTCGTCATCCCTATTCTGGTGTGCTCAAGGATCCCAGCATAGTTTAAAATGGCCTCGCAAATTGAGATTATCACTTATATTTATTACTAGCTTTTACCCGCGGCTTCGCCCGCGTGGAATTCGGTTATCATGCTCCCGCGAGCTCTATGCGCCGCTGCGGGCAGGCGCAGAATTTATTTTCTCCTGGGAACTTTTTGTTTTTTCGTTAACTCCCAAAGATATTCATTTGAATTGCATGGTGTAAATGGCAATCATAAAGTCCATGAAATGCTTAAGGTAACTATTGTATTTAAAATGATTAATACTGTATCCCTCTAAATAGATTTCTTTCCAAATCACACTTTATATGGGACCATTTATTTAGTAATTAAAATGGGTATAGTAAGCTATCCTTAGAAGATAGACCTATACCATCGCGGATTTTTTTGGAGACCTTATTAAGATAAACAATTCCTCCATACATTGTTTTGTTATACCTCAAAGGGGTGCAGCGTTTTCGATAAAAGCTCCCAGCCGGCTTGATTTTATCCGCCAACTTGAACTAACATCGTCGTATTTCATCGAATTTACAGAAAACTATAACAAAGTATATACTAAAACCTGCTTCAGCTCAGGAACCACTCTATCTGTTAGTGAAAACTGCATTAAAATCCGTTCAGTGGTTTTTGAGTTTATCGCGAACATCCAGACAGACAGACAGACAGACGCGGTGGGGGACTATGTTTTATAATATGTAGTGATTTATATATATATATATATATCTATAAAACAAAGTCGTGTTAGTTACACCATTTATAACTGGAGAACGGCTGAACCGATTTCGATGATCTTTGATTTTTTGGATTTGTCTCCGTCCCGAATAGGGGGTTCGATTCCGACTCGCACTTCTAAGTTTACTTATGTGTGAAGTTCAATTTAACGAATGACGATGGAGGGCAGTGGAAATGGGGGGAAAATTGTGAAAATTTACGATATTAAAGAGGCAACTCAAATCCGAATCACAAAACGATGTATTTTCTCTCTGTCATACTGACTAATAGAAAAACAATGAGAAAACGTATCAAAATTCAAAGCTAGAAGAATGTTAAAGGACGAAGGAGCTTGCCACATTCAATTTGAATTTACCACTGAGCTTTTCGGTGAAGGAAAACATCGTGAGGAAACCTGCACGCATCTTCGAGGTAATTCAAAGATGTGTTTGGACTCCCCAATCCGCACTGGCCCGCGTGGGGACTATAGCCCAAACCTACTCGTGATGAGAGGAGGAGGCCTGTGCCCAGCAGTTGGACGCAAATAGGCTGTAGTAGTAGTAGATACCTGGGTAAGTAGCACTTACAATTTTTTGCATGTTCTTCCCCACGGAACAATCTTGAGCCAAATTTTGTCAGAAGAAACAGGTACTACTAACTGACGACTTGAAGTTGCTGCCTCTTCGCCCAGCAAAACACACTGAGTGCATTGAGCGGGTATTTGCACGATACCCACTTTTGAATACTTAAAACGCTTGAGGTTTAATTTAAAAAAAAAGTTCAATTACGAGTTGTAGGTATTGCGCACCGAGGGTTCCATACAAACTTGGAAGAAATTAAAATTGTAAGTTTACCATTAAAAACTTATTATTTGCAGTTGGTAAATGTGAAAGTGTGTTTGTTTGTCCTTCCTTCACGTCGAAACCACTGGACCGATTTGGATGAAATTTGGAATGGAGATAGTTTGAGATCCCGGGAATAACATAGGATAGGGTTTCCTACTGGTCAAACCCGTTTTTTTCAATACTTCTACAACTATAACTATGTATATGCATAATATCATCGAGTATGCAAATTTAAAGTCTATACGGGCGAATCCGCGGGCAACGGCTAGTTTAATTTTAATTCCAAATCGACACCGCTACCTGTTCCTGAGAAGTGATCCTATAAGGGGCTCCGTTCTTTACTTTTGAGGTACGGAACCCTAACAAATACTATAAAATTAGAATTCTTATAAAATATTTTAAGTGAGCCTTTTAACGGAACATGGAAGAACCATGGAAGCTTACAACCCTTACGAATTTTGAAAAAAGCCTTCTTTAGTTGATGCCTACGTCATTAAAGGAATACATGAGAAAATTTCAAGTTTCCAGCTCTAAGGATTTGGCTTGTGTGTTTATTTAAAACTTTCATCCCCTATTTTTCCCTCTTAGGTGTTCAATTTTAGAAAACGCTGAAATACGTCACTCATTATTTTTGCCGAAGTCAATTCATACGAAATGTCATGCAAGTATGTTGAAGAAATAAAAAGTTTAATACAAAATTTCATCCCCTATTTCACCCTCTTGGGGTTTGAATTTTGAACAATCATTTCTTATTGGATGCCTACGTCATAATAGGAACACGTGTGATAAATTTTAAGTTTGTATCCCGAAGGGTTTGGCCTGTGCGTTTATTTAAATCTTTCATCCCCTATTTTTCCCTCTTAGGTGTTCAATTTTAGAAAACGCTGAAATACGTCACTCATTATTTTTGCCGCAGTCAATTCATACGAAATGTCATGCAAGTATGTTGAAGAAATAAAAAGTTTAATACAAAATTTCATCCCCTATTTCACCCTCTTGGGGTTTTGAATTTTGAACAATCATTTCTTATTGGATGCCTACGTCATAATAGGAATACGTGTGATAAATTTTAAGTTTGTAGCCCGAAGGGTTTGGCCTGTGCGTTTATTTAAATCTTTCATCCCCTATTTTACCCTCTTAAGGGTTGAATTTTAGAAACTCTGAAATACGTTACTCATTATTTTTGCCGCACTCAATTCGTATGAAATTTCATGCAAATATGACCAAGGAATAAAAAGATTTATGAAAACTTTCATCCCCTATTTCACTCCCTTGGGGGTTGAATTTTGAAAATTCCTTCCTTGGCCAACGTCATAAGAGGAATACGTGTGCGAAATGTCAAGTTTGTAGCCCAAAGGGTCTGGCCTTTGCGTTTATCTAAAACTTTCACCCCTTAATTCACACTTTTGGGGGTTGAATTTTGAAAATTCCTTCCTTGGTGGATGCCAACGTCATAAGAGGAATACGTGTGCGTAATTTCAAGTTTGTAGCCCTAGGGGTCTGGCCTTTGCGTTTATCTAAAACTTTCACCCCCTAATTCACAACCTTGGGGGTTGAATTTTGAAAATTCCTACCTTGGTGGATGCCAACGTCATAAGAGGAATACGTGTGCGAAATTTCGAGTTTGTAGCCCTAAGGGTCTGGCCTTTGCGTTTATCTAAAACTTTCACCCCTTAATTCACACCCTTGGGGGTTGAATTTTGAAAATTCTTTCCTTGGTGGATGCCAACGTCATAAGAGGAATACGTGTGCGAAATTTCAAGTTTCTAGCCTTAAGGCCAACCTTTGCGTTTATTTAAAACTTTCACCCCTCAATTCACACCCTTGGGGGTTGAATTTTAAAAAATCCTTCCTTAGTGGATGCTTACGTCATAAGAGGATTACGTGTACTAAATTTTAAGTTTATAGCCCGAAGGGTTTGGCCTGTGCGTTTATTTAAATCTTTCATCCCCTATTTTACCCGCTTAAGGGTTGAATTTTAGAAAACTCTGAAATACGTTACTCATTATTTTTGCTGCACTCAATCCGTATGAAATTTCATGCAAATATGTCCAAGGAATAAAAAGTTTTATGAAAACTTTCATCCCTTATTTCATCCCTCATTTTGAAAATTCCTTTCTCGGTGGATGCCAACGTCATAAGAGGAATACGTGTGCGAAATTTCATGTAGCCCTAAGGGTCTGGCCTTTGCGTATATCTAAAACTTTCATCCCTTAATTCACACACTTGGGGGTTGAATTTTGAAAATTCTTTCCTTGGTGGATGCCAACGTCGTAAGAGGAATACGTGTGCGAAATTTCGAGTTTGTAGCCCTAGGGGTGTGGCCTTTGCGTTTATATAAAACTTTCATCCCTTAATTCACACACTTGGGGGTTGAATTTTGAAAATTCCTTCCTTGGTGGATGCCAACGTCGTAAGAGGAATACGTGTGCGAAATTTCGAGTTTGTAGCCCTAGGGGTGTGGCCTTTGCGTTTATCTAAAACTCACCTCCTAATTCACCCCCTTGGGGGTTGAATTTTGAAAAATCCTTCCTTAGTGGATGCCTACGTCATAAGAGGAATACGTGTGCGAAATTTCAAGTGTCTAGCTTTACGGGTTTGGCCTGGGCGTTTATACATCAGTCAGTCACCTTTGCCTTTTATATATACAGATTCCGACTTTACAAAAAAATACACGTGATTTTCGACAGTGTTTAGTCTTACCACGTATCACAAGAAACATCACGTGAATAATGAACGGCTTCAAATGAGTATCATAGGTAATTTATTTTTCTGTAAAGAATATTTTTCCTTTTTTTTTTACAGTGGACGCTGAGCGACCCGGGGCGCGCTTTGGAATGCCTCCGCAAGGCAGCGCGAGTGGCCGCGCAGTGCATGGACGGGGCCGTGCAGGCACAGCTGCTTGCCGAGCTACTCGGCCGGTACGCGCTGCTGCGGAGCCGGCGCCACCCCGGCCTCACGCCCGCGCTCATACACGCCGTGAGTATGGAGCACGGTGTATAGTGCATGGACGGGGCCGTGCAGGCACAGCTGCTTGCCGAGCTACTCGGCCGGTACGCGCTGCTGCGGAGCCGGCGCCACCCCGGCCTCACGCCCGCGCTCATACACGCCGTGAGTATGGAGCACGGTGTATAGTGCATGGACGGGGCCGTGCAGGCACAGCTGCTTGCCGAGCTACTCGGCCGGTACGCGCTGCTGCGGAGCCGGCGCCACCCCGGCCTCACGCCCGCGCTCATACACGCCGTGAGTATGGAGCACGGTGTATAGTGCATGGACGGGGCCGTGCAGGCACAGCTGCTTGCCGAGCTACTCGGCCGGTACGCGCTGCTGCGGAGCCGGCGCCACCCCGGCCTCACGCCCGCGCTCATACACGCCGTGAGTATGGAGCACGGTGTATAGTGCATGGACGGGGCCGTGCAGGCACAGCTGCTTGCCGAGCTACTCGGCCGGTACGCGCTGCTGCGGAGCCGGCGCCACCCCGGCCTCACGCCCGCGCTCATACACGCCGTGAGTATGGAGCACGGTGTATAGTGCATGGACGGGGCCGTGCAGGCACAGCTGCTTGCCGAGCTACTCGGCCGGTACGCGCTGCTGCGGAGCCGGCGCCACCCCGGCCTCACGCCCGCGCTCATACACGCCGTGAGTATGGAGCACGGTGTATAGTGCATGGACGGGGCCGTGCAGGCACAGCTGCTTGCCGAGCTACTCGGCCGGTACGCGCTGCTGCGGAGCCGGCGCCACCCCGGCCTCACGCCCGCGCTCATACACGCCGTGAGTATGGAGCACGGTGTATAGTGCATGGACGGGGCCGTGCAGGCACAGCTGCTTGCCGAGCTACTCGGCCGGTACGCGCTGCTGCGGAGCCGGCGCCACCCCGGCCTCACGCCCGCGCTCATACACGCCGTGAGTATGGAGCACGGTGTATAGTGCATGGACGGGGCCGTGCAGGCACAGCTGCTTGCCGAGCTACTCGGCCGGTACGCGCTGCTGCGGAGCCGGCGCCACCCCGGCCTCACGCCCGCGCTCATACACGCCGTGAGTATGGAGCACGGTGTATAGTGCATGGACGGGGCCGTGCAGGCACAGCTGCTTGCCGAGCTACTCGGCCGGTACGCGCTGCTGCGGAGCCGGCGCCACCCCGGCCTCACGCCCGCGCTCATACACGCCGTGAGTATGGAGCACGGTGTATAGTGCATGGACGGGGCCGTGCAGGCACAGCTGCTTGCCGAGCTACTCGGCCGGTACGCGCTGCTGCGGAGCCGGCGCCACCCCGGCCTCACGCCCGCGCTCATACACGCCGTGAGTATGGAGCACGGTGTATAGTGCATGGACGGGGCCGTGCAGGCACAGCTGCTTGCCGAGCTACTCGGCCGGTACGCGCTGCTGCGGAGCCGGCGCCACCCCGGCCTCACGCCCGCGCTCATACACGCCGTGAGTATGGAGCACGGTGTATAGTGCATGGACGGGGCCGTGCAGGCACAGCTGCTTGCCGAGCTACTCGGCCGGTACGCGCTGCTGCGGAGCCGGCGCCACCCCGGCCTCACGCCCGCGCTCATACACGCCGTGAGTATGGAGCACGGTGTATAGTGCATGGACGGGGCCGTGCAGGCACAGCTGCTTGCCGAGCTACTCGGCCGGTACGCGCTGCTGCGGAGCCGGCGCCACCCCGGCCTCACGCCCGCGCTCATACACGCCGTGAGTATGGAGCACGGTGTATAGTGCATGGACGGGGCCGTGCAGGCACAGCTGCTTGCCGAGCTACTCGGCCGGTACGCGCTGCTGCGGAGCCGGCGCCACCCCGGCCTCACGCCCGCGCTCATACACGCCGTGAGTATGGAGCACGGTGTATAGTGCATGGACGGGGCCGTGCAGGCACAGCTGCTTGCCGAGCTACTCGGCCGGTACGCGCTGCTGCGGAGCCGGCGCCACCCCGGCCTCACGCCCGCGCTCATACACGCCGTGAGTATGGAGCACGGTGTATAGTGCATGGACGGGGCCGTGCAGGCACAGCTGCTTGCCGAGCTACTCGGCCGGTACGCGCTGCTGCGGAGCCGGCGCCACCCCGGCCTCACGCCCGCGCTCATACACGCCGTGAGTATGGAGCACGGTGTATAGTGCATGGACGGGGCCGTGCAGGCACAGCTGCTTGCCGAGCTACTCGGCCGGTACGCGCTGCTGCGGAGCCGGCGCCACCCCGGCCTCACGCCCGCGCTCATACACGCCGTGAGTATGGAGCACGGTGTATAGTGCATGGACGGGGCCGTGCAGGCACAGCTGCTTGCCGAGCTACTCGGCCGGTACGCGCTGCTGCGGAGCCGGCGCCACCCCGGCCTCACGCCCGCGCTCATACACGCCGTGAGTATGGAGCACGGTGTATAGTGCATGGACGGGGCCGTGCAGGCACAGCTGCTTGCCGAGCTACTCGGCCGGTACGCGCTGCTGCGGAGCCGGCGCCACCCCGGCCTCACGCCCGCGCTCATACACGCCGTGAGTATGGAGCACGGTGTATAGTGCATGGACGGGGCCGTGCAGGCACAGCTGCTTGCCGAGCTACTCGGCCGGTACGCGCTGCTGCGGAGCCGGCGCCACCCCGGCCTCACGCCCGCGCTCATACACGCCGTGAGTATGGAGCACGGTGTATAGTGCATGGACGGGGCCGTGCAGGCACAGCTGCTTGCCGAGCTACTCGGCCGGTACGCGCTGCTGCGGAGCCGGCGCCACCCCGGCCTCACGCCCGCGCTCATACACGCCGTGAGTATGGAGCACGGTGTATAGTGCATGGACGGGGCCGAGCTGCTCGGCCGGTACGGAGCCGGCGCCACCCCGGCCTCACGCCCGCGCTCATACACGCCGTGAGTATGGAGCACGGTGTATAGTGCATGGACGGGGCCGAGCTGCTCTGCAAATAATTAATGGGGAATGATCAGATCATAAAAGTGTCGTGGACTATGCAGGGCCAGATACTAGGTAAGCTGGAAGATACTCTCAGCATCCTTATAGTCTCATCATTATTCCAGCATGACATCCCACTGTTGATCACAAACCAATGGGTATCGTGGTACGAATTTGAAAAAGGCTAGACCAAAAATGTTAGCCTCCCGGGGTGAAAACTTAAAAAAACCTTGTAATGTCTAAATTTTTAAATCGTCGTAAAAATGACATTATTATAAATATTAAATTAACCCATTGAAACCACGTAGCGTCAATGCGCAGTAAGCTTCAACGCCCGTGGACAACTGTCTGCGGTTAAAGGGATGAATGAGTAAAAATATCGGGCGCCATAAAATGCCTTATTCAGAACATGATTTATTAGATTTGTTGATGGTGAAACCTTCACAAATTCTGGTTCTATACCAGATGCTCATGCCCGTATTTGTTTGCAGGTGATCGTGAAGATCCGCGAAGAGCTGGGTAACGTGGAGGCCAGCGAGGAGGCGGAGCAGATAGCGCGGCACTTCCACAACACGCTGCGCCACCTGCGCCGCGCCCACCCCGAGCTGCCGGCGCTGGACGCCGCGGTGCTGGCCTAGTCACGGCACGCGACGGCTCACGGCACAGATAGCGCGGCACTTCCACAACACGCTGCGCCACCTGCGCCGCGCCCACCCCGAGCTGCCGGCGCTGGACGCCGCGGTGCTGGCCTAGTCACGGCACGCGACGGCTCACGGCACAGATAGCGCGGCACTTCCACAACACGCTGCGCCACCTGCGCCGCGCCCACCCCGAGCTGCCGGCGCTGGACGCCGCGGTGCTGGCCTAGTCACGGCACGCGACGGCTCACGGCACAGATAGCGCGGCACTTCCACAACACGCTGCGCCACCTGCGCCGCGCCCACCCCGAGCTGCCGGCGCTGGACGACGCGGTGCTGGCCTAGTCACGGCACGCGACGGCTCACGGCACGGCTTGCCAACTCCGGCCCGACCCTCCCTGGGGAAGAGACGTTCAGGCTATGGAGTGTGGAATGTGTCTTGGTATGGAGTGCAATCTTATATGGCGAAACAGTTGAAAACGTGTCCGACGGATTTGATAAGCAACAAAACAAAACACACTCTCCTCACAACCGTTTTCGCCTCAGCAGCGCCATCTGAAGGCGCTACTGCAGACTATCCGCCTAGGTGGCTTGACTGGAGTGGCGACCGCAGCGCCCCCAACCTACCCGATTTGGTGTCCACCTTTGGAACTATAAAGATTGCGCTCCCTTACTTCAACCGTCCATAGTTCAGGCAGGTGACCACGTTCGATGACGTCATACACCACACTAAAATTTGACAACTGCATAAATACAAAAAAATCGGGTGTCTATAAAGTCGGTTTATGGACGATAGTTTTACGTGATAACGTCATAAGAAAACATTAATGAATATGGCCCATTACGTAGGACATACATCACCATGGACATACATGTACATTGCATCATGTTTATTCGTGGGCGCAACCGGCGTTGATCAATTTTATAAGACGTTATCACGTCAAAAAAATCTTTATTTCTTATAAAAATCCGTACATTTCATTTGGTTTTCTGGCATATATAGGAGAAAATGCTTCTACGATGAAAACCAAATAAATGCTCGGTTTTTGTACCAGGAAAAAAACTCATTTGATAGCCGCGTTAGCTAGGAGGAATACATTCTTCTTCTTATTAGAAAACTTGTCTATCTACGAGGAACAAGGCGACATACCACCGAGCTGTCACTCCATATAAAAACAACGTCTTCTCAATAACGTGAAAACAGAACGCAGCGCAGGTGGCTGCTGTTTAAAGCAGTCACTCTCTAAAATAAACACAAGTGAATGAATTCCAAATGGACATTTCAAATAGGGATGACGACAACTTTTTTCTCCTTAGTCTATCAGGAAGATTATTGAAAAGTATTGGACACGTATTTTTTCTTTTTTTACGTAATCAAACTTATACGGAAATATATTGAGTTGAAATGTCGCGTGACGTCACGGTTAGGTACGATTTATACCTTACGGTGACGTAGTTAGCCCCCACTCTCCAACTTTAATGCGTTTTAACTTAGTCATTCTTTGTTAATTTGATAAAACAAAAAAATACGTGTCTAATATTTTTTTATCATCTGACTGACGGATTAATTAGAATTTCGATTTCTTCACCCTGTCGTCATCCCTATTTACAAATGTACAAGAACAAAAAAATCTCAAGCATTTCTTTTTTTTTTGTTACATAGATGCACTAATTGTGACGTATAATCAAAATATCGTCAATGTTATTGAAAACCTAATTTCATTTCAAATTATTAATGAAATTTGTCGTTTTCAATTCGTTGCCTTTGTTTTTAAGTAAGTATAAGATCTATTTAACGTGTTGAATCATGGATTTCAATTTGGAAATTATTATTTAAGTTCTAGTTTTAAGAACGCGTATTTTCAGTGTTTTTTTTTAATGTTTTATGCTATAGTTTAATATTAGGTATGGATTTGGAAAAGCAATATGTAATGTTATTGTAATAAATGGAATTTATTTAATATCCTTATTTATTCCACCAACAAAACCTTCCTGATGATATTCATGGGAATCCGATGGGTACGGGCGGCGTAGGATCGATCGTTAACTACTGAACAGGACCAGTAGTTGTTTAGCATGTTTTTGATGATGATTGATGATGTTTGGTATGTATTTGTACAGTTATTAAAGGATAACAAACGAATTCTTGATAAACACTAGAGCGGCGAGCAAAAAGCCAGTCCTGTATGGGAAGCATTTATATTGCATAATATTGGAAGTCCGAAATACACCGCCCATAATATATTTTGCAGAAATATGTTTAATCGCCTTAAGTGGCAGTGGGCGGGGCACATTGCTCGCAGGACTGATGGGCGATGGGGCCGGAAAGTTCTCGAGTGGCGCCCGCGAACCGGGAGACGAGCTGTCGGTAGGCCTCCAACAAGATGGAGCGACGACCTCGTGAAGGTCGCGGGAAACCGGTGGAAGCAAGTAGCACAGGACCGGTCTATGTCCAGCAGTAGACGTCTTTTGGCTGAAATGATGATGTTTAGTCGAATGATATTTTAGCATAACTGTATATTTTGCATAACTAATGCAATCTCTTTGCATAATGAAGCAGAATAATCACAGTGTGAATAGATAAGATTATATTTATAAAATGTTGTTTTTTAATCTGCCCCAAAACGGTAGGCGCCATATTGTTAGCTGCTGTGACGTCACTTTGACTGTAAACAAATTGTAGTAACCGTTTTAAGTTTTGACTTCACTTGTTTGGTTACTATGTACTTATATTTACTATCATAGTGACGTCACCGACCAAGCAAACATGGCGTCTAGCTTTTTAGCGCGAAAACTGAAAATAAAAATTCCAAAGTACTTTTTAAGGTATTTATCCCATTCAGAAGATCGAAATAAAAATTATGATTCAAGCAGACATAAGGATCATTTAAACCACATTTAAAAAAAATGGCGTAAACCCTATTCCATGCGGACGAAGTCGCGGGCAGAAGTAACAATGTGAATAAAACAAGCCATACTTATACACAAAATATATTCTTAAATCTACAATATTTTATTGCCTTGAACATTATTTCTGTTGTTCAGTAAGATCTTCTCCTGTCTCTTTTTCTCCTCCTTGAAGGCTTCCTTGTTGGCTTTTTTCTCTATCCTCCTTTCCTTTCTGTATTCCTTCAGGAGGCGTTTACGTTCTTTCTTCTCTTCTAAGCTTTCTTCTTTAGGTCTAAAAAGTAAACAGAATATTAATGCAGGTTAAATTTTTTAAACTGATAAGTGATATAGGTGAAGAATTTAAGAAAATGACCTGTTGTATGTATGTAATTGTGTTTATGTTATTCTAAAAACAAATAAATATAGATCTCTCGGCACCGGAAGTTGTATGGACGGTTGAAGTAAAGGAGCGCAATCTTTATAGCTCCAAAAGTGGACACCAAGTCGGGTAGGTTGGGGGCGCTGCGGTCGCCACTCCAGGCAAGCCACCTAGGCGGATAGTCTGCAGTAGCGCCTTCAGATGGCGCTGCTGAGGCGAAAACGGGTGTGAGGAGTGTTTTGTTTTGTTGCTTATCAAATCCGCCGAACACGCTTTCAACTGTTTCGCCATATAAGATTGCGCTTCCTACTACTACTACAGCCTATTTGCGTCCCACTGCTGGGCACAAGCCTTCCCTCATTATGAGAGGATTTGGGCTATAGTCCCCACGCGGGCCCAGTGCGGATTGGGGACTTCACACAAATCTTTGAATTACTTCTCAGATGCATGCAGGTTTCCTCACGATGTTTTCCTTCACCAAACAGCTCAGTGGTAGATTCAGATTGAATTTTGCACGTAAGTAAACTAAGAGGTGCGGACCGGAATCGAACCCCCGACCCTCTGCATGAGAGGCGGTAGGTCGAACCACTAGGCCACCACGGCTTACAAGATTGCGCTCCCTACCAATACAAAATACCACCCTCCATAGACAGTAGGCCTCCGCCAACATGGAGCGACCTGGTAATTATCGCGGGAATACGGTGGAAGCAAGTGGCATAAGACCGGCCTGATTGGCGCGCCTTTGGGGGAGGCCTATGTTCCGCAGTGGACGTCTTCCGGCTGACGTCATAATGATGATGAATCATGATGACTCACCGTATAGAAAGCACGCTAAGAGTAGACAGCACGGTATCAGCATTGGTCTCAGCATCGTCGGAATCTTCAGAGTTCTGTTGGGCGTTGAATTGAGCTAACGACTTTACAGTTAGCTTGTTGGTGCCTAGTACGTCGGGAATGCCCGTCTTAGGGTTCACGCGGATCTTATTGGACCTCTGCAAACAATAAAAAACGACATGTTGAATTCAAACCATAGACTGCAGGTTCTAAAGACTTCGCTTAGCCTGGCGACCCACTGTTCCACTGCTTGTGGTTTTTTAATTTATTTATTTATTAGAACCTTCAACAATAATTCTTACATGCATTCTTAAGATCTAAATGTCTTATCAATTACAGAAGGTCACCACATGTGCCAAAAGAAAGAAACAAACATCACTTACTAAATCTAAATCTAACTTCTTATTAACAATTTTTTGAACAATATTTTAATTACATTTAACTTTTTTTTAACTAATTTTTAAAAGACAATATTCTATTTATATTAATATATATTAATATATTATTGTTTAACAGAGTATTTTTCCATACAAAGAAGTGTAAACCGCGTAATAATATAGGGTCCAGCAAAACATTGTCAATATTCTAACCACAGTATGAATTATCGATTATAAACATGTTTTATAGGTCTTTAATTTTTTTCGAGTTAGTAAAAAAAAATTGTATGTGATTTGATGGTGTGAGAGAAACCTGTATCCCATACAAAAAAATTAAAAACCTAAAAAAAAACATGCTTAGAATCGATAGCCGATTCGGGGGGTAAAGTATGGTCACAACGTTTTGTTTTCCCCATAACCTGTCTTACTTTTGGTTCCTCTATTAGTTTGGGGTGGTTGTAGAGGTTGGAATAAGTAGACAGGATTGTCTCGCAGTCCCACTTCTCTTGAGGAGCCACTTCTACAGTTTCTAGCTCTTCTTCTGACTCCTCGTCGATTTCTTGTAAGCGACGCATTCTGGGAAAAAAATCAAGTAAGTAACAATATTGCAATCCAGGCTAAATACATCTAAACCTGCAAGATCTTGGCCTAGTGGTTTGACCTACCGCCTCTCATGCATAGGGTCGGGGGTTCGATTCCGGCTCGCACCTCTAAGTTTACTTATGTGCGAAATTCAATTTGAATTTACCACTGAGCTTTTCGGTGAAGGAAAACATCGTGAGGAAATCTGCACGCATCTGCGAAGTAATTCAAAGATGTGTGTGAAGTCCCCAATCCGCACTGGGCCCGCGTGGGGACTATAGCCCAAACCCTCTCGTGATGAGAGGAGGCATGTGCCCAGCAGTGGGACGCAAATAGGTAGGCTGTAGTAGTAGTAGTAGCTGCAAGATCTTGAGATATCAAGACAAATACCTCGGTAAGGTTCATCAGGCGAACATGGGATTCAGGAACCAAACATCCTTCCATGTCCTGACAATCCCGGTCTAAATAATCTCTTAACCTGCACTAATCACAATCTAAACCTGGAAATCTTAGATGAAAAGTCTGAGAAGTATCACCTGATCTCTCAATCCAGATCAAACACGTTTAGGCCTGTAAGATCTGGAAATCTAGTCTAGACTGACTAGGTCCTTTCTTGTTCAACGGGGCTCGAGTTTCCGTCCCAGGTCTAAAACCTTATCTAGACCTGGAAGAGCCGTAAGACCTGGAGCTTACCAAACGTATGGTAAGCGGTCACTGCGGCCCATGGACACCGAAATCTCATGATCCCCATTATGAAACCATAAGATCCCGAATGCGTTGCCTATCCTGAGGCCAGTAATTTCACCGGCTGCCTTAACCCCCTATCGGAACAGAACAGTGCGAGCACTGCTATTTGGCGGCAGGTTAGCAGGTAAGACAGTACCTTTTTGTGTAATTACATTATGTCTACTGTTCCTTGATTGTGTGGTGTTCAATAAAGTATATTGTATTGTATTGTAAGACAGTGGTACCAATCCGGGAGGAACTAGCAGGCCCTCCCGCCATTAACCCCAGCCACCGTGACCTGGCCCGCTCCAGCTCCTTGTCGAGCAGCTTCCCCCGGCGCGACTCCTCGAACTAGCAGGCCCCCCCGCCATTAACCCCAGCCACCGTTACCTGGCCCGCTCCAGCTCCTTGTCGAGCAGCTTCCCCCGGCGCGACTCCTCGAACTAGCAGGCCCCCCCGCCATTAACCCCAGCCACCGTTACCTGGCCCGCTCCAGCTCCTTGTCGAGCAGCTTCCCCCGGCGCGACTCCTGGAACTAGCAGGCCCTCCCGCCATTAACCCCAGCCCCCGTTACCTGGCCCGCTCCAGCTCCTTGTCGAGCAGCTTCCTCCGGCGCGACTCCTCGAACTCCTCGGCAGCCTGCAGCAGGCGAGCGTGGGACTCCGGCATGAAACCCTCGATTTCTTCGCAGTCTAAAGCACCAAGTTCCGTATCATCGTATTCTGCAAACATCTGTTGGGAGTATGCAAAATTACTTTTGAGTTAACCGGGGTTAAATAAATAGCCGGTTTCAAGTACAGGTGACACGAAGCGCGGGTCCTCGGGCGGCGCGTTAAGCGATAATATCAAACATGTGTCGATATATGACAGAGTCCATGGAGTAGCGTCGTCTCGCGCGAGTTCACTACATATTAAATTACGTCGTTTGGTAAGGACAACATCGTGAGGACACCTGCACGCATCTGCGAAGTAATTCAAGGACGTGTGTGAAGTCCCCAATCCGCATTGGGTCCGCGTGCGGAATATAACCTCTCTCGCGATTAGAGGAGAATAGAGTAGATTTGGAAGTGGAGTGAAATACAACTTGTATATGTTACATACATTACCTCCTTCCTCTTCTTACCGGCAAGAGTGTTGTGCCTTGGGAGAGGCCTATGTCCAGTGGAAGACGTCTATCGTCTGATATAATGATGATCTCCGAGGACTTTTGACATTAATTTTTCCTTACAAAATGCCCCGCAAATATTGATCTGCCCCTCTCTGGATCTGAAGCTGAATATATTCTTGCCCCCCCACTTCCTGGGTGAGAAGCTGTTTTAGTTTACTTTATGAATTTCTAAAATTTATTTTTGTTGTCTGTCCAAATAAATGAATAAGCCTCTATGATGATGATGATGATGATGATGACGATGATTACCTTTTCGAAGCGGTCGTCTAGCAGCGTCAGCCCCTGGTTGCGGCGTACGACGCTGGAGCTCATGGAGTACTGCGAGAAGCGGGATTTGGTGTCGTCCGCGTCCGCCTCCTGAGACCAATTAGGAATGCGGCCGCGCTGGGAAGACAAGCATTACCAACTTACAACATTGAATTTTTTTAACACGTATATTTTATTAGCTAGTTAGAAAGTTGTGAAAATTTCAAAGGACACGTACTTTTTATTTTTTTGGTAAGTCTTACATTTCATACAGAAAATTGATATTAAACAACTCATTCTAAAAAGGCGGAAGTCAAAAATGACGTAGAAGCTCTTTCTGCGCTTAGATGCAGTTCCGCGCGTAACGCCCGCTTTTTGGCGAGAATTGGGGCTATCGCGTGTGAATTTGCCACTAGAGACGCTAGTGTCGCGTGAGGTCCAATAACATTCACTTTTCATTGTTTTTGGCGGGCTTCGCGACATAAATGATATAGGTAAGAAACTCAAGTAAGTCACCCGTTGTATGTAGTAGTAACCTGTCTGTATACGAAAGTTGACATTCCATATTTGAATTTTCCTCGAATTTTCATATCATTTTGGAACACAATTACATACAACAGCTGTTGTATGTAGTTGTATGTAGTCACCTCGGTGACTTACTTAAGTTTTTTACCTATAATTTCTTTAATTTACCTGTTGAAAAGTGATCTTCGTGAAATTATCGCAAATATGGACTATTTGGCGATCAATGTGAACGCTTTAAAAAAAAAAGCCGAACAAAACAGAACTGCACAACATTGCGGCATAGCTACTCGTTTTGATGATAGTTATTTATCACTACATAGTATATAACAAAGTCGCTTTCTCTGTCCGTATATCCCTATGTATGCTTAAATCTTTAAAATCTTTTTTTTAATAGATAGAGTGTTTCAAGAGGAAGGTTTTCGTATATAATTTGTTATAGTTTAACGCTCAATTCCCGCGGGAACGCTATAACCGAATTCCACGCGGACGAAGTCGCGGGCAGAAGCCAGTAAATAATATTATTAATTATTAGCAGCTAGCTGGTAGGACCTGGCTACCATCTCAAATCTTTAATATCTCCAGAGATGTGGTACGGTGCCATTCTATGAAGTACACCATCTATATATTTGTTCATTTATGCAATAAAAAAATATATAATATTGATTATTATCTCACCTGTGGAGCATCATCATCAGAGTCCAAATCAGAGGCGAAGGCTTGGTCGGAGTCATCGGCCATACTGTCATCATCTTCACCGTCATCCTCATATTCATCAGATCCTATAACAAGATTAAATAAATGCTGTACTGATCAATGATTAATGATAAATCCATAGTAATACTGCGAAATTAACTAGAACTGCATACCGTTGTTACGCCGCCGTATACGATGGGTTACTAATATTATAAATGTGAAAGTGTGTTAGTTTGTTTGTCCTTCCTTCACGTCGTAACGATGGGACCGATTTGGGTTAAATTTGGTATGGAGATAGTTTGAGACCCTGGGAATAACATACTCATAGGATACTTTTTATACCGATATTTCCGCGGGTCAAATCAGTTTTTCAATACTTCTATACCCATCTAGTATCACTGTATCATCGGGTACGCAAATTCTAAGACTACGCGGGACGAAGTCGCGGGCAAACGGCTAGTTTAGTATAAAAATTCCAGATGAAATTGTGAGCCAAAGCTATTATCCATACTAGTATTATGCGAAAGTAACTCCTGTCTGTCTGTTACTCTTCACGCTTCAACCACTGGACGGATCTGGATGAAATTGAGCATGGAAAAAGTGATAGTCCCGGGAAAGGACATAGGCTACTTTTTATCCCGGCAAAACTCATAGTTCACATGGGAACACGATGACCGAATTCCATGCGGGAAGAAGCTAGTCAGTTATAATTCTGTTCTTACCATCTCCCTCCCCCATTGCGAGTTCAATGAAGTTGTCTTCTAGTTCATTTTCAGGGTTGTCAAAGTCAAAGTCCTCGTCCAATGCTGCCACTACTTCTGGATCCAGGTCCAGACATAACCCTGAAATTAAGCGACAATTTAATTATTGATTGTGTGGAAACATTCGAAAATGAATGCAACATAACAATGGCGCCCAAATACTTTTTCAATTTGTACAGTACATTTTATTTTTGTAATAAGCTTGTACAGGACTGTTTGTTTCCTAAATAAATAAATAAAATTAATTTGTTTCTGTTAAACTGTGAAATGTCATCAATATAACAAATTACCTTGTGTTGCAGCTTTGTTCAGAAGACCGACATCTTCTTCAACTTCCGAAGCAAATACAGAACTCGGGAGATTCAGAGAATCTCTCACCACAATCTCTTTTGGTTCTTCACTTTCTTCCACTGCCTGTTTCTCTTTCCTTTTGTGTGTGGCTTTCTGTTTGACAAACAGTACATTATATTACCAGACATGAAGAATTACCTTAAGCTAGAACTTCTAGAATTAAACCGTAAATTTGGTGATAGGTATGTATAAGATAAATTGATATGAGTATGCTAGCTAGACTAAGTATAATAATAAGAATATCTAAGGCTAATTAGGCATTATTTTTCAGATCAGAGGCAAGGATAAATGGAGTAACATTGTAACTAGACGGCTAGAGAAGGACATAGAAAGAGGGGCAGACCTCATAAACCGCGGAAAGTTGCTGGAGTAACCTCGAACAAAGTGGCTGAATATAGACTAGAGTGGAGAAGGCTGGGGGAGGCCTTTGCCGAAGGGCAAACAGACCTACAAAGAAAGAGCAAAGCTCAGATATTGGGGTCTGATACAAGGCTACTAATAATAATAACATTTGTTTTGGGAATTGTGTTAGCATGAAATAAATGGGAACAACTCATCTAGGCTATTACTTACAGGTTGGAGCACCAATGTGACCTCCTTGGTGTCCTTAAGATGCTGCAGGTAGTTGTAATCGTCATCGAAGTACACGCCATATTTACGCTGCTCCTCTCTCCGCTGTTCTGTTGTCAACTCCTTCGATTGAACATAGTAAACAATGTGGTAAATGATTTGGTAAAAGATCTCATCATAAAAAGGACTAGGACTATTATTGTGGTTATTTTGCCTTGATCGCCCATTAACTGACTGTTTTTTGCGAATATAGGTTACAAAAACAACTCACAGGTTCTTGCTCTTTTCTCGGTGGGACATTAGCACTGACTGGCACAAGGACCCTCTGAGGGGCGCTCTCGTCCGCGGCCAACGGATCCCGCTGGGATCGGTGCACCAAGTTGAAAGTTACTGCCTTCTTTCGATCTATAAACTTCTTCTTCGTTTTAGGCTGAAAAGGTTAGAATTCATTACGTAGGATACCAAGTGTACACGTAAAGCTTATAGCAGTTATGAAAAGTATTAGATTTATACCATCTTATAGAATTTTCCGCAGTATCAAAGCACGAAAATTATAAAATTCATACGAAATAGCGTAAAACATGTGTTGTTTTGGCAAACGTCAATGACAAAAGAAGGAGCGTTCGAAAACTTTTCTTTGTTTGTAGAAAAAGTGAAAAATATTAAGAAACTTTAGAAAAATGATATGACTGTAAAATTCAAATACAAATGATGGATGATTGATGAATGCAGAAAAGAATAAAGTAAATGGAAAAATCATTTATAGCTTTATCAATAACGATTCCTAAACTTTACACAATATTATTTTTATTTGGCAATTTCATTTGGTGATGTCAATGTAATAACTTCAATTTCGCTAAACATAACCTAAAAGCAATGTTATGTATCAGGAATTTCAATGTTTTACACACAAAATATAACAAAATCACTGCAAAATGGATTCCTATAGGATACGTGCGCATGAAAAGCACAGCTAAACCCAAGAATAAAACTTACTCTCATACAATTCTTTTTCCTAAAACTGATTTTCCTGCACGGTCCAACAGCGCGAGAAAAGATGAGATTCAAAAGGTCAACAAAGTTACGAAGTTATAAATTGAGATGTAAACAAAAAGAACAACGTCAACTTAGTTTAGCCCTGGATACGATTTCATCGCGTAATTATCCGAATTTATGTGTGTAAGTTGTATTGAAAATCTACCTACCATTTCAGACTGCCAAGTTCTCCGAACTCTACAGTTGGCAAAGGGAGCATTTAACGGGACCAGAATTTGTGCTTCATGATGGCCCACCGTACGCCAACGGAGATTTGCACATGGGCCATGCCGTCAATAAGGTAGATATTTATTTTCAAAATATGTAAATCATTGTTTTAGTTCCCGCCATTTAATCAGTGCTGTCGTTCTAAATAAATTCAACTTTATTCTCTGTCAAAGACACATTACATATTATGTAAATCTATTTAAATTTATATCCTTCTCAAGCATGTTATTTAAAAATTAACTTTTCAAAGAGAAGTTTCAATGACATTTCATAACCTCAACAGATCATCAAAGACATTAACAACAGAAGTCAATTACTGCAAGGCAACAAAGTCCACTACATCCCTGGTTGGGACTGCCACGGACTGCCCATTGAGCTCAAAGCGCTCCAACGTACCAAAAAGACCAAGAAAAACGAACCTACGGACCCTCTGGAAATACGCAAGATAGCCAGAGAGTTTGCGCTAGAAACAGTTGAAAAACAGAAAGAGCAGTTTAAGAGTTGGGGCATCATGGCAGATTGGGAGAAGCAGTGCTATAAAACGCTTGATAACAGCTATGTAAAGAAGCAGTTAGAGCTGTTTTACGAGATGTACGAAGCAGGGTTGGTTTTTAGAGCTCAGAAACCGGTTTATTGGTCTCCGGCTTCTAAGTAAGTTAGACTGTGTTTTGAAGTGTTCCAAAATAGTCTTCCTATACTATATTTCTACTAGAATACAATTTGAAGTTAAAGCTATTTGTAACTAATTTTTTACCACCAATGAAGTAATAAACATTCCATTGAAAAGGTCCCCAAATGGATTTGTTGTTAGTAAAAAGCTTTCACTAAAATACTCCAAATGTTAAGCACTAGTTGTGCACCGTGACTTTGTCTGCGTGAAATGTAATATTGCCGATAACTTTTCTTTCCGACATCCGATTTTAATCAAACATAGCTTATATGTTGCTCCAAATGATGTTCTATCTACCCTTGAAAACGGCATTCAAATCGGATCAGTAGTTCCGGAGATTACGCTAACAAACAGACAGACAGACAGAAAAGATTTCTGAAAATCGCTGTTTTGTGGTCTACCATACATGTTTAGACCCTCCCATTCCTTTTTTTGAACTTTTCTTTCTATGTACAGACACGCCGGGTTCTGCTCTTTTACTATAGTATAGATAGATAGAAGATAGATAGATAGATAGATAGATTACTATGTGTAAGTAAGACAATTGTTAAGGATTTATTGTTCCTCAGGACGGCATTGGCTGAAGCAGAGTTGGAGTATGACCCTAACTTTAAAAGCACAGAGGCATATGTGAGCTTTCCATTGGAAAATGTGCCTGAAGCCATGAAGCAAGCTGTCAAAGGGTAAGTCATTTTACAATAAAGTGTCTGATGTCCCCAATCTGCATCTGCAATTTGACTATAGCCTCTCATGGTAAAGGGGAGCCTGTACTCTTTAGTTCAATCAATCAATCAATCAATAAACCCATTGATCTGTTATAAGTAAGGATTCACAATCAGCCGGAGAAAAATGGCCCGTCAAAACGGGTGCCCGAACAGTACGGGCACCCGTTTGGCGCTCAGTAAATTTGACACTTAAATCTTATTGTGTTAGGTTTACTTTTGTATAAAATATTTATCTTGAAAGACATCCACTGCTGGACATAGGCCTCCCCCAAGGCTCGCCACTCAGACCGGTCCTGTGCTACTTGCTTCCACCGGTTTCCCGCGACCTTCACGAGGTCGTCGCTCCATCTTGTTGGAGGCCTACCGACAGCTCGTCTCCCGGTTCGCGGGCGCCACTCGAGAACTTTCCGGCCCCGTCGGCCATCAGTCCTGCGAGCAGTGTGGCGAGCCTTGGGGGAGGCCTATGTCCAGCAGTGGATGTCTTTCGGCTGAAATGATGATGATGATGATGATTTATCTTGACACATTATAAAGAGTGTTAGTAGCATATTGGAACGTATTTTCTAATGTCAGTTTGCTCCATATATTTTGACATATTCTGTTAGGCACTGTTCATCCATATGCTATTATAGGTCAATGAATGAACCGATAATCCTGAACTTCTTTATCAATTACGGTTTGGTGTATTTACAATGTATATCATACCATGTTAAATTAACACTGTTTATTCCAGAGAGATCCTATCAGCTTTAATCTGGACCACAACCCCGTGGACTCTGGTAGCGAACCGAGCCATCTGCTTCAGTCCACAGTTGGGATACAGCGTCGTGAGGATTGGCGGTCTATCGGGGTTGTATCTGGTGGCTAGTGAGCTTGTAGATAAGCTGCAAGGTGCTTTGGGACGAGCTGTGGAGAGGATCGCTGAGTTTGAAGGTGAGAATAGAACTATGTTAGAAGTAAAAGACATAGACATAGACATAGACATAGACATTTATTTCTCAATATCAAATTACAGCATATTTTACATGTCAAAATAAGAGAATTTCACATTGAGATCGTCAGAAAGAATACAAAATGAAAATCAGGAATAAAATGTTTCACCGTTAGGATCGTCTTAAGTCTTCAGTAGTTAGTAAAGATGTATTTTAAGCAATCGACAAGAGAGAACCACTTACTACTACTACTACTACTGCAGCCATTTTGCGTCCCACTGCTGAGCACAGGCCTCATCTCATCATGAGAGGGTTTGGGCTATAGTCTTAGTAGGATCGTGGGCGTTAGTAGGATTGGGGACTTCAT
The DNA here is from genome assembly GCA_963971205.1 of Aethes cnicana. Classification (NCBI taxonomy): domain Eukaryota; kingdom Metazoa; phylum Arthropoda; class Insecta; order Lepidoptera; family Tortricidae; genus Aethes; species Aethes cnicana. Next base: position 10,619,646 of record OZ020293.1, read on the forward strand.
ACACATCTTTGAATTACTTCGCAGATTAGTGCAGGTTTCCTCACGAAGTTTTCCTTCACCGAAAAGCTCAGTGTTAAATTCAAATTGAATTTCGCACATAAGTAAACTCAGAGGTGCAAGCCGGAATCGAACCCCAGACCCTCGGCATGAGAGACGGTAGGTCGAACCACTAGGCCACCACGGCTTCTTGCCACCACTTCTTGAGCACCACTTGCCATAATTATATTTCTTTGATATGAATGTCTGAGAGAGATCGCTCTACTTCCAATATATGTATTGAACGTGCAAGATTTGATTGTAGATACGACGATCGGTGAAGCTAAATAGAAACTTCTAAAACAACTGGACTATTTCTTCACTAGTTTTAGTTTTCCTCTTTGTTGCTCAATCAGGACGCGTTTGTGTTACCACTTTTACCAGGTTATGAGAAGCAGATAACAGATCCCGTGCACAAAATTGCCCAGCAATTCCTTTTTTTTTTTTTTTTTTTTCTTCTAATTTGAATCTGTTATCAGTCCTAGGACTATGATCAGATGTGTTGTTCTCATATCACATTTCGAGTTTGCCCTCCAGTAAGGACAGTCACTCATCACGGAATCCTTAATTCAGTACCGGGACTTCAATTCTTGGATATTGTGCCTTTTTAATCTCTTTTGATAGTCCAACATTGTTAACTGGCGAGCCAAGGTATTCGGATGGTGCTCCAGTCGTGTGCTGTATTTTGCTGCCGTAGAACGTATTTCGTCTTTCACTGTAGGTATTTCAAGGCCCAGCAATTCCTTAAACAACATTTGTACAGGGGAAGCGCTAACTGGTGCTCGGTACCACCACCGCCTGCTGGGCAGATCCTTCCCACTGCTGAGCGCGGCGCACGTCACCGCCGCTGGCACGGGGTTGGTGCACACGGCTCCCGCCCACGGCCCTGATGACTTCCTTGTGGGCCTGCAGCATGGGATTCCAGTCGTAAGTTACCAGAGCATCCAATATTACTGGCGTCTCATCAGAGGCTAATATGTATATTTTATACATGTAATGTAAATTTTGAAAATTTTGAAAAAAGGCCTTCTGCTTGAGTTTGTTGTGGCGCTTCTTCTCAAGCAATGGGTCTAGGAAGCGCTGGTAAATTCTTTTTCTGATGTGTAAAAGTGCCCCTATGTGGCCAATTTGCTGAATAAATTATTGAATTTGTTTTTTTTTTTTCAATTGGCTCTATTTGAAACGTTACATAGGGAAAGGGATCTATCCGTACTGTCAAAGCGTCACGGCGTTGAAACCAAATTTTAAGCAGATTATACTTCAACTAGCTTTTCCCCGCAACTTCGTATGCGCAGAAATATTAAAATGAAAAATCCCGTTTTTTTCCCGTTCCCGTGGAAATTTCGCAAACTCCTTTCTTAGCGTATGCCCACGTCATAACATCTACCTGCATGCCAAATTTCAGCCCGATCCGACCAGTGGTTTGGGCTGTGCGTTGTTAGATCACTATGTCAGTCAGTCAGTCAGTCAGTCACCTTTGAGTTTTATATATTTAGATATAGATAGATTTGAGCGCCGTGACGGTTTGACGCTAGGGATGGGGAATTTCCCTTTTCTTTTTGTAACGCTTTGAATAGAGCTCCAGTTTCCTTAGGTAAATGGAGTAGGTAATTGATTTAGTAATAACGATTTCTAACAAATTGTAATACAAGAAACATTCGCACCAATCAATGGTACTTTTCAGATGCAATCTATTTGATTATTGTTGTTGTTATGTATTATTTTATTGTATATTTCTGACCCTGACCTCTGACATTATTTTATTTCATTGTAGTATTTAAATTATGACTTTTATTTATTGTATGACGATCATAATCCAATGCCTGTAAATTGACACTTTCTAATTTATTTGTGACATTGTTTTATGAAATAAATATCTGAATCTGAATCTCAAAAGATCTAGACAGTGGCTTCTCACATCATCATCATCATCATCATCATTTCAGCCGATAGACGTCCACTGCTGGACATAGGCCTCCCCCAAGGCGCGCCACTCAGACCGGTCCTGTGCCACTCGCATCCACCGCGTTCCCGCGACCTTTACAAGGTCGTCACTCCATCTTGTTGGAGGCCTACCGACAGCTCGTCTACCGGTTCGCGGACGCCACTCCAGGACTTTCTTGCCCCATCGGCCATCAGTCCTGCGAGCAATGTGCCCCGCCCACTGCCACTTAAGGTTCGCAATTCTTCGGGCTATGTCGGTGACCCTAGTTCTACTGCGGATATCCTCATTTCTGATTCTATCACGCAGAGAAACCCCGAGCATAGCCCTCTCCATTGCCCTCTGGGTGACCTTGAGCCTTCTTATGAGGCCCATCGTAAGCGCCCACGTCTCGGAACCATAAGTCATCACTGGCAACACACACTGGTCGAAGACTTTCGACTTAAGACACTGCGGTAATTTGGACGAAAAGACACTGCGAAGCTTCCCGAACGCTGCCCAGCCGAGTCGGATTCGACGATTGATCTCTTTCTCGAAGTTGGACCTACCTAACTGGACTGTTTGTCCCAGGTATACATAATGGTCAACAACTTCGAGCGCAGAGTCTCCGATTATTACTGGAGTTGGCACAACATGGACATTAGACATGATCTTCGTCTTGTCCATGTTCATTTTCAGACCAACTCGATCGGAAACTCTGCTGAGGTCAACGAGCATAGCACTGAGGTCTTCCATGGTCTCAGCCATAACTACTATATCGTCGGCAAATCGAAGGTGAGTGATGTACTCGCCATTTACATTGATGCCTCGTCCTTTCCAGTCCAGCACCTTGAAGGCATCCTCCAATGCAGCGGTGAACAGCTTCGGAGAGATTACGTCTCCTTGTCTGACTCCCCGCTGCAGTGGGATGGGCATCGTGGTCTGGTCCTGTAGTCGGACGGACATGGTGGCATTTTCGTACAAACACTTCAACACTTCGATGTACCGGTAGTCAGCTTGGCACCTCTGGAGAGACTGCAGCACAGCCCAAGTCTCGATCGAATCGAAGGCTTTCTCGTAGTCCACAAATGCAAGGCAAAGGGGGAGGTTATACTCTTCGGTCTTCTGTATAACCTGCCGCAACGCATGTATGTGGTCTACGGTACTATAGCCCTTTCGGAAACCGGCTTGTTCGGGAGGCTGGAATTCGTCAAACCTGCGCGCGAGACGGTTTGTAATGACTCTCGAAAACAGCTTGTAGACATGACTCAGAAGTGAGATGGGTCTATAATTCTTCAGCAAGGTGTTATCACCTTTTTTGAAGAAGAGCACCACCACACTTCTGTTCCATGCTCGCGGCGTTCTCCCTTCATGGATGACGGAATTAAACAGCGTCTGAAGGGCCTTAAGGACTGGTTTACCACCCGCCTTCAGGAGTTCAGCTGTAATTCCGTCATCACCGGGGGCTTTGCCGTTCTTAAGCTGTTTGAGAGCCATACTAATCTCGTACAGGCTGACGTCCGGGATATCTTCGGTATAGTGTCGGGTTAATCTAGCTCTAGGGTCTTTAGCTGAATCAGCGACGGGTGTTCGGATTGTCGTGTATAACTGCCCATAGAACTTCTCGACTTCTCCCAACAGCTCCGGGTTGGATGAGACGATCCTGCCGTCTTCGGTCTTCAGCTTTGTCAATTGGCTTTGGCCAATAGACAGATCTTTGGCAAACACCTTCGAGCCTCTGTTACGCTCAATAGCCTTTTCAATACTGTTGGTATTGAATCGGCGTATATCACGCTTCAGAGACTTCGAGATCTGCCTATTGAGCTGCCGATAATGACTAGCGTCACCTGAAGACTGCAGAATCATCTCACGCCTCACCTCCATGAGCTTTAGGGTTGAGTCTGAGATTTTCTTGGTTCTTGTACGGCGGGTCTTGAAGAACTTGGACCCAACCGTATGGACAGCTTCCACAAACCCGTCGTTGTAATCGTCCACGTCGCTTTCTAGGCAAGCAAAACGGTTTTGGAGTTCGAGCTGAAAGCTCTCGGGGTTTTGGAGCTGGGTCGGTGCCGGGCGGAGCGTAGACTTTATCAGTCGAGATCTCTCAAGCTTCACTTGGATATTCAATGTGCCTCGTACCATACGGTGATCGCTCCCGGACTTAACCGAATTGATCACTGAGACATCATCGAATATCTGCTTCCTCGTCGACATGATAAAGTCTATCTCATTCCTCGTTACACCATCAGGGCTCATCCAGGTCCACTTTCTGTGCTCTCGTTTCCTGAAGAAGGAGTTCATCATATAGAGTCCCTCCTTCTCCATGAAACCAGCCAGTAGATGGCCCCGGTGATTCCTACGCCCTACTCCAAATTGCCCCACTCTCAGCTCTTCACCGTCTCGTTTGCCCAATTTCGCGTTGAAGTCCCCCATAACAACTGTGAAGTGAGTTTTGGAGCTATGCATGGCTCTAGAAATGTCCTCATACATAGCCTCCACCTCATCGTCGGAGTGCGTCGAGGTCGGAGCGTAAACCTGTATAACCTTCAACGAATATCGTTGGGTTATTCTGAGTACAAGGCACGCTACCCTGGTCGACACACTCTCGATCTTCATCACATTGTTTGCGAGGGACTTGTGGACGATAAACCCGACACCTCCCTGGGACTGTTGGTCGCCCTCCCGGAAATAGAGCAGGTTACCGGACTTCAGGGTTATCATGTCCTCCCCCTCTCTCCGGACTTCTGATAACCCTATGATTCCCCAACGTAACCTGCTCAATTCTTCCTCCAGTTCCAGTACCTTTTCGTCAGTCCGCAGCGTACGGCAGTTGTATGTTGCCAGGGCCAAGGGTCTTCGGTTTTGGTAGCCGGGTCTCTTCCGGAGATTAACTTTAGCACCCCCTGCCCCGCCGTAACCATGGCCGCTACCGGAGCCAGGAATAGCGGGGCCGCCGGGGACTGGGGGTCTGGGTTTATTTTGTGGCCTCATGTTACCAATTTTATCCCTTGGGGGGGGATTGCCATAGTCGCCACGCTTGGCAGGCGGGTTGGCGACCGCAGTAAGATTTGCGTAGTGCGCGGAGGACGCTGCTGCCCATCCTCCGGCTTCTCACATGTATCTCCAGAAATGGCAAGGAGGTCCGTCAAAACACTCCTACTACTTTTACGGTCAATGTCAAAAAACACCTGAAAAGCCTCTTAAAAATTTACAGGAATGCAACGTCGACGAATCAGGTCTCTACACCGACCTCTCTCCCTCCCTGGACGGTCTTCCAGTCCTGGGGTCGGGGCAGGAGGCCGTGCTCTCCCAACTGGGGCCCCAAGTCCTCCACCGGGGGGCCTACAGACACTCCTACCCCCTGGACTGGCGCAGCAAGACGCCCGTCATATTGAGGGCCAGTCACCAGTGGTTTATAGATACGGAGAAGTTGAAGACTAAGGCCCTGGTGAGTCTAGATGTATTTTTGGTAATAAAACTTTTTTTTTAGGTTACTTCAATTTGCCAAAGGTTATTTTAATATTTGATTAAAGATTGGTTTGAAATTCTTTTAATTTTGTAGGAGTTTTTTCTTTTTAGGGTTTCGTACCTCAAAAGGAAAAAACGGAACCCTTATAGGATCACTTTGTTGTCCGTCTGTCCGTCCGTCTGTCAAGACCCTTTTTCTCAGGAACGCGTGGAGGTATGAAGCTGAAATTTATATCAATTACTCAGGTCTACTGTCCCTTGAAGCTGTGAAAAAATCAAACTTCTAAGCCAACGCAATCAAAAGATACAGCCGTTTATGCCGCAAATTTTCGACACTTGCAAGGGAATCAAAACCTACAGGGTGCTTCCCGTGAACTCAGAATCTTGAAATTTGGTACGAAGCAACGTCTTATAGCATAGATAAAGGAAAAATTACGAAAACCATAAATTTTTAGTTACATCACATAATATATTTTTTTTTAATAATTTTAACCTTACTACCCATTTCCTCATAAACGCGTAGAGGTATTAAATTGAAATTCATACCAAATACTCAGGTCTATAATACCTTTAAGCTGTAACAAAATCAAACTTCTATGTCAACGCAATCAAAAGAAACAGCAATTTAAGCTGCATATTTTGAAACTCGCAAGTACTCGCAAGGGAATCAAAACCTAAAGGGTACTTCCAGTCGACCTAGAATCTTGAAATTTGGCATGAAGCAACGTTTTATAGCACACATAAAGGAAAAATTCCGAAAACCTTAAATTTTTAGTTACATTACAAAATATATATTTTTTAAGATCTTTGTCTTAAATTTATGCTACTCCATCTTTCCCCATTGTAATGTTATGAATTTCATTTTGCAATAAAAATACCATAGTTATGACTCGATTGTCGTAAAGAACGAACTTTGTAAACCTTACAGGTTTGTACGGAACCCTCGGTGCGCGAGTCCGACTCGCACTTGGCCGGTTTTTGACATTGACATTGATGATTTCTTTTTTGATTTCACGCAACAACATATTTACGTCCCTCTGTTGGGCAGAGACCTGATCTCATCCCGAGAGGGTTTTGGGCTATAGTCCCCTCGCAGGCCCAGTGCGGATCGTAGCCTTTTATTGTTCACTTTCGCTTAATTTTACGCGTTTGGTCAACCTTTCAAAAAATATGAAGCCAAAGGTTTCATGTGGATATGACGAGATACCCCTGACCGTGATAAGGAACAACATTGATATACTTGCTCAGCCACTTGCAAGTTTCTATGATGAGTGTCTGGATAATGGGTTGTTTCCAGATCAACTTAAAGTGGCGAAGGTCATTCCAATACACAAAAAGGGTCCAAAGTCTGAGCCAGACAATTATAGACCTATATCGTTACTGCCTACGTTGGGAAAAATATTCGAAAGGTTAATTAAAGACAGGCTAATCAGGCATTTCTATTTAAACGACATACTTAGTAAAAGGCAGCATGGGTACCAGAAAAGTATAGGAACTCGAGAGGCAATAAAAACACTAGTTGGGGACGTCATTATGAATCTTAACAAAAAAAAAAGGTAGCAGGTATTTTCCTTGATTTAAGTTCTGCGTTCGACATGGTTAATCATGAAATCTTACTAGCTAAACTTGATCACTACGGAGTTCGCGGAAAAATGTTGAAATTAATCCATTCCTATTTAAATAACCGAAAACTTCTAGTGGAAATCAAATGGATGCAGGATAATAAGGAAAATAATCATTATTCGAACTTATCTGAAGTCAGTAAGGGAGTGCCACAAGGGTCTATTCTGGGTCCCATACTGTTCATAATTTTCACAGATGACGTAATAAACTTTATGCATAATTCAATACCGGAAATAAATGTAGTAGTTTTTGCTGATGACACAAATGCTGTCGTCCAGGCCGATAACATTACACAGTTAAATAGCAGGGTAAACATCGCTCTTGATTTGTTCCACACGTGGTTCACAGTGAACATGCTAAAACTGAACTGCAAAAAGACAAATATTTTACTGTTCAAGACTACGTCAAGTAAAAAGGAAACATTAAATGCATCTCTTGGTGGAATCCCTGTCCAACAGTCAGAAGCGCTCAAGTTTCTAGGTATACACATTGACACGTATCTAAACTGGAAGACCGAGATAACAGCGTTGGTTCGATCAATAAGCTCAGCATGTTATGCTATAAAAAGTCTGCGCGAGGAGGCTACGTTGCGTCAACTAAAAGCAGTATACTACGCCCTCGTTGAGTCAAGATTACGTTACAGCATAATTTTCTGGGGTAATAGCTACAAGTACAATATTCGACAAGCTTTCACGATACAAAAAAGAGCTATTAGAACCATCGTCAGAATACCTCAGCATGAGTCTTGTAGAGAGCATTTCATTCGGCTGGAAATTCTCACCGCTCCTTGCCTATACATTCTGGTTCTGCTGTCAGATTTAATAAAAAATATCACTGACGTAGAGACACCAGAGGAGAGTGCCAAAAGACTTACCACTAGACGCAAGGATCTGTCGCCGACGTTCGTGCTCAGACTGCAGGTAGTCAAGCACTCGGCAGCATCACGAGCGATATGGCTGTTCAATAAACTTCCTCTCGAGTTAAAATCCATTTTGAATTACAATAGCTTTAAAAATAAATTGAAAACTTTCCTGTTGAAAAAATGTTATTACTCAGTAAGTGAATTTGAAACTGATGAAAATCGGATCTGACTTTTATTATTATTATTTTATATTATACTATTTCTATTATTATTATTTTGTATTCTTTGGCTCAGTGTTTTTGACATATAATTAACTACTTATATAATTTTGAATTTGTATTCCTTTTAGTGTAATATTGATTTTTATTTTTATTTTCAATTATTCCCCTTGTTAATGTATGATTATTATTATTCTTCTTTTTATAAATTTATTATGATTATTATGACATTAGTGTGACAATTATTTATTTTACTTTATTTTGACATTTTTTGTAGATTTTTAGAGTTAAGGTGTACCTAAATTTCAAACACAAATGTATTTTGTAATTGAATAAAGAACTTGAACTTGAACTTGAACTTTAGGAAGCCATAGAAGGCGTGAAGATCCTGCCCGCGTCCACGGCCCGTCAGTCGCGGCAGGGGTTCCTCGCCCGCGTCGCCGCCCGGCCATACTGGTGCGTGTCCCGACAGCGGGCCTGGGGCTCGCCCGTACCCAGCCTGCACCGTGGGGACACGGCCGTACTCCACCGGTGAGGATATAACACACTGGGGACACCGGGGACAGCGGCCCTACTGGTGCGTGTCCCGACAGCGGGCCTGGGGCTCGCCCGTACCCAGCCTGCACCGTGGGGACACGGCCGTACTCCACCGGTGAGAATCGTCTCTTAAGCTGGCTAGATTTTGTTAATGTCATTCTGTCTTCTCCGGCCTGTCTACCCTGGACGAATATGCACAACTAACTTTTCCCCGCAACTTCGTATGCGCAGAAATATTAAAAAGTATAATCCCGATTTTTCCAGTTCCCGTGGGAATTTTGCAAAATCCTTTCTTAGCGGATGCCTACGTCATAACATCTACCTGCATGCCAAATTTCAGCCTGATCCGTCCAGTGGTTTGGGCTGTGCGTTGATAGATCACTATGTCAGTCAGTCACCTGTGAGTTTATGTATTTAGATTACACTCTTAATTCTCTATTGTGCAATTGTGTATATCACTTGTCTTCGAGTCTTAAGGATTGTTTCTAGATGTGTGTAAAAGTGTGTTTCTACCTCTAGAGGTACAATCTCTAAGACTCGAAGACAAGTGATATACGGAGAAGCTAAAATCTGATAGCAGCGGAGATTTTTTTTGGCTCTCTTTAATAGGTGAGGATTGTATGTAGCCTTGGGAAGACTAATTTCGACACTTCATACCTTACGTTCTCCTTTCAACAAACGTTGAAAGTCGTGAAAAGGTACTCCGAGTAAGAGATTAACCCGTTTTGTATCAACGTACAGTGAGGGTTTGCACAAAAGACGTTAATTTTCGAAATTACTTTAAAACTGTCTCCGAGAATGTGGAGGACAGATCTATTTGACATCTCACCCACTGAATCCCGTGATCACCTTAGAAGAAGATGACCAAATCAACTTTTTCTGTCATTATTTGCCGTGACGTGATTACTATCTCCTGTGCCACTTTTGAAACCTGCGATTCTTTCAATTCACCAAATGTGGGGTTTCTTAGCCATTTTCAAACCCTTCCCTAAAGGAGCACTTTTTATGCATCTTAGAACTCCATGTTGTAACGATTTTTCTGAGAAACTCCTCTCAGCTTGTGTCCTGGCATACGGGGCAGAATAACAACAATAAATAGGCGATCAACCCAAATGCACTTACAATCAATCAATCAATTATTTCGTCGTAAAAGTCGTGGTGGCCTAGTGGTTCGACCTACCGCCTCTCATGAAGAGGGTCGGGGGTTCGATTCCGGCTCGCACCTCTAAGTTTACTTATGTGCGAAATTCAATTTGAATTAACCACTGAGCTTTTCGGTGAAGGAAAACATCGTGAGGAAACCTGCACGCATCTGCGAAGCAATTCAAAGATGTGTGTGAAATCCCCAATCCGCACTGGGCCCGCGTGGGGACTATAGCCCAAACCCTCTCGTGATGAGAGGAGGCCTGTGCCCAGCAGTGGGACGCAAATAGGCTGTGGTAGTAATCAATTATTTATTCAGGTAATTGGCCACATAGGGGGCACTTTTACACGTCAGAAATGAATTTACCATTTACTTACCTGCCCTATATTAGACCGAACATTAATCACAGTGATACTTGTATCTTGTATCCACCATCACCACCACAACAGCCTATTTACGGCCCACTGCTGGGCACAGGCCTCCTCTCATCACGAGAGGATTACGTGAATACTTGCAGGCTTTCATGAAATGATGATGATGAGTCAGCAAGTTGATCAGGTCCTGATTCCAGCCGCATCATCGACCGGCTGTGCGAGCTGATGGAGTCAAGAGGCCCCGACGCGTGGTGGACGAGCGGCGTCGAGGATCTGCTGCCCCCAGACCTGGCCCAGGAGTTGGGGCTCAAGGTGGAAGAACTGACTAAAGGACAGGTGAAGAAAAGATAGAGCTGTATATTACATTACAGACCTAGGGCGGTGAATTCGTTAAAGTCCCAGGTCTGGGACTTTACGAATTACCGCCCGTACGAAATACGAAAAGTGAAAATTCTACAAGCCATCTATATCCATGTTAATGTTATAAATGCGAAAGTAACTCTGTCTGTCTGTCTGCTACCTCTTCACGCTTCAACCGCTGGACCGATTTGAATGAAATTTGGTATGGAGATAGTTGGAGTCACGGAAAAGGACATAGGCTACTTTTTATCCCGGAAAAGCGCATAGCCGAATTTCACGCCGACGAAGTCGTGGACAGAAGTTAGTAAATAGTATATGGAACAAATCGTGGATAACACAAATTTTGGGGAATTTGTGTGTACAAAGTGTGACAAATATGTCCGATTGATAGCCACATGCTACGCCAGGATATCATGGACATCTGGCTGGACTCCGGCGTGTCGTGGCGGGCCGTGCTGCCGGGGCGGGCGGCGCTCTACAGCGAGGGCCTCGACCAGCTCACGGGCTGGTTCCAGAGCTCGCTGCTCACCGCCGTCGCCCGCACCGGCCGGCCGCCCTACGAGTGAGCGACATACACTATTACATTACTCTACAGCGAGGGCCTCGACCAGCTCACGGGCTGGTTCCAGAGCTCGCTGCTCACCGCCGTCGCCCGCACCGGCCGGCCGCCCTACGAGTGAGCGACATACACTATTACATTACTCTACAGCGAGGGCCTCGACCAGCTCACGGGCTGGTTCCAGAGCTCGCTGCTCACCGCCGTCGCCCGCACCGGCCGGCCGCCCTACGAGTGAGCGACATACACTATTACATTACTGTACAGCGAGGGCCTCGACCAGCTCACGGGCTGGTTCCAGAGCTCGCTGCTCACCGCCGTCGCCCGCACCGGCCGGCCGCCCTACGAGTGAGCGACATACACTATTACATTACTGTACAGCGAGGGCCTCGACCAGCTCACGGGCTGGTTCCAGAGCTCGCTGCTCACCGCCGTCGCCCGCACCGGCCGGCCGCCCTACGAGTGAGCGACATACACTATTACATTACTCTACAGCGAGGGCCTCGACCAGCTCACGGGCTGGTTCCAGAGCTCGCTGCTCACCGCCGTCGCCCGCACCGGCCGGCCGCCCTACGAGTGAGCGACATACACTATTACATTACTGTACAGCGAGGGCCTCGACCAGCTCACGGGCTGGTTCCAGAGCTCGCTGCTCACCGCCGTCGCCCGCACCGGCCGGCCGCCCTACGAGTGAGCGACATACACTATTACATTACTGTACAGCGAGGGCCTCGACCAGCTCACGGGCTGGTTCCAGAGCTCGCTGCTCACCGCCGTCGCCCGCACCGGCCGGCCGCCCTACGAGTGAGCGACATACACTATTACATTACTGTACAGCGAGGGCCTCGACCAGCTCACGGGCTGGTTCCAGAGCTCGCTGCTCACCGCCGTCGCCCGCACCGGCCGGCCGCCCTACGAGTGAGCGACATACACTATTACATTACTCTACAGCGAGGGCCTCGACCAGCTCACGGGCTGGTTCCAGAGCTCGCTGCTCACCGCCGTCGCCCGCACTGGCCGGCCGCCCTACGAGTGAGCGACATACACCACACAATTACATTAACACACCAGTGTTCACAGTACACACATTCACATTGTACAGGCACTTTACTCAGGCAGAAAAAGTCGTTCTCACTCACATTCACCCTCACTCACTCACATATCCACATCATACTCCAGCATCCACTCATCGACACTCGCGTACCCTCAACTCCGCACTCACACATCCACATCATACTCCAGCATCCACTCATCGACACTCACTTATCCTCAACTCCGCACTCACACATCCACATCATACTCCAGCATCCACTCATCGACACTCACTTATCCTCAACTCCGCACTCACACATCCACATCATACTCCAGCATCCACTCATCGACACTCGCGTACCCTCAACTCCGCACTCACACATCCACATCATACTCCAGCATCCACTCATCGACACTCACTTATCCTCAACTCCGCACTCACACATCCACATCATACTCCAGCATCCACTCATCGACACTCACTTATCCTCAACTCCGCACTCACACATCCACATCATACTCCAGCATCCACTCATCGACACTCGCGTACCCTCAACTCCGCACTCACACATCCACATCATACTCCAGCATCCACTCATCGACACTCACTTATCCTCAACTCCGCACTCACACATCCACATCATACTCCAGCATCCACTCATCGACACTCACTTATCCTCAACTCCGCACTCACACATCCACATCATACTCCAGCATCCACTCATCGACACTTGCGTATCCTCAACTCACACATCCACATTTACATTGCAGTACTCACACATCCACACTCCAAAACTCTTACTGCAACAATCACTCATAAAATATAGCCTTTTTCGTCCCACTTTTGGGCACAGGCCTCCTCTCATCCAGTGCGGATTGGGGACTTCACACACATCTTTGAATTACTTCGCAGATGCGTGCAGGTTTCATCACGATGTTTTCCTTCACCGAAAAGCTCAGTGGTAAATTCAAATTTAATTTCGCACATAAGTAAATTTAGAGGTGCGAGCCGGAATCGAACCCCCGACCCTCTGCATGAGAGGCGGTAGGTCGAACCACTAGGCCACCACGGCTTTTTTTTCTTCGATCATCTAAGTTAGATATTTCCAATTCAGCTTGTTTAATGAGAGTCACCGATCCGCCGCTAGAGGCGGTTGCTGTCTTACGAGGTGCAGTGTTTCCAATTTACATTTACATTATGTGCCACATTATACACGCTAAATTGGCAACACTGAGGTCTCCTAAACATCGAATGTCACAGTGACGTTGACACTATTGTATAAAATGGCTAAACGTTGCCATTGGCAGCCACCACCTTGCTAATAGTGGCGCCAACTAGTGAGGAGGAATACGGTGGCCCTTATTGTTTAAGAGGGTTTACTCCGAAAGTTGGCAACGTCGCAAATAGCTGTCAAATGTTTCGCTGTTTTCATTAATTTCTGAATATTACTGAATGAAAACATGAATCGTCGCTTTATGGTTGAATAAAACATTAAGTATGGATGGCAACAATTATCATAGACAACACGATTTTTTTGGATTTTGGAAGTACTATCTTTTGAAAACTTTCAATCGCATTTTCCATTCATTTTAATTTAATCTTATCATTTGAATGTCTAACCAACTAATATAAAACGAGACGCGTCATTCAATCATAGAACGATAACTTCTTTTTTAATTCAGTAATATTGAGAAATTAATAAAAACAGCGAAACATTTGACAGCTATATGCGACGTTGCCAACTTTCGGGATAAACCCTCTAGTTTCATTGTTCAAATCCTAAACCACACCTGTATCACAGCTGTATCTTCGTCCACGGCTTCGTGGTGGACGGCGAGCGGCGAAAGATGTCGAAGTCACTCGGCAACGTGGTCTGTCCCGACGCCATCATTCACGGGGAGAAGGGCCGGCCGGGGTACGGCGTCGACACTCTCAGGTAACGCGCCAACTGGTGAACCGAAATAGGGATGACAGGGTGAAGAAATCGAAATTCTAATTAGTCCGTCTTATCTTATCTTATCTTATCTTGAGACTGTGGGGTCCTTGCGGACACACTTCGACCCATTGGGATCTTTTGCGTAATTACCCCTCTCCGTGCAGCGAATCCATTGCTTCCTCCACCTTCACCAATAGGTTAATGATGGAGTGTAATGGCAGTGTTTTGAAATCCCCTGATTCAGGGTAACCGTTACCTAGAAGTTTCATTCTGAGCCTGGCGAGTGCGTCACAATTAGTCCGTCAGTCAGGTAATAAAATAGTACATTATTGCCGTGGCCGGGAAAGTAGGTCTTTGCAGGCTGAGTACTGGTTTAAAGGGCCGAGGCTTCGCCGAGGCCCTTTAATATGTACGAAGCCTGCAAAGCCTTTCACGTGCCGAGGCTTATATAGTGCTTTTCTCAAAAATGAAAAAAAAACCTTGATATTAGGTATTCATAATACAGCATTGACACGCACGCAAATGTAGCCAAGTACTTATAACAAGTCCTATGGAACGCCAGTCTTATTTCGTATTCACCGATATTTGACTTTAACAGATACACTAACACGGCAAGTTAAAAACTCGCATGTAGATTTCTCGTTTTTTATAAAAATTAAGACCTTTTATTAATTTTTAAACCAAACTAGTAAACTATTTTCATGAAATTTAGCTAAATAAATCTGATACAAGACAAGAACTCCCGCTCTTTATGGATCGTTCTTTTTTTAAATTCCGTTCTGAAATACATTGCGCTGTTTCAGACACGGATAAAAACGTTTGGTTTCGCGTCAATTGACGGATACAGAACATGCAGACTTGGCTGTTTGGGAATTCCTTCGCGTATTTATCAGTTTAAAAAAAAAGTACCTGTACGATAATGAAATTTCATACGACATTCCCTGCGCTTATACATGCCGCGGAAGTAAATTCATACAAATTTCCGGGGCATGCAGTTGTTTTTTTTTTTTTAATTTTTGACTGATCGTCAATGACGCACTTCGCCGTCTGATAGAAAGCAGACAATGACGAGTTTCCGGGCCATTTTTGAGAAAAATATTAGACACGTATTTTTTGTTTTATCAAATTAACAAAGAATGACTAAGTTAAAAGGCATTAAAGTTGGAGAGTGGGGGCTAACTACGTCACCGTTAGGTATAAATCGTACCTAACCGCGACGTCACGCGACATTTCAACTCAATATATCTCCGTATAAGTTTGATTACGTGAAAAAAGAACAAAATACGTGTCCAATACTTTTTAATAATCTTCCTGATAGACTACGGAGAAAAAAGTTGTCGTCATCCCTATTTGGTGGCCCACATCGTGTACCTCCTTTATTAGACTTGCCGGCATGTGTATTGTGTATTCTCGTTCGCTAGGCATAACCTCTTCTTTCTTTAACTAGATCGTTGACAAGGTTACCTATACTATATACGAGATTTATCGACCTATTCACCTATTTATTTACTAACTGATTGATGAATGATGAAATTGACAACGCACAGCCGGAAACACTGGTTGTAGGAGGTTGAAATTTGGCATGTAGATTCCTTGGGCGGTATAAGGGAGCATTAAGAATTTCCCGAAATTCCCACGTGAACGGAAAATACGGAATTTTTAAATATAAATGTTTACGCGCATACGACATCGCGGTATTTTGATATTTTTGACGAGACTTCCAATTCTTGAGAGAACAGGATAGGAGGTTATTTATCTTTTGCGATCGTAATAATATTTCTTTGACTCCTTTTATGTTGGAAATATCTCTCTGGTCTGGTATAGTTAAGTTTTTTTTTTAATACATACCTCATAATTTCGGGTGCCATCTATTTGGCATAATTCTTTTTGTCCGAAACTGTTTACGCATAACAGGCTTCGCATAATTTATTTACGCCGAATCTTGAGTTTTGCCGAATTTTTATTAAGCATAATTCTTAATTGGCCGAATGGGTGTTTACCCGAATATTGTGTTGGCATAATGCTGACTTGGCCGAATTTTATTATGCATAATATTGTTTGGCATACTAGTAATTTAGCAGAATTTGATAGGCCGAAATATTGTTCGAATTTTTGTCCGAAACAACAATTAATGTAGGGAGCGCCAAAGTTCATATAAAATTGCTAGTCCGAAAACTGGAATTTCGAAAATGTATGTCATAAACGATTTTAGCTAAGTATAAAATGCAAAGTCGACTCGCATAGGTTAGGTTAGGTTATTTTTTATATAAGTAAACGAAATTATCATTTAGTAAAAATCCCCCCTTTCCCTATTTAGATAATCATCGATGTTATACAGGATACTCATTTCATTAAATCGGCGAAAATAAAGGTATGCGAAAGTAGTTTTCGGCGTAACAAATTTCGGCAAAAGTAATTTTCTGCCTAAATAATATTCGGAATTCGAAAATTGTGCGTGAATACTATTCGGCGTAAATAGATTATGCATAATAGAATTCGACGAAAAATCGTTATGCTAGATTAGTTTCGGCGTAAACACTATTATGCCTATACTGATTATGCAAAATCGAATTCTGCCAAAAAAATATATGCGTAAACAAGGGGAACCCATAATTTCATCGATCAACTTTGAAATTTGTTCCCTAGATGGTGGGTTGCCAGTCACGGGACGCAGCACACCCAAATCGTCATCACCCAGCAGCTGCTCGCCGACTGCCAAAACGAGGTCATTCGCCTCCGGGCCATCCTCAAGTACCTGCTCGGGGTCATCGACCTACCCCCACCACACTTCCACCTATCCCCCCCACTTAACTACCTCGACCAATACATGGTGGCAGAAACTCACAAGTTCGTCAACGATGTCAATGAGTCTATGAAAGAATTGAGGTTTAATTCTGCTGTTCAGCACATATTATTCTTCGTTAGTAATAAAGTGTCTGCTTTATATTGTCATTGCGTGAAAGATAGACTTTACTGCTCGCCAAAAGACTCAAAATCTAGATTATCAGCTCAGCTAGTAGCACATACAATATTGACATCTCTGTGTAAGACCATAGCGCCTATATTACCCCATCTCATTGAAGAGGTATGGCAGTTTCATCCGTTGTATGAAAACCCATTCTTCTTCACTCAAAACATACCAATTTTAAGCGAAGTTAAGGTAGATTCGACTATAATGGATGTAGTTTTAGATTTGAAGAAAGATATCAGCTCTATTGTAAAGAATGACAATTTGAAAAGGTTTTCAGTGCATTTAAAAATCAATCCAAAGTTGTTTAATATTTTAAATGATTTGAATGATCTAGATGAATTTCAGGAAAGTGTACTGTGTGAGATTTTAGAAGTGTCCGATGTGTCTTTAGAGCTAGACACTAGTGTCGACAGATGGAAGGTTAGTGTCGTCGAGAGCAGTCGAGAGCAGTGTCTGCGATGTCGGAAGTTCAATGCTTTAGAGAGTAGCGATAAATGTTTTAGGTGTGAACAAGTCGTGTCGGCTTTTTGAGCTTTAAAAACCCTTTATATTTAAATACGAGAGTAGAGATAATCTACTATAGGAAGTCCCGCGCCTCCACAATTCAAAACGCTTCAAAGTATTTAAAAGGCACCACCAACACTCTCAACACATGTATGACGGCTGTCCCAGCACGCACACATGCGTTGAGAGTGTTAGTGGTGCTTTTTAAATACTTTTCACTCCTATTCGAAAAGGCGTACTTTGTTCCCCGTTTAGACGGAGCAAAATCGCATTTTGCTCCTTCATTTCTGCCCCGCAAACAAGGAGCAAAGTAAGATTTTGCTCTCTAGGGAGCAAAGTACGATTTTGTTCCCTGCTGCTACTGGTTTTCTCATAGGAGGAGTGAAAAGCAGAGTGTGCAACACGGTAGCAAAATTATTTACATCTTGCCTTGGCCAAGAAGTGAGAATTTCTCTCCGCGTAGCGGGCAGAAAATCCCACTTTACGGCCAAGGGTGATGGAAAATTATTTAAACCTTGGGTGTCATAGCTTGATTCCACGTTAGAATTCCTCGCTGCGCTTGGGATTCTATTCTGGAATCTTTCGCGTCGCTCTGTATTCAATCCGTCACCCGCGATAAAATATACCATTTTGCTCCCTAGTCACACAATCTACTATTCCAAATACAATGAAGCGTTTTGAATTGTGGAGGCGCGGGACTTCATCTCTAGAATAAAACGAATCATTGTGATCAAAAAATTTTAAATAAAAAAATAGAACCGACTTCAAACTCCGATAGCCTGTGAAGTTGGTGTCAAGTTCACTATAAGATAGTCATAGCTTTGGGGCGGTTCACTTGACACCGACTTCACAGGCTGTCGGAGTTTGAAGTAGGTTCTTTTTTTTTATTTAGAAATATTTTTCGGCTATAGTTTCCAAACATGTGTACGATGGGACGTAAGTCTCACTGTAGTCTTTGAAATTGATGCCAAAATCATACACATGCTAACAATTTTCGAGGAGTTCCCTCGTTTTGTCATGGATCCCATCATCAGAACTAAACCAAATTATTAAAAGGGTTCAAGTTGGAGGTACACCTGAAATTAAAAAATAATCATCGAAATCGGTTCACAATTGATGGAGATATGCGTGGTCATACATAAAAAAAATATATATATATACGCGTCGAATTGAGAACCTCCTTTTTTTTCATCGGTTGAAAATATGGTCGAATCGACAGTACTGTCAACATTCAGTTCGAATATTCATGCAGTCTATTATTACTCTCATATCTTGTACCTTGACTGTTAAATAATAGTTCAAAATTGTTTCAAACCAGTGCTGCATGATGATGAGAACGCCTTAAAATCTGCCATTAGTAATTACGTACATGTATAAAATATTTCGAGCTTTATGACAGTGAAGATAACTTTCATTTTAATTTAGCAAGAGAGATGTTGACATGCATTTGTAACATTGTAAATATTGATTTATTTATTGTAGTTATTAAATTACAAAATTAAAAATAGTACCTAAAATACATTGTTTCAATTCCAAGTAGTAGTACTAAGTACAGATTTCCATGCATAACCCTACAATGTTATGTTATAACTAGCTGCACTCCACGGCTTTGCACGAAGAAAAATATATTTATAAATTTTCACTGAAGAATTATGCATAGACATTTATCACCACGCAAAGTCACCTTCGTCCACGTCCTGGAGTGGTGTCCGCGACCCGGTAGACGAGCTGTCGGTAGGCCTCCAACAAGATGGAGTGACGACCTTGTAAAGGTCGCGGGAACGCGGTGGATGCGAGTGGCACAGGACCGGTCTGAGTGGCGAACCTTGGGGGAGGCCTATGTCCATCAGTGGACGTCATTCGGCTGAAATGATGATGATGATGATGAAAGTCACCGACTGTCGGTAGGCCTCCAACAAGATGGAGCGACGACCTCGTGAAGGTCGCGGGAAACCGGTGGAAGCAAGTAGCACAGGACCGGTCTGAGTGGCGAGCCTTGGGGGAGGCCTATGTCCAGCTGTGGACGTCCTTCGGCTGAAATGATGATGATGATGATGATGAAAGTCACCGACCGAGGCTAGGAGAAAATCATTGGGTACCGTAAAATGTCATAAATTTGTCTAGTGGGCTGAGCTTAAAAAGCCGTGGCGGCCTTGTGGTTCTACCTCCGCCTCGCATGCCAGAGGATCGGGGGTTCGAATCCGGCTCGCACCGCTGAATTCAACTTGAATTTACCACTGAGCTTTTCGGTAAAATAAAATATCGTGACGAAACCTGCGAAGTCATTCAAGGATGTGTGTGAAGTCCCCAATCCGCACTGGGCCCGCTTGGGGACTATAGCCCAAACCGTCACGTGATGGGAGGAGGTCTGTACCCAGCAGTGGGACGCAAATTAACGTAGTTTGGGCGCCAGGTAAAATAAAGGCATACCGAACTAAACAATCACGAAACTGTTATTTGACGTTTCACAAACGGGAACGCCTGAACTAGTAATTCTATTAAAATCTGCCAAAACTAACCAAACGAGGAATACAACAAGGATTAGCTGCTAACTTTTCGAGACCGCCATTTTGATTCCTGATTATCCTAAAACATCCGAGCTGTTGAAAAGTCCACTCTATTGTGCAAGGAATTGTGACATGATAGTGCATTTAATAGATTGTTTTGGGCGAGTGCCGGCTAGAAGTCGGAAAGGTAAATTTTCTAATGAAAATGAAACAAGGATATTATCCTCTACCTACTTATTGATTTTTAAACCGTCGTCTGTGGCTTCTCATTAAGTGTAGGCTGTGTGGTGTTCATAGCGAAATAATGGTTTAGCCGCGGTAGCCACCGACCGACCAACGCCTCTCATACAAAGTGTTGGGGGTTGAAATCCGGCTCGCACCTCTGACAGTATGTATGTACACATGTTTTCGGCGAAGGATTCACATCGCGGGGAAATCTGCACGCATTAGCGAATTAATTCAAATATATAAGTACTGATGTGTACCCCCATACCCCCTATATAATGATCTAAAGCCTATGTATGTCCAACGTACGTGCTTACGTAACTAAATCTGTTGTGTCGCCAATACCAGGGGCTCTATTAATTCTAAACGTTACATAGGGAGAGAGAAATTCCCTTTGACGGCAGGGATATAGAAGTTCCATATTCCTATGTGACGTTTCGAATAGAGGCCCAGATATCTGAATATTGCGGTAAATATGTCGGCTTATCCTCAGCTGGTAAATTCGTCTCGCTGCGGACGGCTCGAGCCAACGCATTGTTCTCTCGAACTCGGACGAATATCGGAAATATCGTGTTCGTTCGCCGTTTGCACCGATCCGCTTGAGTTTGTAAGCTATATACCTAGTGTAAATTATGTGCTATATACCTAGTGTGTATTAATTGTGTTATTAATTATAAACAGTATGTTTAATAATTAATAATTATGCTTGTAAGTGATAATGTACCAATTTGACATGTAATACCTATTATTATCAATAAATGAGTATGAGTATGAGTATGAATCTAACCGAATTTCTAGACCGAGTTCTAATTTTCATATGTCAATCTAATCCATGGGTCGGCAACCTTTTACGGAAAAAGGTAACAATAACGACCAAGTAAAAAAAAGGAGAACTTTCACAGTGAATTCAAAATGGCCAGTTTTCAAGATGTTATCTGGTTTCCTCAGTTATCATAAGGTTGGAGATAGAGATTTTTAAGAGGTCTATTCGTTATTTTTTTCTATTTCGAAAGTTGTCCAATCATGTCAATAGCCGCGGGCCGCAAGCGGAGAGCTGCCGGGCCGCAGGTTGCCAACCGCTGTGTCCAAACCAAAGCCTAGAGATTGCAACTGAATTTGATGCGTTTATTTCCGTCAAAATTTACTAAAATTATTTATACTGGTGAGATGAAAACGATAATTTTACCCAAGACATATTTTTATTTACAATAACAATTCTCTGTACCTACTCTAACCTGTAAGCACAGAATATTGTATAGTACTTACTACATACTCGTACATTACATACAGAATGGCCACGGAATCACCCGCCTGAATCGAGCCGGTGCGCAACTCGCGCCCAACTCGCCCTTACCGTCATTTGTTTCATCCGGAGATGGAGAGTGAATCGTTGGCTCGCGTACTGGTACACACACATTTACAAGTGTACAAACGTCCTCGCACGCAAATATTGACACTTCATTCGAATTGTGTTCGAGATCGTGCTTTTATAGGCCGCGTTGATCTATTATAAGTAAGGATTCACAATCAGCCAGAGAAAAATGGCCCGTCAAAACGGGTGCCCGAACAGCTCGCGGGCCGTTTGGCCTTCGTTATAAAGAGGCGTTATTAGCATATTGGAACGTATTTTCTAATGTCTCGTCTCCATATATTTTGACATATTCTGTTAGGCACTGTTCGTCCATATGTTATTACTTATTATGGGTTAATGGCGCGCCCGCCCTGTGCTCTAAGACAATATGGATCCTGAAGGATGCCCGAAGGCTAGATTACTCCGTCGCGCACAGAACCTCCCCGGGCGAGACAGGCAGGTCGCTGCATCCGAATTAGATCGCAGCTGCAGCCTGCAGGTACGAACGGCAAATTCCGCCAGATATTAAAAGCGTTTTTTAGGGTTCCGTAGCCAAATGGCAAAAAACGGAACCCCCGATAATTTAGTCACGTGCGTCTATCTGTCCGTCCGTATGTCACAGCCATTTTCTCGTCGACTATAGGTACTGTAGAGTTGGTATAACCCTCGCTATACGAACTCTTTAGGGCTGTAATTTTGTAAAACGTTCTAGAACTACTAATCATTTGAATATTAAGAAAGAAAACCGTTCTGGAACGTCTAGTGGTAGTCTGAAGCTCGTTGTAGCAACGTGCGCTTGTACGCTTAGGCTCCACAATAAAACCAATATAAGTATTAATATAACTATATCATATCACTCAATATTTCATTTAACTTCAAGGAGTACTTACCTCTAGCACTACCATCTGACGATCCCCCAGTTTCTTGTCACAGTACTATACGTATGGTTGAAAGGCCACTACTTTAAAGAAATAACATTGTTTTCATTTTTTTGTATACCTAATATAATTTGTGTCATATAATTGCCTTTACTATATGCACAATATACGTGACGCACGTCAAAATCAGCTGGCTAGAAAAAAATATTGATGAAAGATGATATTCCGTTTTTTTTAACAAAAAACTATAAAATTTGGGATGCTGAAATTTTGCATAGATACTTGTTTGTAAACAATAAAAAGCCACATCATCAAAAAAATTACAGGCCAAAGCTCTCTGGAGGCAGACCTTATAGCTTTTGAAAGGTAGGTGTGTTTTATGAACCGCTGCAAAATAATTTACCTTAGTATGATGATTCTGAGAAACTTCAAACGAAAATTGGTTCAAACAAAATCGGTCACGTAGTTTTTCAGATATGGGATAATTTTGGGATAATAACGGTAGCTACGGAACCCTTCATATAAGCGAGTCGACTCGCTCTTGGCCGTTTTTTTCATTCGCATATTATGAATAAAAGATAGCTTTTGCTGCCATCGTGTGCTTGGAATTTTATAATGAACTTTCACACCATTTAGGCTACCGTTGCATTCCATTTGAGAAAAGCTAAGTACAGGCACTTATCGACGATCAGAGTGAAACGACTGGACCGATTTGGATGAAATTTGGTATGGAGATAATTTGAGACCATAGGAATAACATAGGCTACTTTTTATCACATTTCCACGGGAACAGGATTTCTACGGGTTGAACCAGTTTTTCAAAACTTCTATAACTATAACCATTTATAGATCATCGGGTACGGAAATTCTAGGTCTACGCGGGCAGAGTCGCGGGCAACGGCTATAGTTACGGTTATAATTGTGTCCGTCTGTTTGCGCAGCATCCGATACCGCTGATTGCTCTTAATTCAATATTGACTCACCATTTGCAACCTGCTACCGTCTGCAGTTATAATAGGGATGACGACAGGGTGAAGAAATCGAAATTCTAATTAGTCCGTCAGTCAGGTAATGAAAAAATATTAGACACGTATTTTTTGTTTCATCAAATTAACAAAGAATGACTAAGTTAAAACGCATTAAAGTTGGAGAGTGGGGGCTAACTACGTCACCGTTAGGTATAAATCGTACCTAACCGTGACGTCACGCGACATTTCAACTCAATACTCGTATATCTCCGTATAAGTTTGAAAACGTGAAAAAAGAAGAAATACGTGTCCAATACTTTCAATAATCTTCCTGATATACCTACTAAGAAAAAAAAGTTGTTCCATCGCTATTTAGGGGAGGTTGGATGAGTCTGTCTGTCTGTTTACCTCTTGAAATTTAATATAGATACACGTAGTTCGAGTCCCGCGGGGAAGTTAAGGGGTCGAGTTCAAGTACTTACCTACCTATAGCTTCAAAATTATCCGGATTTGCGTATGCCCTAAGAGAGTTAAAAAGGAATACAGATATAAAAACAGCACTTAGTGCATATCATGCGTTTGTCCAAGCATGGCTTCAATACGGAATCATCCTTTGGGGTAATAGTACAAATATTCCGAATCTATTTTTGTTACAAAAAAGGTGTATAAGGATTTTAAGTAATATACAAAATGACGAAACTTGCAGGCCTCACTTCATTAATTTAAACATCCTAACGTTAACCTCCTTATATATTCTTGAAACATGCAAGTTCGTGAGAAAGCACCCGGATCTGTATACTCTAGCTCAAAACGTTTACAAAGGAACCCGCAATCAGCGACACGAGAATAAACTTCAACTAACCACGGCAATCAAACTTAAAATGTTCGCCAAGGGACCATATGCCATGTCGATCAAAATTTATAATAATTTGCCAAAAGATATACTAGCGGTGGAAAAGTACATTGTTTTTGTTAAAAAATTAAGGAAATATTTAATATTAAACTGTTTTTATACCCTTGACGAATTTATAAATAAATTATAAAATAGTGTAAAATAATAAGTATACCTAATGCAGGAATATATATTTATTTTAAAATTGTTTAATGACATACACGAATATTTATTTTAAAATTGTATACTAATGAGTTTTTTCTTTTGTTTTATGTTTCTGAGTAATATGTACAGGATTAGGTTTTAAGTGTAGTCTTAAGTATTGCTCCGCCCTAGCAGGGTCCATGCCCGTACTATAAGGTCTTGTTCCATCTGTACCTACCTACTATGTAATACCATGGAAGCTTCAATAAATGAATATGAATATGAATATGAATATGAAATGGGGGCTATCACGTGTGAATTTGCCACTAGAGGCGCTAGTGTCGCGTAAGGTCCAATAACATTCACTTTTCACTGGTTTTGGCGAGTTTCGTGACATAAACTATAATTTTAAAATGAAAAAAAAATTAAAATGAAAAATGTTTATTTGGCAAACATAAAGAATGAGATATTTTTACAAAATTTAAATGAAACCATAAAGAGAACAGGAAATATTGCTTACATCGAACTTAAAATAAATTGATTTCTTAAAATAAAATAAAGTATAAAGTTAAAATAGTAATAAATAAGCATTGTTGTCTCGAAATGCTGACGAAGATTTCAAGACGCTGATTTTCAGTGAAGCCAAAAATGAGGTGGTGCTGCTGTCTAGCTCAAATTTCTTTAATTTACCTGTTGAAAAGTGAATTCCTTCGTGAAAGTAGCGCAAATATGGATTATTTGGCGATGAGTGTGAACGCTTTGAAAGCGGATTTTTTTTCTCGAACAAAACGGAACTGAATAACATTGCGGTATAGCTACTCGATATTATGATCGTTATTTATAATTAATAAACTTAATGAGATTCAAGATTTTAAAACTTTGTTCCGGCGCTGATCTTATAAAGTTGCCTTTGACAGCTATACCTCTGGACCTTAGTCAACAGTGGCGCCAACTGGTGAGCAAAGAAACGATAGTCCCCATTACACGCAGACGAAGTTGTGGACAAAAGCTATTTAATATACATGATGATCAATCCAAATGGGTCAGTAATAAACTATGAGAGATAGCGAAATCTGTTCTTAGGAACCATGGCTTCGATTTTTGATTTAATAATAATGACATAAAACTTTTTTTAAACTTTCATACAACGAAAAAAACTTGCAGAATTTATACCTAACATTGTTAACAAAGACTTCGACCAGGTTCAATTCCCGGTTATGTGTATGAGAGATTTAAATATATGAGAAAAAAATCAATGCCATTATATCCTACTATCCTACTAATATTATAAACGCGAAAGTTTGTAAGTATGGATGGATGTTTGTTACTCTTTCACGTAAAAACTACTGAATGGATTTTAATGAAACCTTACAATAATATAGCTTATACATCAGAATAACACATAGGCTACAATTAATAAAGATATTGTGTATATAAGCTACTCGAAATACTAATCCTGCGCAGACGAAGCCGCGGGCGCCAGCTAGTTATTATTAAATCTAAAATCGAAGCCATGGTTCCTAAGAACAGACGTCGCCATCTTATAGTTTCTGACTTCTCCCTACTGACCCATTTGGATTGATCACCCTGTATATTTGTTTTTCAACCCGAAATAAATATTAACAGCCAACAGTTTAGTTACCTACCAGCTTAGCTTTAAAGTACCAAAGGTAGACTTTGAAGATTTGTGCCGTCTTCTGCTGATAGATGGCGCGCGCGGCGCGTTAACGTAACGAGGCGAGGGGCAAGATTTACTAGCTTTATTTTAGGGTCAATCGTTGAACTGTATCCTTATCCTTACTAATATTAAAAGTGTTTTTGTTTGTTTGTTTGTCCTTCCTTCACGCCGCAACGATGAAAGATATGGAGATAGTTTAAAACCCTCGGAATAACTTAAGATACCTTTAACCCGATATTTCCACGGGAACGGGTTTTCCTCGGGTCAAACCAGTTTTTCCAACACTTCAATCACTATAACCATTTATATGTATATTATCATCTGGTACGCAAATTCTAAGTACTGTATCGGTTGGAGCATTTGAAAAAGGTGCCGGCTGAGAAACAGCGCTGCACGCGTCCACCCCGCGTGGGTCATGCAGCACCGCTGATGCCGGGGCCAATTGCCACAGTTTTTTCACATTATGTTAGTTGTTATTTTTAGTGTTAATATAGTGGTCAGTAATTTTTCTTTTTTTATGTATTGTTTGGTTTTTTGTGGTAATAAACGATTTTCTTTCTTTCTTTCAAGTCTACGCGGGACGAAGTTGCGGGAAGACGGCTAGTATCTTATATGTACTTTAGAACGGCCTAATCTGGTCAGTATTCTTTATCTATTTATTTAAACCTACAAGCCAAGAAGGAAACCTGCACGCATCTGCGAAGTAATTCAAAGATGTGTGTGAAGTCCCCAATCCGCACTGGGCCCGCGTGGGGACTATAGCCCAAACCCTCTCGTGATGAGAGGAGGCCTGTGCCCAGCAGTGGGACGTAAATAGGCTGTAGTAGTAGTAGTAGATACCTACAAGCGAAAAGGAATAAAGGGGTTTTCGGGGACACATCGTTCTAGGTACCATATCTGGGAAAAGTCAGTTTTAACTTTTTCACCCGAGCAAAACTCGGCCGCCCGCCCAGGTAGGTACTCGTAACAACGAGTAGGTACCTGGGCGGGTGGTAAAATTTAATCTCGTTGTGTGCCTAATATGAGGTACACAATAAGATTAAATTTTAAAGCTTCGACATCCATATTGTCGTGAAGCGACAATTAAGGGATGAAGATGAGAAGAGAAAGGAAAGAGTAGGTATATACAATAATTATATTTACAATAAGGGAAAGAAAACGGGTGCCATCTATTTGGCATAATTCTTTTTGTCCGAAACTGTTTACGCATAACAGGCTTCGCATAATTTATTTACGCCGAATCTTGACTTTGCCGAATTTTTGTTAAGCATAATTCTTAATTGGCCGAATGGGTGTTTACCCGAATATTGTGTTGGCATAATGTTGACCTGGCCGAATTTTATTATGCATAATATTAGTTTGGCATACTACTTAGTAATTTAGCAGAATTTTGATAGGACGAAATATTGTCCGAATTTATGTCCGAAACAAACATTTAATGTAGGGGGCGCCAAAGTTCATATAAAATTGCTAGTCTGAATACTGGAATTCCGAAAATGTATGTCAGAAACGATTTTAGCTAAGTATAAAACTTTGTATGATATAATTTGTTCAACATACTTATCTTTATTAGACAGAGTTCGGCAATTCACGGTGTGCAGTAACACCAAAGTTTGGAGCAAAGTCGACTCGCATAGAGGTTAGGTTAAGTTATTTTTTATAGAAGTAAACGAAATTATCATTTAGTAAAAATCCCCCCTCTCCCTATTTAGAGAATCATCGATGTTATACAAGATACTCATTTAATTAAATCGGCTAGTTAAAATAAAGGTATGCGAAAGTAGTTTTCGGCGTAACAAATTTCGGCGAAAGTAATTTTCTGCCTAAATAATATTCGGAATTCGAAAATTATGCGTGAATACTATTCGGCGTAAATAGATTATGCATAATAGGATTCGACGAAAAATCGTTATGCGAGATTAGTTTCGGCGTAAACACTATTATGCCTATACTGATTATGCAAAATCGAATTCTGCCAAAAAGAATTATGCGTAAACAAGGGGAACCAAAGAAAACCTATTTACAATTATTAAAAAAGGGGTAATGGAATATGGACGAAGTGGTGAGAAGTGGTGTTATGAAGAGCGGTGTGAAGGTAAAGTTGAGTCAGGGTGTGGGACGAGTGAAGGATGATGTGAAGGTTGAAGGAGCTCGGGGTGGAGAATGATCCAGCAGCACGGCGTAGCGGAAGGGCGGCACAGGATATTGGTGATGACGTAATCAGGAACAGCGGCACAGGTCTTTACTGAACGGTGGAGGTGTGCAGGGTCAGAGCGACGCTTCGAGGTACAGCTGGTGGCTGGCACGGGGTAGTAGTGCTGCAGGGTGGATCAGCGTAGTGGTGACGACGCAGTGGACCGTCTCTGGATGGCTGAGTGATGCCACAGGCTCGGTACACGTATAGAGCGGCACGGGTGATAGTGCAGCGGGTAAAACGTCAGAGGAGATGGAGCCAATGGCTATCACAACGTAGAAGGTGAGTCTTTGTACGGATATTTAAAGTTGTCCGCACAACAACTTGAAGGACTTTGTGCGGATAGATTTTAGAGTCGTCCGCACACCAACTCAGAAGATGAAGTAAATTATTAACTTAGCACGGCCAAAAGGTTGCCAGAGGCTTTGGGCCTTTTTTGCCGGTTCCTGGGGGCTGGTCGACCCCCAGGACAAAGGTCTTATAATTTCGACTGCTCCGTTTGAGAGCTGAAGAAGAACTGACCATCCTTGCGGTTATATCGATAAGGAAACCTTGGATGGAATTTTTAGAGAATTTGAATAAAAATAGAAATAAAACATCAAATTTATCGCCCACCAGCGAGAAACCTAACATTTTAGGATTGATATGTTGTGACCATAGCAACGGGTATCAACAACATTGTCAACTACGTCAATATTATCAAAAACCACAATTTCACCGAAATTATAAAGGCAAAACTGTACTTAGTGTTCATGTAATTCAAGAAGGAAAAATAATAACAGGTCGCGACAAATACGTTGCCACGACGTAATTTGAGTGTCGTATGAGTAAACGCGTGACAAAGAAGCTTGGATGTACGTGAGATTATGGTGTTATAAAAATGTGTTTGTGTACAAGGGATCCGAAGTAATGTTATGTTTTTAATTGCAGGAGCATGTTAATGATGAGTAATAAATGAAAGTGTAATTTAAAAGGTAAGTAATATTATGATATCCTACAATATTTATAGTACAGACACTACAGACCTAGGGCGGTGAATTCGTTAATGTCCCAGATCGCAGGTGTTTGTGACCCGAACCGAAGGTGAGGGCCATAAATATGCGATCTGGGGCTTTACGAATTACCGCCCGTGGTTTGTCAAAAGTTTTACGTCTCGCCTTGGCCAGAAAGTCAGATTTTCTTTCCGCGAAGTGGTCAGAAAATCACACTACGGCCATGGGTGACGTAAAATATTATTAATGCGAAAGTAACTCTGTCTGTCTGACCGTTACCTCTTCACGCTTCAACCGCTGGACCGATTGAGATGAAATTTGGCATGGCTACTTTACATCCCGGAAAAACGCATAGTTCCCGCGGGAATGCGATGACCGAATTTCACGCGGGCGAAGTCGCGGGCAGGAGCTTGTTTTAAAATATCCCTACCAAGATGAGTCTGACAGTGTAAAAGCCAAGAAGGAAAGCGAGAGAGGGCAATGTTTTTGCTACCCGAGCCGAAGGTGGCAATATTATGACGTCGTCAACTTAGTTACTACTTACTGTGCTCGGTGCGATGATGGAAAGTCAACAGGTACAAATTGCTTATTCCGTTTAAACTTATCGGCACCTATTTACAGTATAGATGAGTTTTTGCTGATTTTGCGGGCTTATTGAATTTACACAGCTTCTTCAGCTTACCCAGGGGAAGGGGACAATTTGTTTTCAAACCAGGGCCTTCGCGCTTTGAGAGGGTCTATCCCGAAAGTTAGCAACGTCGCATATAGCTGTCAAATGTTTCGCTGTTTTTATTAATTTCGCAACATTGCTGAATTAAAAAGGAAGATATCATTCTATGATTGAATGACGCGTCTCGTTTTATATTTGTTGGTTAGGCATTCAAATTAATGATAAGATTACATTAAAATGCATGGAAAATGCGATGGAAACTTTTCAAAAGATATCACTTTCATAATACTTGAAATTTCGTGTTCCTATGATAACTGTTGTAATCCATACTTAATGTTTTATTCAACCATAGAGCGATAATTCATGTTTTCATTCAGTAATATTCAGAAAATAATGAAAACAGCAAAATATTTGACAGCTTTTTGCGACGTTGCCGACTTTCGGAATCCCTCTTAATGAATAGCAAAAATGCAAACTCCCCCACCCTGCATTCCCTGTCGAAGCTAAGGATGTGTGTGTGATATCTCAATACTGAACTGGCTAAAGAATAACTTGGGGACGAATTTATTTAATTTAATAGCATAGCTGCTGAAAAAAATTACCTACAATGTCAAGTAATAAACTTGATCATTATTTCTAATGATTATTATTTTTATAATGATTATGAATGTAATGGTGCGCACCTTTTTGTTGAATGTACATATCCCTTGTGATTGCGGGTTGCGGTAGGGTTTCAGAGCTCAGCCAACGAGGGTCTTTGCGAGTGAAAAGTTCGCTAGGGGCTAGGGCACAGAATATTTAATAGTACTACATA
This sequence comes from Aethes cnicana, assembly GCA_963971205.1. Lineage (NCBI taxonomy): Eukaryota > Metazoa > Arthropoda > Insecta > Lepidoptera > Tortricidae > Aethes > Aethes cnicana. The sequence continues at coordinate 10,650,502 of OZ020293.1, forward strand.
CAGAATGGCCACAGAATCAACCGCCTGAATCTAGCTGGCGCGCAACTCGCGCCCAACTCGCCCTTGCCGTCATTTGTTTCGGAGATGACGAGTAAATCGTTGGCCCGCGTAGTTGGTACACACACATTTACAAGGTGTACAGACGTCCTCGCACGCAAACATTGACATTTCATTCGAATTGTGTTCGAAATCGTGCTTTTATAGGCCGTGTCCGCCGTGTGGCTAGGGGCGCTAGAGGCAGCCATTGGCCATTTTGCGCTGTTTGACATTGAGAGACAGTAGTAACCTATACATCTATGGAGTGTGGAAATGTGTCTTGGTAAGGAGCGCAATCTTATATGGCGAAACAGTTGGAAACGTGTCCAGCGGATTTGATAAGCAACCAAACAAAAGACACCCCTCACAACCGATTTCGCTGCGCTTTCGCCTCAGCAGCGCCATCTGAAGGCGCTACTGCAGACTATCCGCCTAGGTGGCTTGACTGGAGTGGCGAACGCAGCGCCCCCAATCTACCTGATTTGGTGTCCACTTTTGGAACTATAAAGATTGCGCTCCTTTACATCAACCCTCCATATACATATATACATCCCTACAATCCTTCGAATTCCGTCTCCAACGCCAGTGGAGCCCGCTGGTCAGCAAAAATACGGTGGCACTCATTAAAAACTATTACGTCTTGCCTTGGCCAAGAAGTGAGATTTTCTCTCCGCGTAGCGGGCAGAAAATCCCACTGTACAGCCAAGGGTGATGTAATAGTACATTACAGACCTAGGGTGGTGAATTCGTAAATGTCCCAGATCGCAGGTTTCTGTGGCCCGAACCGAAGGTGAGGGCCATAAATATGCGATCTGGGGCTTTACGAATTACCGCCCGTGCTTTGTCAAAAGTTTTACGTCTTCCCTTGGCCAAGAAGTGAGATTTTCTCTCCGCGTAGCGGGCAGAAAATCCCACTTTACGGCCAAGGTTGATGTAAAAACTATTAAAGACGAGATGACGATGTCAGCAGCTCTATTGGAACTTATTCAGAACTACAACAGCATGTCATTGTTTATCATATTGTATTTTACCGTACTTAACTGCAGTAATATCGAGTGAAATATACTTCTTTTCGCTTGAAAGGAAGATTTCTAGATATCCAGGAATTCAGCCGAACGAAAGTAAAACGAATCAGGAGAGAGTAAAACATTGCTCGCAGCCGCGGCCGCCGTATGGAAATGTTCGGCGTGCCGACCCCAGTTATATGTGTACGCTGCAATCTCTTGCAGTTTGCGATTATTTATGGTTTTCAGGGTAATTTTAATAAAATAAAAATTCGAGTGTAATCTAGGCAAAGAGTGTTACAGTGATGACTCTATTTTTGTCCCTTCCTAAAGCTTTTACCAAACTATAATATTACTAGCAATTAGTGTTTTTTTATGATTCAAACTCAATCATTTGTACAGAAAATTATTCACAATTTCAGTTTTGAATCTAGCAGCGCTTCTGACAAGAACTACTACTACTACTACTACTACTACTACTACTACAGCCTATTTGCGTTCCACTGCTGGGCACAGGCCTCCCCTCATCATGCTGGTTTGGGCTATAGTCCCCATACGCGGGCCCAGTGCGGATTGGGGACTTCACACCCATCTTTGAATTACTTCGCAGATGCGTGCATGTTTCCTCACGATATTTTCCTTTACCGAAAAGCTCATGGTAAATTCAAAGTGAATTTCGCACGTAACGTAAGTAAACTTACCCCCGACCCTCGGCATGAGAGGCGGTAGGTCGAACCACTAGGCCACCACGGCTTTTTCTGAAAAGAACTGATAAAAAGAAAAGCTGAAAAAAACTTTTTTTAAATATTAAGTGTTTGTGTCATATACTCGTACAATCAACCGTAATGAAGTCGGGTAATTTTTGAAAAACATTGCTGGAAATGATGCCCCTTTTAAATCTGATCGGTCATGTGGGTGAATTTTCAACACGAGTTATTTGCATGTCCCATGCTTGCAAAAAAAGCTATGCTATATTCCAAAAACAAAAAAATATGGTTGTATTCTTTTTTTATCATTTATGATGAGGCAAAGTCTTTAATTACGCAATAAAATACGCAAAAAAAAATGGAAAGTTCGAAAATGCACGATTAGTACAGCTGTGAGGTATGTCACACACGTAGTTTCGCTCAGAAAAATGAATACAACTTTTTCCGAGATTGTCGTAATACATTTCTGTAAAAAGGGTTTAAAAGGGCTCTTCATAGCAGAAAACCATGCAGAAATCTCATAATTTAAAAATACAGAGATCGGAATGTGTTTGTCCCGCGCGCGAACGACTTTTAATGACTCGCAAATACCTGCTGGTTACTGATTGATTGAGCTATTTAACTCCATTTTTAGGGTTCCGAAGTCCACAAGGAACCCTTATAGTTTCGCCATGTCCGTCCGTCCGTCCGTCCGTCCGTCCGTCCGTCCGTCCGTCCGTCCGTCTGTCCGCACTATTGCTCGGAGATGCTTAGGTCTAGAGAGTTGTAATTTGGCATGAATATGCATATTAGTTACGCTGACAAAGTGGTACAATAAAATTTTGAAATATATTTTTTTATAGGGTACCTCCCCTACTCGTAAAGTGGGGATGTAATTTTTTTTTCTTGCGTACCCCATGGTGCGGCATATCGTTGAATAAGTCTTAAAAAAATATTGTGGGTTTGTTAAAACCATTTTTTGATTAAGTGATGATGTTAGAACTTAGAGTCACGTGTCCCCCCCCCCCTGCCAGCTAAATGGTGGTATTTGGATGGCTGAAAAAAATCACGGTTGTGGCATATATAACGTAGTTGAAAGGAAAACTATCACAGCTAAGTAGGGTGTACAAACTTACGAGTAATAGTCGACCAACTTATAATGATGATTTTTCTCGAGCGGCAGGGGCGTCGGGCGGGCACGTCATAACTCATACCACAGGCTAGCTAGATGCTAATAAGTCTTAGAAAGGTACTGTGGGCATCCTCAACTTCGGAACCCTATAATTTGCGCGTGGCCCGACACGCACTTGGCCGGTTTTTTTAAGTTACTACGTTGAAGACATACTAGTTCGCGTACGATTACCGATCACAGTGGACCCGTAGTCTTTGCTGTAATTTAGAAAAATAGGATAGTTCGTGACACGATGTTTTTGGTCAGCCTTCAAGGTAATTTGTGTGGCCAGTAAATATTGCATATTCAACTCTTTTACAATGATGTCCATTTGAGTGTTTTGTAGTTAAGATTATCGAGAATCAATATTCCTATCGTCATTTACCTAAAGCTAATGGTTTCGACAAAAATAAATAAATGGACTTTTGCTGTAATTTGGGTGGCGTAATTTGTGTGTCACTTTAGTCCACACAAATTACAATCGCGCCACACAAATTACATTTTAGGTTTTATTTCGACAGTATGAGCATTGTATACATAAATATGCTTAATTATACTTGTTATCTTAAAAACAACATAAATATAATAACAGTACGTTCGTATACTCTGTTGAATTAGTCCGTAGAAATTTATTTTGATTTTTAATATTTTTTTCATTTACACCATATGACCGATTTTTTTCAAGAAATATCGTGTGCTGTTTTTATGAATGCAAATAAATCGAAAAGTAAAAAAAAAAGTTAGTTTTATTTCTCAAATTTATGTCACTAAAGTTAAAAATGTAATTTGTGTGCAATGAAAATTTTAGGCACCGAATTGTCAACTATTCATCACAAAAGTGTGCCTCTTTTTGCATTTTGTTCATACTTCCAATTTCTACTGTAATCCGTTATCAAAATTATAAAATAGAAGAAAATAAAATGCGGCCACGAAAATTACCAAAATACGTCAAAAATTCACCCATGTATGAAAGAGCCTTGGCCAATTCTGAATTAAACATACTTATTTCATTTTTATTGTGAGTGGTGTGCACTGGGAGACAACTTGAACTATTTCAATGAACAGCCCAATTATTTCATATATGGCCGGGGGCGGCTGCGATTCTCACTACAGCTGGTTATGTCTGTTCCGACACAATACCAAGTAATACGGTAACAGGATTTATACAAGCGCGGATCCAGGGGGGGGGGTCATGGGGGTCATGACCCCCCCTCGGCAGGACTAGGTCTATTGCTATTATTTATTTTTAAAGAAAAGGAAAAGGAAAATTTCAATAGATCTCTTAATAACTTTTTATGTTCACAAAGAATAGTAGATTACTACAGAGGCCGGGAAGGAGGAAGTTGCAGGCCGGGTATTATATACGGCCGAACGTAGTGAGGCCGGATAGTTACGAGGCCGACAACTTCCGTTCCCCGCCGATGTATGTATAGTGCTTTTCTCAAACATGCAATGAAATAAATAAATAAAATAATATTTTATGTATATATTTTTTTTTTACAGCGATACCTATGTAGCAAATATAGTTCATGTTTTTTTATAAGCTGTATTGGCAGAATGTCATAGCAAATCATAGAGTAAAATTGCTTGTAGCTTTAAAAAAAATACTTACACAAATATATCAAATGGAAATTAAAAAAAAGTGAGTTGCCGGCCTAGGCCTGCAACGTTTGTATGAAATTTCATTATAGACCAATTGTCTAGGCGCGCCTGAAACGTGATACTTCGCAGGCTAATAAGAAGAACATAATATCAATATTTCATTGCATGTTTGAGAAAATAGACATTTCGACCCCTTCTCCATTATAAAAGATTGTTAAAATTCTTCAATGACGCCTAATAAATACCTATCTATCCAATCCAAATATCCCAAGTATTAATTATAAATCTGTCGTCTTCCAAGTTCCAACACGGCAAGCATAAAATAACGGTCCGGATCGCAGCCAATTAAAACAACCAATTTGTACCAATTATAAAGCGTTCCTTTTTCAAATTCAATTTACATTCCGCGCGTAGTTTGAATGTCAGATTAGGTGCATTAATTAATTTAGAATCGCGCATTTTAAATTGAACGTTTGTTCGGTTCGGAAATTGTCTTGAAAATATTTCATCTGTTTAAAATGCTGGTCGTTAAAATACAACTAATTGAAGGGTATTCAAATATTTATTTAGGATTTTAGGAGGATAAATGGTAGGGGTATAATGTCTGTAACATTTTAATGTCGGGACAATCGGCAAAAGTGACTATGCAGACTACTCCCACTGCTGGGCACTGACTATCTTGTGTTGATGTTGTGGTTGGGATGGTGGAGATTCACCAAGAGCTTATTTACAACCCCCGGCTTAATTCTGTTGTCTGCAAGCTCCGACAGGTTGAATTAATCTTGTAATATTGAGTTGAAGTTGATAGTAGGTAAGTATCATAGACATAAATAATACTTCGTATGGACCGGGCCTAACGTAGATACATGTCATGTTTCCCCACTTCATTGGTGTCCAATCCAAAGTTAAACTTATATCGTGACACTAAAGCTGGGTCACATTTTTTCAACAACGAGATGAGTTTTTAGATACTGAGAAACAAGTTCGAAAAAAAGTTTTTTTTAAACGCTTATTGTCACGCACGCTCGGTGACAGAACTTTGGAATGGACACCGTGGAAGTGGGGACATATTACGTGTACGTTAGACCGGGTCTATATTATTTACGTCTATGGTTAGTATCCTTTTTTCATGTTATCGGTAGTAGGCTAACGAGCACTCACGCCACCTGATAGTAAGCGGTCACTGCGCCCCATAGACACCGAAATCTTATGATTACTACTACTACTACAGCCTATTTGCGTCCCACTGCTGGGCACAGGCCTCCTCTCGTCACGAGAGGGCTTGGGGCATCTTATGATTAATTATTGAGAAATGATAACATCTCAAATGTATTGCCTACAGTATGCCTACAGTCTAATTTACACTGTTGTGTTCCGGTAAGGGGTTAAGGCAGCCGGTGAAATTTCTGGCACAGAGGCAATATTCTAATTAGGTCTCAGGGTAGGCAACGCATTCGAGATCTTATGGTTTCTTAATGGGGGATCAAAGGATTTCGGCCGAAGTGACCACTTAGGTGGGCTGTGCGCTCGTTTGTCTATACCTTGCCTTATTTTAAACATTGTAGTAAGTTACTAACATACATCACTGGTACACTTGTCCGCGCGGCTAACTTCAACAGTTATATAACTTCGACGTCTGAGAAGACGATCCTCTGGGGCGCTGTTGCAGCCCAAGTTGCTCCAGAGTTGGAGAGATTATGTAAATGGCCATAGGATTAATGTTGTATGATGAATAGGTCAAAGATCTACAGTTTAAGTAAGCTTACTTACCTTACAATCCCAGGTCTGACATCTGGCGTGTGGTCCAGTCTATCAAACCTAAAACAAGTACTATCCCACAATTAAAACTTAGTAATACTTCTAATACTACTACATCAACTGTGCAGCAGTGTAATATACTGGCCAAAACTTTCCATGATAATATGAGCCTTACCAAGGATTGGTCTAGTCCAGATGTTGACATCGCAGTTCAAAAGTCTATGGACTTATTAAACAGTTACAACATCTCCGAGCTACGCCAACCTACGCGTCCACTCGAACTCTTACGCTACATACGTAAACTCAAACGTAGAAAATCACCTGGAGAAGACGGTATAAATAACATACTACTGAAAAACCTTCCGCAAAAAGCAATAGTCTTGCTTACTAAGATTTTCAATAGTTGTTTGGCCCTCGGCTACTTTCCCTCCAGATGGAAATCAGCAAAAGTTATAGCTCTAAAGAAACCAGGTAAAGACGACACCTTACCAAGCAGTTATAGACCCATAAGTTTACTCCCTTCCCTTGGTAAACTCCTCGAAAGAGTCATTTATGTGAGATTAGCAGCTGCTTCGAAACACTTATTGATCAGCCAACAGTTTGGATTCCGAGATTTTCATTCCACAACGCATCAATTGGTTCGTGTCTCAGAGCATGTATCACATCACTTAAACCTTAAGCAGTCAACAGGAATGTTTCTATTAGACATTGAAAAAGCCTTTGACACTGTTTGGCATAAAGGCCTCTTACATAAGCTCATCACTTGTAATATCCCTTTACATCTAGTCAAACTGATACAGGCTTATCTTGCTGATCGTAAATTCTGTGTACACATTGATGACACTAAATCAATATGCCAAAATATCCCAGCCGGCGTCCCCCAGGGATCGATCCTGGGGCCTTACTTATTCCTGGTTTACATAAACGACGTACCTATACAGGCACGCACCAGTCTGGCCTGCTTCGCCGATGACACCGCCTCATATACGTCGTCAAATGACCCCAACCTTATTGTCAGCAGACTTCAACTGTCTCTTGAGCTACTTCAGTCATATTTTACAAAATGGAAGTTGAAACTTAATGAGACAAAGACTGAGGCTATTATATTTACAGGCAAGCGCAGTCTCCCCAGTAGAAAACTTAAAATCGCTGGCCATGAGATTCCCTGGAAAAGCGCAGTTCGTTATATAGGGGTTACTATGGACAGTAAACTAAATTGGACTAAACACATAACCCAGCTGCGTGTTAAGGGAGCGCAGGCCCTTGGCGCACTAAGTCCGGTTCTAAATCGCAAAAGTAATCTTAGTCCTCTTACTAAAATAAGGATTTATACAACCCTTGTTAGGCCTCGCCTTACATATGCGTGCCCTGTGTGGAGTAGTACTTGCTTCACAAATTATGAGCTACTTCAAACAGTCCAAAATAAAGCAGTAAAAATTGCTTTTAACACACCCTTCAAAGCGAATCTGAAAAAGTTACACAGTTCAGAAAACATTCCATTTTTAAAAGAATTCATCATGAAATTAACCTTGAAGTTTTACCGTAAAATTGCAATGCACCAAAATGTTTTGGTTTCATACATCGGCAATAAGAAATTATCCGATCTCTCTTATATCGACAGATACGGCACTTACCGCTTGCCGCAGCACTATTATCTGTTCCCACCACCGCCGGCCGCCCGGCCACTCGCGTGATCCGTCGCTTAGCGCGCCGCTCCCCCGCGTGGACCCTCGCGGCCACGGTCGGCGGGAGGCGAGGTAGATCTCTTTCGCTTTACACAAGCTGGCTATTCTTCAAATGATAAATATTGTTCGCAATTACTTGTTTCTAAAAAAAAAAAAGCATTGCTACCCTCTTCTCGGTTATACTTTAAATTATTTTTAGATAGTTAAATCCTTTACATCTTAATTCATCATATTTTAAAAGTGCTTCCACTCCAATGGAGCCCAGAATTGTAGTTAGTACGTAAGCATAATCACAATTAAGGCTGATTTTGGCGTTATTAAATATAATGTTTACAAAATGTACCTACTATTATCAATGAAACTAGCTTTCAAAGGCGCTAACTAGCCTGTATAAAGTAATATATCGTTAATTTATTTTAGTGTAAGTTTATTGTACATTATACTACTGTATACCTTATGTTAAATAAAGACCTTGAAAAACAAAAAACAACAAAAACTTACCTATTAATAGATTCGTTTTACGTATAGTAGCTTCTTAATAAAGGACCGCAGTGGTTAAATTAAAATGAGTTAAACTCACTCATAGAATATTAAATACTGGTAAACCGGTTTATCTTTTCGATAAACTTCCGAAATATACAGAAGATCGTCATATAAAAACTAGGTCCCAATACAAGTTCAGTTGACAATTGTTGTTGAAGGCACAAAACGGCAGGATTTACGGGTAGTTTTAGATACGCAGCCTCAAAGGTGTGGAACAATATTCCGCCGCCGGTCAGGTCACTTAACTCAGCTCACGCTTTCAAAAGCCATCTTAAAAACATATTTATAGAAAAACAGAAACAAGCAATTAATGTTATTGTATCTAGAACTGCCCCAAACGATAACAACGGTTGATGTTTATTTTTTATTATTTTATTTAACTTTTTGCCTATTTTCATCACTACACCATGTGAGTGACTAGCGTATGGGCGAATTGTTGTAAAAAAGACGTGTGCGGTACAATTTTTTTCATGTTGGTGTGTATGTCGGAGGCTTCGGCTGAAAAACAGCGCTGCCTAGAGCCGCCCTGCGAGGAGGCACTAGGCAGCATTATGCTGACGCCGAGACTATTAGTACGAGTCCGGCAATCGCAATTGCGGCCGAGGTATATATAATGCTTTTCTCAAACAGCGAGGAAATACGTAAGGTCAGTCGGGGCAAGTGCGCCAGGATGGGGTAAGTGCGCCTAACATAAATATATCGAAACCTATAAATATTACTCAACTAGTAGTTGGCTGCTTACAAGGCATAGATAGGGGCGAAATAAATTTAGGCGCACTTTAGATTTTTAATTTACATAGATTTTAAGTTAAGCGCACTTTAGATTTTTAATTTACTTAGATTTTAAGTTAATTTAAGGTGTCAATGTTCTTTTATGGCAATAAATCTATTTTCTCTTCTTCTTTTCTTTTCTTTAAAAAGTGGTTTTTATAGAAAAAAAACCTAAAGATTCGCACGCCTGCCCGGCAGAACATAATGTAGAAACATGCTTAACTGTTTTTAACACTGTAAACACCTCTATTATGTTCTCGTGAATAAATAAATCATTCATTCATTCATAAAAAGTCGTGGTGGCCTAGTGGTTCGACTTCCGCCTCCCATGCAGAGGGTCGGGGGTTCTAATTCAGTTCGCACCTCTGAGTTTACTTTAGTGTGAAATTCAATTTGAATTTACCAATGAGATTATCTGTAAGGGAATATAATAATATCGTGAGGAAATTTTCACACCTCTGTGAAATTAAATTATTCAAGTGTTCCGGCCCACAAGGACCCTGTCATCCAGCTTCGCCAAGCGCTACGATCTGCGAAATATTGCCTTCAAAATCCATCAGGCGCCGTTAACTATTTCAATAATAATCTAGTTGTCATACACACATTCATTCCGATCGCCTGTCATTGTACATCTCTTTTTTAATTAAATTCTATTACGCTGAATTTCGAGTTTCATTGAAGCTCCATTATGTCCGCTAAGACATCAAGGATGTGTGTATTAGTCCCCAATTTGCACTGGGCCCGCGTTGGTACTATAGCCCAAACCCTCGTGATGAGAGGAGGCCTGTACCTCGAAGTGGGACGTAAATAAGCTGTAAGTAAAACACAAAACTCCCTGTAAGGAATACATATGAAAAGCGGTTGTGGTGGTGGTGGCTAGCATCTGATAAATAAAGCGAAGAATTCACTTCTTTTTTTCGAAATTAACAAAAACTGATTAGCGATATTCATTCTGTTAATACCAAGCACTATGTCGAAGTCAAAAAATACGGTCAGATATACAAAACTATCTCAAAAATGCCTCTACTATTTGGAAGTGCTATATCCATATTTCCATATTAATAATTACAAATGTTACCTGTTCACGCTTCAACCGCTGAACCGATTGAGATGAAATTTGGCACGGAGATAGTCGGGGTCCCGGAAAAGGACATAGGCTACCCTTTATTTCGAAATAAAAAAAGTTAATTAAAAAAAACAAAAAACCCGACTGCGTAAAAAACTAAAAAGAAAAAAACAAGACTACTTAGTTCAGTAGTAGCCTAGTAGCTAGGATTATGTTAAGTAATATTTACCGTCGCCATCAGATATATAATCAAATATTGATTGCTATTGAGGAATCTAAAGATGCCTACTATCGGGACCCATTATTTGTAACATTTTAACCTAGATTTTAAATGGGTCCCGACTGTAGGCATCTTTAGATTCCTCAATAGCAATCAATATTTGATTATATATCTGATGGCGACGGTAAATATTACTTAACATAATCCTAGCTACTAGGCTACTACTGAACTAAGTAGTCTTGTTTTTTTCTTTTTAGTTTTTTACGCAGTCGGGTTTTTTGTTTTTTTTAATTAACTTTTTTTATTTTACTATTTTTAGTTAGCGATTATAAGACCCTAAATTCCGCAATCTTGTCATTTCATGGAGAGAGTTGCTATCGTGGGGATTATTAAGTAGCTTGCGATAATCTAAATTACTGATTATTAATCCCTTTAGAGACCTAACCCGGCTCAAAACGCTACAAAGACCTGACCCTATTAAAATTCTTCAAGTCAACCGATAGATGGCGCTACTGGTACTACATTAGGGTACCTATTAGGTAGCTATTTTATTTATTTACGAGCGCTGAGTACTGACTATTGTAATTGGTACCTATAATCAATTAGGTTATATTTTACTGTATTAAGTAGGTAAATAACACTATTGACACTTTAAATGTAATAACGAAACTAAAAGTCTTCAAGTCAACGGATAGATGACGCTACTGGTACACTACATTGCACATGCGTACGTACTTGATTGAAGTTTGAGATTTATGAAAAACATTATTATTATTTTATAGTCGTCATGACCTGCTTGAAGACTCGTTGGCCTAGATTATTTCCTGTGTTGCTAATTCGAACAGATTTACTACTGGGTGGATAGGTACCTCTTTACGTGGTTAGTAAAGGAACTTTGAATCGTTATAAATCATAAACGGTTCTTTCGTCTGAAAAATGGTCAAAGAAACCTAATAATGATTTTTAAATACGTATTCAACGATACCTCACATGCCATAGTTGGTTGACTTTTATTTTTTTATTTTGTACAATATGGCGTCTGGTGGCCGCCATTTTGAATTATGATTCATTTCATATCTTCAGTGACACTCGCGCGATTCAGACGAATCGATTGACGTATGATTCATTAAAATCGACCCACGCGTTTGAGCTCTAGTGTGCCACAAAGGAACAAATATACATACATACATACATACATACATACATACATACATAGACAGGTAAACACATAACCCTCCTTTGCGGTGCGCAGTCGGGTAAAAACGCATAGTTCCCGCGGGAGCGCGATAACCGAATTCCAGACGGGCGAAGTCACGGGCAGAAGCTAGTATATTATAAATGCGAAAGTAACTCTGTCTGTCTGTTACCTGTTCACGCTTCAACCCTGTTTACGCTTACCCGCTGAACCGACTGAGAAGAAATTTGGCACGGAGATAGTGGGGTCCCGGGAAAGGACATAGGCTACCCTTTATCCCAAAAAAAACGCATAGTTCCCGCGGGAACGCGATAACCGAATTCCACGCGGGCGAAGTCACGGACAGAAGCTAGTAATCTATATCCGCCGCAAAAAAGGGGGTGACTGGCACCATAGAAACATGCTTAAGCTTCGGGATCGCGGGCAACGAGGGGATCTATAGGCCTCATATCCCAGGTACTTTACAGGTACTTATCTCTTTTACTTGATATCCACTACCCAAAGGTTGTCTGGGAGAGATCGCTCTATTAGGGATAAGACCGCCTGCTGTATACCTAACAACATGTTTTCCTGATCTTTTTTGTCCTGTTCTTTTTTTATCTATTAATTGTGTGGTGTTCAATAATAGTACATTATTGCAGAGGCCGCCAAGTAGCGCATTGCCGGACGAGTCAGTTAGAAGGCTGAGCGAAGCGAAGCCTTCTATTAGTACGAGTCCGGCAATCGCAATTGCGGCCGAGGTATATACATATAATGCTTTTCTCAAACAGCGAGGAAATACGTAAGGTCAGTCGGGGCAAGTGCGCCAGGATGGTGTAAGTGCGCCTAACATAAATATATCGAAACCCCGCATTTACCCCACATCAGTATTTACTACTTCCATGATCGTGGATGATTTGGCCATGAAAGTTGTACTTATTACCTCCATGGATTTGTCAGTTTCTCTACAGACGTGTCTCAAATAGCAAGCGAATTAAAAAAAAACACTACAATAATGTTTTTGATGGCCAAGGCCGGCAATGGACAGCCTCGCGTCTTCTTTTTTTGAAAGTAACACGAACATTTCCGAGCATGTTTGAGAAAAGAGTATTTGTATTGTATTGTATTGTACTTTATTAAAACACACCCCTATCATTTAAAAGTTCTCCCGTGCCGTGGAGTTCGCCAAGCCAAAGGCTGTTTGGCTGCCATCGTTCGTTATCTGCGGCCGGCCCGCATGCTTGCCGCTCGGACCGGCGGCGGCGGGCGGAAACTTCCAGGCCTTTGTGGGCAGATAAAACAAGATCGCACTGATTGTTCACTTGCTAATGACTTTTACATATTAAATTCAGTTGTTAGAATAGCGTCGCGTTTTTGAGAATGATGGTTTTTTTTTAATGAAAAGTAGGGTATGTGTTACTCCTGCAAAGTACATTCTGTTTACATTTCATGCAGTCTGTCTGGTAGAGCATGACAGATCATTTTTTTCACGACACATTGTGTTATATCTATATTTATTCAAGTTAAATTAACATATTTCGACGTATCATGAAGGTAGGTTATGTCTGAACTTCGTCTTAATAATTAATTTCTTATTAATTTTAACGCCCATCATTGTTTTTCTTTTAGCATCCTTCACTTACCTAATTTCGACTGGTCGTCTGGAAGAGATATCTGTTTAGCGATAAGCTCGACTATTTTTTACGTCTTAACTGTTTATTATTTCTGTAATTTACACATGCGTTTTTCTGTGCTTTAAAAGTATAAATACGGAACTAACAGTAACTTCGTTAAAGTTTTTAAACGAATAAAAGTGACACTGTCGACCGTAGCTGTCAGCCAAGCTGACAAAAGTCAGACCGCTACCTCCGCCCTTCAAATTCATCCACATAAACCAAAATGTACCTAAAAAGAAATATATATGAAAAGCGAACCCGAAACCATGTCACGCAGACCACGATAACCAGCTCCCCCCCCTCCTCCTTGCTCTCCCGGACACTAGACCGCCTCGCCAAGTTCGGGAAACTATCAACGTACGCAGATCAGACGGGCAACACGCCCGTGCTCAAGAAGAAAATGATCGCGTGAGTGTCTAATTTAATTATAATTGTGTGCCGCTCGCTGTGAGACTCACGTGAGTCCCATTTTTTTCCCGTTCCAGTGGGAATTTTGGAAATCCTCGTTTGGCCCTCCCCTATAGTCCCCAAAAGGATTATTCTACTTGCTTAACCAAGCTGTGCGTTGTCATCAGTCATCTAGTATAACTTAAGAGTTTTATGTAAGCTAAACTTCGTGAGGAAACTTTCACTCAAAAGCAAAGTGCAAACATGTGTTTTATGTGTCCAATTCTTACTGGACTCGCGAGGCCGCTATGGCCTCCCTTGAGTTGAGAGACAGGCCTGTGCTGGGCACTCTGGGACATAATAATCATGATATTGTGGGAGTACTGACATGCTCGCGAGCCTGTCAGTCTTACCAAACCTAAAAGATAAAAAAGATAAAAAAACATTTATTCAAGTAGGATTTTACAATCACTTTTGCATCGTCATTATTGTACAGTTTGATGTAGTTATCATTAAAACATACCGTTATCCGCTGCAAGCTTCCTTATTCATTTAGGTACTTACATCTTCTACTTTGTATCAACGCACTATAGTGCGTGCTCAAACCTGTTTGAGGATTAATACATTAAACATGAATATTTCATCTCATCCCTCCATATTAATATTTATTACGTTATTAACGCAAGAAGGATAGAAGTTCTCTACAAGGTGTGTTTTCAGCATCCTGAAGTACGCGAAAAGCAACTTGCGCAAGAAGAAAGGCCGGTTCCACAGCCACTTTAAGGACAAACCGGGGCGAGTCCCGAGCGTGGAGTCGCGGTCCGTCGGCATGGGGCTCGCGAGGTTGCGCGGGATACTCAAGCCCGGGACAGATAAGGGTTATGGCGTCACTGGCGGTAAGATCGAGCGTGAAGCGCGCTTGTGTGAGCGTGGAGCGTTATAGATAGATAATTTGTTATAGTTTAACGCTCAATTCCCGCGGGAACGCTATAACCGAATTCCACGCGGATGAAGTCGTGTGCAGAAGCTAGTATGGAATAAATGGTTTTGACTGTCACAGAGACTGTGACGTCACGCGGGCGTAGAGCGGCGTGGCGCGGGCATCGAACGCCCGACGCGGCGTGGGGCGCTCACGAGAGAGATGAAGACTCTGACGCCACTACCGGTAAGACTGCAGCGTTCAGAGCAAATGTTGGCAACGCTGCGTATTATAGGAGCAAATAAGGCTGGGCTGGGGCTGGGGATGGGGCTGGCGGCGTGCGGATGCAGACATCCGGAGCAAAGCATTCGCCACATGGCGCTTGACTGCCCCCTCACGAAATTCGATGGCGACCTGGACGATCTTAAGAAGCTAACGGAAGAAGCCGTGGATTACTTTAAGTAATCTAAATTTAAGTACTAGTTATAATATACGAATTAATTAATCATCATCATCATTTCAGCCGATAGACGTCCACTGCTGGACATAGGCCTCCCCCAAGGCGCGCCACTCAGACCGGTCCTGTGCCACTCGCATCCACCGCGTTTCCGCGACCTTTACAAGGTCGTCACTCCATCTTGTTGGAGGCCTACCGACAGCTCGTCTACCGGTTCGCGGACACCACTCCAGGACTTTCTGGCCCCATCGGCCATCAGTCCTGCGAGCAATGTGCCCCGCCCACTGCCACTTAAGGTTCGCAATTCTTCGGGCTATGTCGGTGACCCCAGTTCTACTGCGGATATCCTCATTTCTGATTCTACGAATTAATTGCAGTAAGAATATGTAAAACATCAACGCCATACGATAAATAAATAAATACTGTCACAGAGACTGTGACGTCACACGGGCGTGGGGCGGCGTGGCGCGGGCGTCGAACGCCCGACGCGGCGTGGGGCGCTAACGAGAGAGATGATGACTCTGACGTCACTACCGGTAAGACTGCGCTCGTTAAGGCCGTTCCTGGGTATACCCAGCGCAGCCGCCACTGTCACTCGTGCAACGAGTGAAAGAGAAAGCGCTACGCACAGAACGCCCGATTTAGTTAGTATTTAACGCGTTTTAATTTCTATAAAAATACCGTAATATACATGGAATTTATAAAACTGTCCATGTATGCATATAATATGGATATTTTTTCTGTTCTATTTAGTTTTACACTGTTTGATATAATAAACTGGAGTAAAGTTGGATTAAAGATCCGAGTTAGGGGTTACTTTGGAATTAAATTGTATCGAGCGAAGTTACTTGAAACGTGTAACGAAAACTGTCAATGTAAGGATGATATAATCAAATATAACATTAGTACATTACTACAGAGGCCGAGAAGGAGGAAGTTGCAGGCCGAGTATTATATACGGCCGAACGAAGTGAGCTCGGATAGTTACGAGGCCGACAACTTTCGTTCCCCGCCGATGTATGTATAGTGCTTTTCTCAAACATGCAATGAAATAAATAAATAAAATAATATTTTATATATAATATATTTTGTCTTTTTTACATAAATAAAACTGCGCTACCTATGTAGCAAATATGGTTCATGTTTTTTTAAAGCTGTATTGGCAGAATGTCATAGCGAACCATGGAGTAAATATTGCTTGTAGCTTTTTTAAATGGCGGAATGCCAAGATTCTGTGTCACAAATATATCAAATGGAAATTAAAAAAAAGTGAGTTGCCGGCCTAGGCCTGCAACGTTTGTATGAAATTTCATTATAGACCAATTAGCCGCGCCTGAAACGTGATACTTCCCAGGCTAATAAGAAGAACATAACATCAATATTTCATTGCATGTTTGAGAAAATGTTTTTTTCATATTTTTAGCTTTTAACATTCCTTAGAAAAGTATGATATTACATGTGCAATTTGACGATGCTGGGTCAGAGAACGGCCTTGAATATGTATTTTACTATGAGATAAACGTTTCTTAATGGAATGACAGCTCGGCGGTCATATTTAACAACCATGACATTATAGAACACAATGAAACTGCTTCCATACATCCTGACTACTTAATATAATATTATAAATGTGAATGCGTGTTTCTTTGTTTGTCCTAAATGTAACGCTCTAGTATTTTCGATACTTTTATAACTATATGTATAGTATCATCGGGTAGGCAAACTCTGAGTCCATGCGAGACGAAGTCGCGGGCAGACAGCTAGTTTTATATAAGACTGGGGATGGTAGGTAGCTACAGGCTGGCGCCGGACTCTATACCTATAGCTGTCGTGGAGTTGGAGACGTTTACGACAGGCTGGCATTCTTACTAGGTAATATTATAAATGCGAAAGAGAAAATCTGTCTGTTAGAGGTAGCTAACAAAAAAACTGCTGGACCGATTTACAGGGTTTAGTGTAAAGATTTATTGAGTCTTTATTTTTTCTACGCTCTTCTACG